>LPNX010103607.1:627079-811220 GCA_001517045.1 Pseudotsuga menziesii | reverse complement strand
ATATATATATATATATATATATATATATATATATATATATATAACTTGGAAATGAGGATATGTATATCACAATAATAATTATATACTTTTTTATTTTAAATATGGTTCAAAATTATGGAATAAAATTTAGTTTAATTAAGTTAAAAATTATGGAAAAACTTTGTTTTTATAAGTGAAAATTTTGGTATGATTTGAGTGTTTTTTAATTTTTTATTAGTATTAAAATTTAATATTTGTATTATTTTATGATATAATTGTTTTTATTTTTGTTTTAGTTCATATTAAAATTGAATATATGTATTATTATTATTTCTAATGTAAAAAGTATGATAGTGGGCATTCATTGTAACTAATCAAAATAATGTAAATCCAAATTTTTTGTTTGTTTGTTTGTTTGATATTGTCACTGTATTTGTTTGAAATTTTTTTTTTTGATGAAAGATCTTTCTTATGGGTATGGAACTTAAAGTCTTGTCTTTATTATTCCATTATAGTTTTAATGCACTTTAAGTGAAGATCTTTCCTCCAGGTATAGAACTTAAAGTCTTGTTTCTATTATCCCATTACAGTTTTAATGCACTTTAAGCGATTGATTTCAATGGACTTACCCTTTAGCTTATGAGAGGAGGTTAAAGAGGCGTCTTACTTAGGGTTATGCCAACCCTCTCAATCGTTTGACTGCACACATGCTAGTCTAATCATCTACATCTTAATCAAGGTTTGACCTATTTTAAAAAGAGAACAAGCTAACTATTTACCCTTCTTCTATTGAGGATATACATAACTCCTATAAATTTTTAAGATATCCCTTTAATACTTGAAATCATATTTTATAAAGGTTTATATATATATATATTTCACAACTTTACCTTTGTATTTCTAAATCATTGTTTCATCCGAGGTCAAAGTGCGTCACAAGTAACCTTACACTTAACCCCTTTTTGGATGGGGTATATGGTTTTACTTTACCCTTTCCCATTATATGGTTTCATGGATTTATCCATTTTTGAAATTATATCTCTAGATAATTTAATCATTCACTTTCATTTTTCCACTCAAAAGCACCAAAATATATTATAAATTATACAATAATCTATTTCATATTATATATAAATTCTCATAAAAATTATTTAAAGAGATTAATAAACATAAATAGTTTACTAGAATTTTATGAATACATTTCACATTTTCTCTTTAGTATGTCTCTTAATCACTTCCAACATTATATACATCAATTAATTATTTCTATGGTTACACTATAAGAGCAAATTAATAAATGAGCAAACTCATACTTTTCAATAAGCTTATATATTTTTGAAATGAAGCAAACTTTCATTTGATTTACTCAATCTTATTTAATTATTCTAATGATCAAGGTGGTCTTAAAATAGACAAGCATGCTAAAGGAACACTTTTGATTGAAAAAATTCTCATATAACTATCACTTTATACATAATTCATATTTGAAAAACAAAATCCAAAATAAATAACTTATCCACTTATTAAGTTACTCTATTTATATTTATTTATTATGACAACAAAATGTAATCAATGATTATTTTTTATTTCAAATTAACCTACTAAAACAATAACAAATAACCTTAAAGTTACCTAACTACAAGATTTTATTTAATTAATATTAATACATTTATCTAAAACAATAAAAAATAACCTTAAAGTTGTCTCATTGCAAGATTTCTTTTAATTAATATATTTATCTTAAATAAAACTTGTGATTCTCTTATTTTCATTCTCACATCATCTTCTCCATTTTTATTTTTTTTCATTTACAACTTATTCATTTTGTGATTTCATTGTTTAAGTGTTCTTAATCTCACATCATCTTTTCCACATTTTGTAATTCCATTGTTAAAGTGTTACCATTCTCATATCACCTTATCGTTTATTTTTTCATTTACAACCTAGTCATTTTGTAATTTCATTGTTAGAATGTTCTACTTCACATTACATTTTCCACACTTTGTAATTTGAGTATTATAATGTTATCATTCTCATATTACTTTTTTATTATTATCTCTTGTCATAGTTTATTATGATTTAATTTAATATTTACAATCTATTCATTGTGTAATTCCATTATGAAACTATTATCATTAACATTTTTACATTTACAATCCAAGCTTTATAGCTATACCTTTTAAAAATATAATGAAGAAATTAACTGACAAAATTCACTTTATTAATGTAAAAAATGACCCCACAACAATTAGAATTAGGTACATGTAGATAAAGGCTACTAAAATTATGTACCAATGAAATGAAAAGCTAATGCTTTAAAAGCACATTTATTAATAAGATTAAGTTGACTTTATCTTCATTAATTAAAATAAAGTTTCTTTAAATATTTTGTTAGTTAAAACCATGCCTTGTATGACCCAATTAAAAGAAGTCCCTACTATTAGTGCACATGGATGAATGGAAACCTTGGAACAATCCTGTTGGTTAATAAAAACTAAAAAACAATGATAATTACGAATTACGTGAAAGCTGATCATCCATAAAAAAAATGCAAGTTTTTTTGAAGATGTTAAAAATAAATATGATTTATGAAACAACCGCCATCAAAGTTGTCAAAGTCACCAACTCAGGTAAAATATATTTGTACGCAGTTCATGCTTATGAAAAAATAAACATTTATTATCCTCCAACTCAAAACTCAGGGAAACTATATTTAAACTCAGTAACTCATGAAAGCGAAAAATTAAACATTTATTATCCTTGGCAGAAAATACCTTTCAGACTCATTCTTAGTAACGAATATGAGAGAAGCACCTCTCACCCCAACAAAAGAAAAATGGTCTGTACCATATATCGACCACATACTTAGAAATAAAATAGATGCCAAACTAGAATCAAACACTGCATTATAATATCAATGTATTTGCAAATGCATTCTTTGTATGCTTATTTATTGAGTCACTTAAATGCCCAGATTTAAGAATAATATTAAGGACTGATAAAGGTCTCATCGATCTTCCTCCCATTCATCTCAAACCTACATGGAGCAACAAGCGAGTGGGGATGGACTATGTATCTAAAAGATTGGATAGGCTTTTGATTAATGAGAATGCATTCCATCTGGACCCCTTTGTTCTTCAATGGATTGGTGAAGGTGGTATATCTGATCACCAACCGACATGGAGCAACAAGCGAGTGGGGATGGACTGTGTATCTAAAAGATTGGACAGGTTTTTGATTAATGAGAATGCATTCCGTCTGGACCCCTCTGTTCTTCAATGGATTGGTGAAGGTGGTATATCTGATCACCAACCGGTATTTCTGGAGTTTAGATTCTTACCTGCCAAGCCTTCTACCTCTTTTAAGTTTAGTTCGGCTTGGTTACAACATGATTCCTATAAGGATCTTATCAGAAATTCGTGGCAGGTTCATAACCCTGGTAGCTCCTCATCAGCTGCTGCTCAGCTTGCATCCAATCTCAAAGAGGTCAAGAAGACCTCCAGGATCTGGGCCACTGAGCATCGTAGGATTATGGAGGCCGAGCTCATCCAGATTGAAGAAGATATTTTGTCTTTTACCTCTTCTTTCCCACAGGGTTATACTTCTATGGAACAAAAAGAGTTTATCATGGATCTGGAGAGGAAAAATGAGAAGATACTAGTTGAAAAAGAGCTCATTATCAGACTCAAGAGCATGGCTACGTGGTTTCTCCGTGGGGATGGAAGAACCAAAATTTTCCACAATTTCTATAAAAATAGGACAACCGTCAACACCATCTGGCAATTGAATAATGAGGAGGGACAATTTGTTACGGGTTTTGATGACCTAGCAAAGGTATGTTCTAGTCACTTTTCCAACTTATACAAAGTAGATTCGGAGATCACTCCTAGGAAAATGATGTACCTGGTCGAGTTTTTCCCAAACTCTATTTTTGAGGAGCATAATGTTCTTCTGAATGAGTCTATTGGCATGGCAGAACTTAAGGTGGGGATTCATTCTTTGAAGGCTGACAAAAGTCCTGGGTCAGATGACCTTCCAATTGAGTTTTATATTGGCTTCATGGAATTAGTGGAAAATGATCTCATGGCTATCACGGAAGAGTCAAGGGTTAAGGGCATATTTCATAGGTCCTTCAACAGTACCTTCATTGCGCTTATCCGCAAGAAGGACAAGGTAATGACTCTCGATGACTATCATCCGATATCATTATGCAACACGATTTACAATCTATTTGCCAAAATCATTGCTAACAGAATCAAGGGTTTTTTGGCTGGGTATATCAGTGATGAACAGTTTGCATTCCTTCACCATAGATCTATCCACGAACCCATCCCCATCACTCAGGAGGTGATACATTCGGATAAATTGAGGAAGTCTCCATTGGATATGTTTAAAGTCGACCTGTCGAAAGCATATGACCGTGCAAATTGGATGCTTATCAGGCTGATTCTTCTACATACTGGTTTCTCCCTTATGATGGTAAATTGGATTTATGCTTCTTTTTCCTCTGTGTCTCTGGTTGTTCTCATCAACGGATCGGCCTCGAACTTCATCAAACCGGGACATGGGCTCCGACAAGGATGCCCACTCGCTCCCTTACTATTCATACTTTTAATGGATGGCCTCAGCCGTATGGTGAACAATGTTGTTTCTTCTAGATTATTTAAAGAATTCAGGTTTGCTGGAAATGCTCATGTCTCTCATCTCTGTTTCGTTGATGATCTTTTATTTTTCACTGATGGCTCTTGCAGGGATGCTCTGCTAGTTAAATATTTTATTAGAATTTTTTGCTCCGCCATTGGAATGCGCTGTAACAACCTGAAGTCGTCAATGTCCCTCATGAACCTTGATCCCGAAGTGACACAGTGGCACACAAAAAATTTCGATTTTAATCTGGTAAATGGAGCTTTGGGTCTGAATTATCTGGGTTATCATATTAAACCTAATGATTACTTAAACAAAGACTGGGCTTGGCTGTTGGCCCGCATTGAAAATCGAATTTTGACCTGGCATAACAAATGGATCTCCCGTGGTGGAAGATCAGCCCTGATCAATGCTGTTATTGAACCCATTCCGGTCTACTAGTTTATGCTTTCATAGATCCCTGCAAGTATTCTTCGGCGGATTCACTCCATGTGCAAAATTTTTTTATGGGGAGGATTGGATAAGGATCAGGTTTTTCCATGGACTGCATGGAAGTTCATAGCTCGGCCTAAAATCCTAGGGGGATGGGGCATCAAAGACCTGCCCTCATTTGCTAAAGCATTAGCTACTAAATCTGTTTAGCGTGTCATCTACGGTGTCGATCTTTGGAATATAATTATCCATTCCAAATATATAGCTCCTCTCTCAATAATTGAATGGATTCTTTCCATGGATAAACATATTCAAAAATCATCCATTATGTGGAAGGCCATTACAAATTCCTTTAGCATTATTAGTGATTGGCTTGCTTGACAAATAGGGAATGGGTGTTTTGTTCGTATTGGACAAGACCCTTGGATTGATGCCCTGAATTTTGTTATATTTCCCCAGACTTGTCTAAAAAACTGATTGAGCGTGGTTTAACACATTTGTATAATATCTAGAAGCGGAACAACAATCCGATATCACAGTTTTGGCTATCGGCTGAGGAACTTGATCTCTCGATTGATGAATCTCGGATTTGGGTGTGTTACATTAGCAATCTTAGACACAGCTTGGTTTATCTCAAAAATAAACTAGATTCCCTTAAATGGACTAAAAATGTCAAAGGTGGTGCATATGCTCCTCAGCTGGGTTACTTGACAATCAGATCGAAGGAAGGAATAGCTCCTTCTTGTTGGTGTCATACCATATGGGAAATTAATTGTCCACTCAAAATCCAGCTTTTCCTCTAGCTTCTCCTGGAGGGCAAGGTCCTGATATGGGACCTTTTGGTTCTTAGATTTTATTTCGGCCCCAGCAGATGTCCTGTTTGCGATCTTTTTGCAGAATCCATTGAGCATTTATTTATTCAATGTCAATTTGTTTGTGACGTTTGGTGTCATCTCTCTTCTCTTGTTGGCTCTCGCTTATGTTGGGATGTGAACAACGTCTCTTCAGCATGGAAGAGTTGGCCTCGTGATATCTCCCTAGCCGCCTTAGCTGCATTTGTTGTATGGGGTATTTGGCTTGCCAGGAATAAGGTTATTTTTTATGGAAACTTTATCCCAGCTCAAATTATTGCGGGTCGCTGCTATAGTATCTTCAAATATTTTCCATGGGAGGTTTCTTCTAAACATGTGCGCATCATCAATCCTCCAATTATTGATGCTTCTTTTCCTTGGGATTTTGTGTATGGAGCTTCATAAGGCAGGCCTAGGGTTGGCGGTGCTGGAGGGACCCTTCATCTCTCCAACCACATTTCTCATCAGTTTGCTGTCGGTTTGGGTGACGTGACGAACAATTGTGATGAATTCTCAACCTATCTCATCCTTTTGAGACTCTCCCACATGCCCGGGGTTCATCAGCTTCAAATTTTTTATGATTCCAAGCTGATTATGGATTGCCTCAAGTTGAGCAAGTCACCCTGGAACATTAATCTTCTTCCTCTCTATGAGGCCATTGACAGGATTAGACCTCTTTTTAGTCGGATTGTCTTCCATCATACCTTTAGGGAGAACAATATAGAGGTTGATTTTCTCTCTAAGAAAGGTCTTCTTTTTCCTACTGGCTTCATGGATAAATGGGAGGTGACCGAGGGCATCTCTAGGCCTTTGGGCCGTTCTTGCTTTTAGTCTCTTTCTCCCCTAATTGCTATGATGTTTTTAGATTTTTCTAGTAGCTGACAGAACTTCATTCAGAAATATATATTTTCTAATGATTATGGTTTTTCTGGCAATTTTGCTAACTGGTTTTTACCAAAGATGTATGACTTTGCTGTTTTGAACCAAATGATTTTTTATCAATAAAATCTATGACTTTTTTTTCTCGAAAAAAAAACAAATACAAATTTATTGTAAGCACAACACTTCACTTTACTATGAACATTACATTTTAAAAATTGATATAATATAAAAAATAAAATTTAAATTCTGTAAATTTATTACAAGCACTACACTTCACTTTACTATGAGCATTACATTTTAAAAGTTGATATAATATAAAAAATAAAATTTAAATTTTGTTAGTGTTGTATAATGTTGTATTGTGCATGTGTTGTTTTGTGATGTTATGTTGTGTACAAAATGTACACATAAAATATATATTTATGTAATATGTTGTATATAAATTGGATGAATAATTAAAGTTGGTTGAATTATATTTTTAAGATTAAAATATTATTTTAAATAAATAATATTGATAAAAATAAATGAAATGAATTATATTATTTTTTATATTGTTATTTTTATTTCAATAGAATGGATAACGTATAAATAAAACGAACTATATTATTTTTTATTTCAATACAATGGATAATGTATGTAATAAAGAGTTTACAACATTTTTCAATTAATTTAAATAAAAACCATTTTAAGATAAATATTACATTTGCAACATTTTTTTATTAATTTAAATAAAAAACAACTTTATTACAAGTATTACATTTGCAGTTTTTTTTTTATCTATTAAAATCGTTATTCAACAAAACTTTATTATAAATATTACATTTACAACATAAACAACTTTATTTTAAACATTACATTTTGAGCATTTTATGGAACCTGGAATGCCCTTTGAAGAACAAATTATTCTTATGGCTTGCTTTAGAAGGAAAAGTCATTGTCTAGGACATCATTATTAAAAAAATTGGCTGTGGACCAAGTTGTTGTCCTTTATGCAAATTCAAGGCTGAAAATATCAGACACGTTTAAATTTGTGTCTTGTGGGTATCTATCATCTATGTGGAATCCTGCTTCTTAGATCATTGTTAAGCATTTTATATGGGATGGATTGGGACTTCAAGAATCACTACATGCTTGGTTAAATAACCCTGCTTTCTCATAGTTAAGGGCGCTTCCATCTCTCATGATTTGGGGAGTTTGGTTGGCTAGGAACCAAGTTGTATTCCTCCTTAGGTCTATGTTGTTAAAATTATTGTCATTTGGTTGTTAAAGTAAACCAAGTATTTGAAGAATATTTTTTAAATCTTCAAGATCTGTTCAGAGTGGTTACGACTTGGCTCTCTTGTTTTTGTGGTGTTTGGACTCCTTCCAGATCTTTGGAGTCTGGTGCGTTCCAACATTCGCCCCTGCTTGATCATGGTTTCTACTGGTTTGGAATTTTTTTGCAGCTCTCTGCCTGCGCCATTTGGAGTTCTTTTCTTTGCAGGTATGGTGTTCTTGCGTGAGTTCGTGGCTCCTTTGCACGTGGTCTTGCTTCAAGAAAATCTTTCTTCTCTGCGTAGGAAGCTGCCTGGGTGCGGGAGTTTGAATTCAGTTTGCAATTCATTTCATCCCTTGCTTCAAGAAGTTCTTGTTCGAAATGGAGAAGAAGCTCAATTTTTTGCTCCAAGATTTAAATATTTTTGAGTTGGAGTCTCGATTCTTGCCTGGTTCTTCCTCGAGTCGACCTCTTGGATCAATTGCAATAGAGCAAAGGTTTTGGTTCTATTTGGTGGTTTGGTGCCTGCTCTCGCCGAGCTTGGGTCTGGCCCTTGTTTATTCTGAGGCTTGTGTCAGGTTTCTAGCCAGTGTTTTCTATATCATGCCCTGGAGGTAGGCTTCTGTTCTGGCAACGCGAAGTTGGATTTGTGTTGGATCGGATGAGTCTCCTATCTCGGTGTTAAAGATTGCTCGGTCTCTTGGCTGGTTCTTTTGTGTCTTCAGGACTCTCTTGTCAGATCTGCTAAGCACTTGCGGGGAGGCTTTGGTTTTGGCGCTCTTTTCTAGGTCTTTCGGTGGTGCCTTCTCTGGTGGATAGTCCCCATGGACTTTGGAGGGGTCCCTTCGCTCCCTCTCCCTCCTGACCTCAAAACTTTCAAGAAATTGATTGCTTCTTTGGGCAAGAGGAAAGGGGGGGCTTCCCAGAAATTTGTCAAGAAAGTTGATATCTCGTCAGTTGAGCTTCCTGCTGAGTGGATCTGTCGTTCGACGCTAAATTTGGATGAATGGGGGCTTATCGACCAATTCATTGGCCTTTGGCCTTCTCCAAAGGATATTGATGGTTGGGTGTAGATAAACTAGAGGATTTTAGTCTCAGATGGTATTCGTAGCCACTTTTTAGGAAGAGGCTATTATGTGTTTGTTTTTTACTCTGTAGTAGATCAAGACCTGATATTTCGAAATGGTCCTTACTTCATGGGCCCTCAGGGGCTTTACATGAAAAAGTGGACCCCTAATTTTGATCCTACACAAGATGTCTCGTTTGCAGTCCCTGTTTGGGTAAGATTCCCTCACCTTCCTTTGCATTGTTGGAATTAAGAATCCATGGAAATCATTGGGAACAAGCTTGGTAAATATATTGACAGGGATGAAAGGAAAGACCAATTTTATTGAGCAAGAATATGTGTATAAGTCGACTTGGAGATTGGCCTGCCTGAAGCAATCAAGTTAACAGTTGCAGAGTGGTCCTATTTTCACGAGTTGGATTATCAGCAAATTCCATTTAAATGTAGATTCTGCCATGGATATGGTCGTTTTTCCCAAAACTTTAAAAAAAAATTAGAAGAGGATACTGTAATTGAGAAAGAAGATCAGTGGATCCAAGTCCAAATATCAGGAAATTTCAATCAGGGTCCTAGAAAGAAAGGAAAATAAAGTATATCTGTGATAGGCGACTCAGCTACTGGGAAAATTCCTAATTCATTTAAGGTTGTTGACAACCCCAAAGCTTCACCCAATCACTTTGTTGTCCTAGGTTCCTCTGAAGCTATCCTTGAAGAAGGTGAAATGCAACAATTTGATGGGCATGAGTTGGATTCTGAAGAAAATACCATTTCAAAGGATCAAGCAAGTTCATCATTCTCATCCCCTCCCTTGGATGGTGGCTCCCTCCATTCTTCTCCTATTAATGCTAACTCTCCCCCTTCTTATGCAAATATTACTCAGAAGAAGCAAGGTGTTAGCTCCGGTTCTTCAGACGATGATTCTATTGAGGAACTCTCCAAAAAAGCTGGCAGAAAGTCTAAGAAGGAGATTCAGGAAGAAGAGGCTGAAAGGATTAAGACACAAGGAAGTCATGCCACAATCGTAATGTCATACGGGAGGAACAAGAGAAACAACCCCCCTAAGGGAGTAATTACTCCCTCTCCCTTGGGTAAGTAATGCAGATCACCTCTTGGAACTGTAGGGGATTGGGGTCCCCAATCAAAGCTGAAGCAGTCAAATATTTAATGAAAATGGCTCCTTCTGAAATCCTATTGCTCCAAGAGACCAAGATTGAGGAGGAATCTCTCCTACTCATAAGCAAAAATAAATGGAAATTGAATTATGGAAAAGCTGTCAGCTCTAGAGGTTCCTGTGGGGGATTAGCAACACTATGGTGTGAAGAGAACTTCCAGTTAAATAAATGGTATACCACTCATCATTGGATCTATTCATAGCTATTTCATTATACCAGCAAGACCTATTTTTCCCTCGTTAATCTCTACGTTCTTTTTAATTATAAGGAAAAAAAGAATGCTGGCACTCGTTATCAGATTTTCTTGAGTTCAATTCCCCGGCAAACATAATTTTAGCAGGATCTTAATATTACATTAGCATTGAATGAAAAAAAGGAGGTATGCATGGCAAACAACATATGCAAGATACAGTGGAGGAAATTATCCAAGTATGGGACTTGAACGATATAAAACCCAAGCTTGGGCGTTTTATGTGGTCCCACCATAAAGTGGGTGCCGCAAGCATCTCTGCCAGGCTTGATCGATTTCTTGTTCATAGTTCTTTGATGGACGGTAAATTGATTATTTACTCTAAAATTCCACCTAAGCTCTCGTCATACCACCATCCTATCACTCTATTGTTTGAAAAAGAAGAGGAACTCAACCTTATTCCATTCCGATTTAGCCCACTCTGGATCGAGAGAGAAGGTTTTATGGACACTGTATCTCAGGCTTGGTCCCAATTTTGTCTGGGAACAGAAATTGAAACAAACCAAAATCACATTGAAGAAGTGGGTCAAAACGCCTCTCCCTTCTCCAACGACCAACAGGAAGGAAAGAGTGGTTGAGTTATCTGCATTTCAATCTGGATTGGAAAATAGTGAAATTACCACTTCCCACATAGCCCTAGAACAATTTGTTGAGTTAAAAACTACTCAATCTTTGAGGCAGGAGGAGCAGCATCTTAGGCTGAAGTCTCGAAGTCTCTGGCTGAAGGCAGGGGATAAGAACACTTCATTCTTTCATCGTTAGTGCAGGGCCAGGCTTCCCCGAAATCACATTTCGAAAATCTCCAATGATGAAGGGGTCATCATTAAAGGCCAAGAACTTCTCAAACGATCAACTAGTAGCCATTATCAGTTGTTTTTTCAAGATGATGGCCTCTTTGATGAGGAAGTGTCTACTAATTTCTTGAATAATGTTCCTTCTTTGGTCAGGAATGAGGACAACTATGAGCTAATGAATCCTTTCTCGGAAATGGAAATTGTTGATGTCATTGAAGCGAAATATTATTCACTCATACAATATTATTCACCAGAATGCATGGAATATTCGATAAGCCATAGGAAAGTGTATATTAATGATAGGATGAAAACATGNTGGGAATTGTGAATGAAAGGTCATGTCCTTTCATCTTAGGTATAATTAATTATGTTTATTATTAATTATTTAATTATTATATTTATTTTATGTTCGTTACATTGCCTTCCCCTTAAGGGAATCTTTGTCCTCAAATATGTATTGACATTAATGTCTGATTTACTTTAATCTGTTGTCTCGGGGTACTTTCCCTTTTTGTATTTATGACATTTGAGGAAATGAGCATATACGAATTACAGATCCCCCAGGAGAATTGTCGCATCGTATCTGTTGTGGTTCATCCCAGATCTATTTTTATTGGAGCTCTGAGATCTTTTTGTGGGACGATTCATCTCAATTGTTACTTAGTATGTCGATATTTTTGCATGTTCACATAAGTCTTCTATGCATATTCATTTTGACCGTGTCGTTGGTCAAAATGACGATTATAATTAGGATGTCTGTAAGGTGTAGGTGTTGTTTGTTCTTCTTTCTTTTGGATTGTGGTGAGGACTGTTTTCACTTCTTCGATTTGATTTTTGGATGCATTTTCCTGGATTTGTGCTTCTTGGTTCTCCAGTAGATTGTTATGATTCTGAATCTTTTCGATTATTTCATCTTGCGATTTTTTTTCAATTTCTAACTTCTTGATATGACTCCATAGTTCCTGGTTACGATTATTTAGACATTGGTTTTCTTCTTGCTTTTCCAGTATTTTTCCTTCGAGGTATTCATCGGAGTGTTCCCTCTTGCTACTATTTTTCAATTTTTTGATTTTTGTAATCAGTGTTTTGTTATGATTTCGTAATCTGAAAATTTCTTCAGAATTGTTGGATATTGTTTTATTACTCTTTGCGATCTCCAGCTTGTGTTTCTTTTTAGAGTTGCTATTTTGTTCTTGAAGAACTTTTATCTGTTGTTGATATTGGTTGACCACTGATTCTTGATCTTCTAACTTTTATCGTATGTGCGTTAGTTCTTCATCCTTGTCGTTAACAATTTTGTTCAAGCGTATTATTTCTGGTTCGTAATCACTTATTTCTTTCTTTATATCTTGATTTTTTTTGTTTCTGATTGAACTCACTTTCATCTTTTAATTTCTCAATTTGGGCAAACAAAATTTCTATATGATTTTTCTGGTCGAAATGTTTTTGTTCTTTGCGCTCTTTTTGCATCTTATGTAATTTAATCAATACTTCTGATTTTGTATTCAAGTCTTGTAACTCTTCATTGTCTCTTTGATAACACTTTAACTTGGCTTCTAATTTCTCTATTTGTAGTCACAAATCAGATTCCATGATTTCCTGATTTCTTCGACACTAGATGATGATGGTCTTCAATTTTTTATTTTGTTTTCCTTAGACTATTTCTTCAACAATAATTGGTCTTTTTTGTTAGGTTAAATAACCTTTCTTTTTAACAGTAATTATTATAATTTTCTTTTTAGAATAATTATATTAATGTTTTTATCAACTATATATCATCTAGGCTATGGAGTCTGATAAAGCTCCTGGGCCAGATGGCTTTTCTATTCATTTTTATAAAGTCTGCTAGTCCATCATCAAATTTTATCTGCTTCGTATGGTGTCTGCCTTTCAGAAAAAAAGAAAAAATGGGTGGGTGTACCAACTCTACATTCCTCCCCCTTATCCCAAAAGAAGTCAATCCTTCTTCCTTCGATAGGTTTCATCACATTTCTCTATGTAATGCTTCTTATAAGATACTAGCCAAACTTTTAGCTAATAGATTCAACCTCTTACTAAGTAAACTGATGTCTCCTCTTCAGGGGGGATTTGTAAAAGCCAGACATCTAGTGGATAACATCATCCAAGTACAAGAATCTCTGCATTCAAGTTTCCTAAGGAAAGAGAAAGGCGTGATTATAAAGCTGGATATGAAGAACGCCCTTGACCGAGTAAAGCTTCCCTTCCTATATGATGTTTTGCTATCATTTGGTTTTTGCCCTGAATTTGTAAACTTGATCAAAGCATGTAAATGCAAGCCTTGGATTGCACCATTAGTCAATGGTAGACCTACTGATTTCTTCAAAGCCACTAGAGGCCTCCATTAAGGTTGTTCGATGTCTCCCTTCCTTTACATCTTGATGGTTGAATCCCTCAGCAGAAAAACTCTTAGCTGAAAAAGAAGCTAGGTTTATCCTGGACATTAAGATTGCTAGGGGTGTGGACCCCATCAACCATGCTCTTTTCGTTGATGACTCTCTTATTCTAGGAGGGTCCTGTATGAAAATTGCTCGGGCTTTCAATGTAATCCTTAAAAAATTCTACTAAATCCCAATAGCTTTGATAAATAAAAATAAAAGTGCAGTTTACGGATGGAACGTAGAACAGTCGACACTTCTTTGAATATCAGATTTCTTTGGCTTCCCTGGCTTTGTCAAGTGGGAGACGATTAAGTATTTGGGGCTTCCCTTAACTCTTGGCTCGTCCCCTCCTTCTCTTTAGCTTGATGTGTTGGCCAAGTTAAAGGAAAAAATCGTTCTTGGGGTGGCCAGTGGCTTACTAAGGCTAGGAAATTGATCTTGATTAAATCAGTCCTTTCAACATTTCCTGTTTTCCAATCCACTCTGCTACTTTCCCCAAAGTCTATCTCGGCTCAAATTTCTAAACTATTAAGAGAATTTCTTTGCAATGGAGGGAAAGGTGGGACAAATAAGATGCATTTGGTAAGATGGGAGGTACTCAAGCGACCTATTTCAAAAGGTGGCTTGCAAATTCGTGATCTTGGTCTTGCTTATCTGGAAATGACTGGCAAGCTGATTTGGCAGCTATTTGTGGACACAAATCACCCTGTTAGCAGAATTTTTAGGATGAAGTATCTAAAGGGTGGCTCATAAAGAAATATTTCTTCTACTAACACACCAAATGGATCTGCTATTTGGAACTCCTACAGAAAAGGGTTTGATTTTTTTACTCAACTGCTTTTTAGAGCCCCTGAGAATGGGAAAAGGACCCTACTCTCGGAGGATAAAATCTCCAGAAAACCTCCCCTCTCCTTTGTCATTTAGCTATCTGAGTTAATGAATTGGTCTAAAAATAAAGGTCTGCTACGTTTGGCAGACATCTCCACATGGGACAATGAAGGTATTTGGGCAAGATAGATTCTTCTAAATCTCTCGGCTCGATCCCAAAAAATAGTGTTGTTTTCTTTCCTTTCTGGCCTAGCTCCTGTACATATCTCACAAAAAGATCACTAGGGATGGGGACTCGATGGATTTTATTTAGCAGCCAAAGCATTCAAGTTTCTTCAATCAGCCCACACGTCTTGCTTTACTCCTGTGATATGGCAATCTGTATGGCATTCTTCCTGTCTTTCGAAGGTTAATTTTTTTGCTTGGTTGCTATTGAAAAATAATTCTGACAGGTGAAAATCTTCTTAAACGTGGCTTCAATGGTCCATTTCGTTGTGGTTTCTGCAATTCAGCCTTGGAGACTGCCGATCATCTCCTAGTTGAATGTGAATTCTCTAGAAAAGCTTGGGCTATGGTCCTTCACGGTGTACAATGCTCGCTTCCAATTCAAAGCTCTGTAAAGGATTTGTACACAGTCTGGCATGAACGACGTCCTCCGAAGCTAAATGCTGCAGTATTGCATAAAAAATGGTATTCGATATTGAAATTCATGTTGTGGTCTTTATGGATAGCTAGAAATAACTGTGTTTTCAGTTATCAGTGGCCGATATTCCAGATTGTAGCTATCAAGTCATTATCGTGGTTAGCTGAATCAATTGGTCATCTGATGTCTTCCTTGCCAGCTTCTCTGCAGTTGGGTTTTAGTTCTCACGTTGTGGGGAAATCTTTGATCAAACCAGT
Organism: Pseudotsuga menziesii; assembly: GCA_001517045.1. Classification (NCBI taxonomy): domain Eukaryota; kingdom Viridiplantae; phylum Streptophyta; class Pinopsida; order Pinales; family Pinaceae; genus Pseudotsuga; species Pseudotsuga menziesii. The sequence continues at coordinate 795,768 of LPNX010103607.1, read as the reverse complement.
CTTGCTCCCTTCTTGGAGGTTTCATGGGGATAAAGACACATTTAATTAATTTTGGATGAGCTCTTCATCAGCAACTATTTTTTTATGGTGCTTCCAAAGGGAACCCCAGGGTCACCGGCGCTGGTGGCCTGGTTATCTCTTCGGACAGATTGTCCTCTTTCAGTTTTAGTTGGGGGCTTGGCACCATGTCTAATAATCAGGTTGAAAGTTGCAGTGTTCTCTTGGCGAGTCAGTTGGATAAGGAAAAAGATTCAAGTCTATTCAAATTTATGGCGATTTTGAAATATTGATCAAAGCTCTAAACTCCTCTGACAGTCTTAAAAATTATGCATTGATTATAATTCTGCAGAGAATTAGGAGAATTTTGAAATATTTTGATAAGTCTGACTCCTTCCACATCCTCCGGGACTTAAATAATTCTGTAGATGCCCTGGAAAACAAAGCATGTCTTCTTCCTCAAGGATTTCTTAATATCAATGGGGAGCCCAGTTATTTTCATCAAATTTCGTAACTTCATGCAGTTGTAACTAGTTTGATTGGGTGATCCCCTCCCTCTCTGAATTGCTCTGTTAAGCCTCAGGGTCTCTCGAAATCTGTAAATAGGTTGATTGGTTATTGCCAAAAAATACCCATATTCTTCCTTTAATAAAATTACCCAATTTTGTTAAAAAAAATTATTATCATTCTATATGATTTCCCTCGGTCTTGTGATAGTAGGAAGCAACGTGCAATCAATCTGGAGATTATTGACAAAAGTGGCACTTGCATCTATTTTGATGGTGACTCTCAAGGAAATTAAGGAAATTAGGTGAAAGGTAGCAATGAATTACATCTGAAATGGAGAGAAAGTGTAATCAATCACAATTAAAGAGTATAAAGGAAACAACCACAAATGGGGGTATTTCTTTGATTTACTACTTAAAAGGAACCCACATTTAGATTTTATTGCAAGCACTTGAAATGAGTTTGCATGTTTTATAGCTTAACTATGAGGATGGCAATCCTATTAAAAGTGATGGTATACTCTACTACATAAAAAACATGTAAACAACTGCATAGAAATATGCAATCTTGAGGGTTCAAAAACATATAGGGCTCCACATGCAAATCACTATGACTTTGATCTTCTTTTTTTCCAAGGAATAACTTTGTGGAAAACCTTCTCAGTACTTCCTCGTGATTTAAGGAAGGTAAATGGGATAAAACGTCGGCCCTAATTACGGAGCCTAACTCCTCTTCAAGAGAGTTGAACATGTGACCTCCCAAACTCAAGGGAGGAGATCTCATGCTAACTACTTCAACTAACCTTCAAAGCTATTATACTTTGCTTTATCAATTACATTACTCTATTGAATCATACATAGATCCATAATTATTTTTTTAAATTAAAATTTATATAACGTTGAGACTTTTGGAGCTAATAATTGGATAACTAACCATGTCAAAACAATTATGTATTTAATTATACCTAAAAAAATTCTAAGTTTAATCTCTGCTTTCAATAAATGTGTATTTATTCTTCTCTTACTTTTAATTTTATATATGGAATATGTTGATTAACTAAACATTCAATGTAATGATTCGTTAATAGAAATAAATAACTATAATACTATCAAATACATATAATACATTAATAATCAATTAAATTTAAATAATATAAAGAGGAATATCAAATATCATATAGACACTACCAAATAGGAATATCAAAAAATTAGTGATATGCTACGCCGCCTGTCTTAAAAAAAAGTGCCCTGACTAGTGCTTCTTGATGCTGCTACGCGATCAAGAAGCAGTTGCCCTGACTACAATCAAGAAGCTCTGCGTTTTACGGATGCGATCAAGAAGTTTGGCGTCTTTCTGGGCGATCAAGAAGCAGTGGCCCTTACTACGCCATTTGGCATTCAAGATGGCCACAATTGTGCCACTTGGCATCCATCAAATGGCTAAATCGCATGGTCTTTACGGCGCCACGTGACACCAATCCGATGGCCGAATCTCATGGCTTTTATTGCACCATTTGTCACCCATCGGACGGCCAGATCGGAGGGCGCACAGAACGCCACTTGGAATGCATCCGATGGCCAGATCCGAAGGCCTTCATTAGACCACTTGGAAGCAATCCAACGGCTCTCCAAAGCTGTCCGTACGCCCATATTCATCCAAACAGTCTTTCCCGTACAGCATTTGGCAGCTTTCCGTACACCACTTGGCCAAAATCCCGGGCTCTCCGTACGTCAGTTGAAAACATAGGGGAGGGCCGAGGCTGAGTGTTTTCAACGCTGCATTAGTGGGCCCGTTCCGGGTTTCCGACGAAGAGCTTGTAGATTTGCGCCTCGTCGAATCTCCGAACCAGTGACCAGACAATGGTTAGCAGCGCCTCCACTTGCAGTACCAACACAGCTGAGCACCTGCTCTCTCTGCACAGAGCTGATCGTCATACTAATTTGTTTTAACCCACTTGATGATCTGGAGCTCGGCTCCGACTTGTGAATAGGACCCGAAATCAAATCCCACGATGATCTCCACAGCGACTGAGTTTGCGATTCAAACATCATTGCTGCAGATCCACTTAATACCAACACAAACAGATACCTCTTCCTGAACAACTAATTTGCACTTGGAGAACTGAACTGGTTTCACGGCTCACACAAACAAATTACAACGCTAGTGTGTTTAATGCCCTCCAGGAATGGAGTACTTTTATGGGATTGGGGAATCTCACGAATCGATCAACGAGATAGAAGGTTATCTTTTCCATATGTTTACGCCGTTAGTCGTCGTCCCTCTAGAAATCAAAGTGTCAAATATGAAAGCACGGAACTTAATTCCTTAATGAACATCATGTTATTGAAAGATAATTGATTCACACAGTTTCTCATATTCAAATATCCCTCGAGATAAATAAAAGCGAAGCATTACTGTTCACTTAAGCAAGGAAAATGCATTCCCGGTTTGCGTATCCTAACACACTCACACTCAGTATACCGAGCATTACTTTAAGTGAATGTCAAGGTTTATCCAAGAATAGTAGTTGGACTTTTTGTTTATTTAAAATCCATAGGAATTAGATCAAATGGGAGACTCACAGTACAGTTAAGGATGATACATTTCCAATAGTTGAGGGGATCTGTCCTGTAAGCAAATTGTCATCGAATAACCTGCACACAGTGAACCCCTTATGTTCAGGTTCTAATTTGATAAAAACAGCTTATAATGAATTGAATTAATCCTGTTCAGGTTTTAATTTGATAAAAACAATTTATTATGAATTGAATTAAATCCTTACGGTACAATGAACATGGGTACTTACACATGTTTTAGGGTCATTTTTTCGTGGAAAACCTCCGGTGGAATCCATCCACTCAACTTGTTTTTATTTTTATTGAAGTGGCTTGAACAATCAACGACATAACCACCAGTTAGGAAGGAAGTCATGTATAAAATGCATGTTCCTGAACACAGGAAAAATATTTACTCAGGAAAATACAATAATTACAAGTGACTGCAATCAACAAGCTGTCCCTTCAGCTCGACTGGAAATTAGCATTCTCCGCTAATGGAATTGTTGGACTGATCGAACCAGTAGAGTCTGGTAAGATTACCCAAAGATGGAGGAATACATCCCCATAAATCATTGGAATTCATGTCCCTACCAAAATCAACGAGGATTCACAATGTCACAAAGTTTACTTCTTCATTAAAAAAAAGGGTTTTTTGCGGAGTATTTTCTCACAGAGTAACAAGCCTGTGCAGCTTGCCCAGCTCTTCTGGAATGCCCCAAAAAACCTACAGCCTAGCAAAATCCTAGAACGAGATAGAAATTAGTAGATTGTAAACAATTTGAACAATAAAGCCAATGATTGAATTACACAGTTCAAAATGCTTACAACGTTTGAAGATGCTGCAAATCACCCGAACTATTTGGAATCGGTCCTGTCAAGATTGGATTGTAGGATAAATCCCTGTAACGATGACTTCATTCAGTCAATCTATATATTATATCCTCTTACTTACCATGCAAACCCAGGAGTCTTATTGTTTCTATTATTCTAATTGCATCTCGAGATTGAAGATGCTCTGCATAGGGGGTAGGGGTGGAAGATCTATCACTACTACACAGTGTATCTATATGTGGGATAAAATGTAGACAGTGCATTGTCTCCCTTAAATATAAACATGATTGCAACCAAGTAAACCCACGCCTGATATACACATGGAGGAGTTCAGACAAATAAATTCCCCTACTTTGCAAGCTCAATATTCATTTCAGATCCGGGATTAACCGGTTTCTGCTATGTAGTACGGTTGTCATGACGTCAGTCAACTTACAGAATCCGCAATGCTGAAAGATGCCCATTTTCATCCGGCCAGTTGTCCCTTGAGATTCACTAAAGAGAGAGTCCTGTAAAATTTTCTCCATGGAAAGATTCAATTAAAGAGAACGCCCAACTTTTCTACAAAACTCAAGAATTTCCATAAACCGCATGGATGTTGAATACTTTCAGTGAACTTACTCGGAACCGATGCAATAAACGACATCCCATTTTGAACCACAAGGATCTCCATCTTTCCATGTCGACGGTGTCTTCTCAATTGCTTTTGCAGCAACAACATCATGTCCACTGAACATATTGAAATGCATGATCACCCATTTATATAAAACATTAACACTGTTAAAAAAGTGACAAAAATAAATTCAGTTATTAAGTGACACAAATTATTGGGTATCCAGAGACCAATATCAACAGAGCTCACTATCTTTGCCGTCTGTGAATCCTGCAGCAATCACAAATGAAGAAAGCGAAGCCATGATGAAAAGGAGAGAAACAGAAACAGAGAGGCGAGACATGGTTGAAGCATTCCAAACACTCTACATCCAAACACAAGGGCACGCATCAACAAGGCAGGAGGAGTGCAGGAGGACACACGTCAACAAAGCAGGAGGAGTGCAAGAGAACACGCGGCGGATTGGTGGAAGGAACTACGAGTGCTACAGTGTAAAAAACAAAGACCTCAGGGAAGTCTTTGTGTTGTAACTTTCAATAAGATGCATTCAGATTCATTAAGCAAGGAAACTAATAACACTCACTCACCATGGTAGTAACTCCCAACATACTTCATTAAGCAAGGAAAATAATAACACTCACTCACCATAGTAGTCACTCTTAACATACTGCTTCAACAACCTAACCTCCATTTCGAAATCTTCTTGCAACCTCCATTTCGAAATCTTCTTGCAAGTTGCAAGCATGAAACTTGCAAACAAACACCATGTACCATGTTGTTGCCTTCTATGCAACAACTCACAATTTCCCTAACAACAATTGCTTACATGCATTATGTGCAACTTTGAGATTGCTATACAATCATTTTCTTACCACGAGCAAAGTAAAATGCATACAACACCAACAAGCAAAGCTCCCAAATTTTTAATTTGTATTCTTATACTACATTCTACTCACCATGGCCAGCATCAATACCAACACAAACTGAGGGATTCTCCTTCTACCAGCTATCTCTCCCATGCTAGCAAAGTAATGCATACTACAACAACAACCAAAGCTCCCAATTTTTTATTTGTATTGTACACTTCATTCTACTCACCATGTTGAGCACCATTACCAACACAAACATGGATTCTCCTTCCACCATCTATCTCTCCCATGCTATTACAGAGGTACAAAGATGTCCTTCTCAATATGGATTTTCCTGGGAAAAGGCATAGCCTGCAAAGACAATTCACGGACCTCCCTTGTGAAAGAGATCAAGCTCGTGCCAGCTTTGATACCATATAATTTTTTTTAATCAACAACTAATGTCTAAAACAACCACTAAAATACATGGGAGAACCAACAACACAACAATGGATCATCAAAGTTATACACTAATAAACCGTAAAACCCACACTAAGGGATAAAACTTAAAAGGTACATTAGCTCTATAGAAAAGGGTCTACTGTGATTGTTTTCCCTTTGAATTTTTTCGAATTTCACAGCAATTATATGATTGTATTTGATTATTTGAGCCCCAATTTGCATAATAAATCCTAGAACCCCAATTTGGGTGTATGTAAGCTTAACGGTTATATTTGCATTTTTGGCTGGTTACCAACTATTTTCGTGGCATTTACCCACACGGTTGTTCACAGTCTTCTGCAAATTCTGGTTTTGTGAAAGTATTTAATGACTTTTCATGAACACTTTGACATAGAGAGAGGTTTTTTTCAATACAAACGAGAGGTCACACAACATGAGGGTACTTGAAAAATCAGAGTGTTTGCATTGAGGGTACTTGTGGTTTCCCTTTTGGTGGTTTTCCTTGATGCGCTTAATGATTAAAGGCAGTGTCTTCTTGAGTTTAAGAGAAACCTTGATGACCAGTTTGGTAAATTTAAAAGCTAGATGTCTACGGATGAGAATCCTTGTAATTGGGAGGGTGTAAACTGTGTAAACGGTACAAGTAATCCTAGAGTATGGTCCCTCGATTTTGCTGGCATGAATTTGATGGGGAGCACGTCTCACAGTCTTTCAAATTTGACATTTCTGAGAGTTGTTAATGTTTCAAAAAGCAACCTATCAGGTAAAATACCTCCTGAGCTTAGGGGATGCTTACAGCTGGAGATTCTTGATGTGAGTAACAATATGATGCAAGGTGAAATCCCTTTGTAGTTAGGCAAGTTATCGTCACTGAGAAAACTTTATTTGTTTGACAAGAGCATTGGTGGAAATCTGCCACAAGAGCTTGGTAATCTCTCATCTCTTGTGGAGCTTTTTATCTTTAACAATAATCTTACCGGTGCATTACCCTCATCGTTCGAGTATCTCAAGAGCTTCAAGGCCTTCCGAGCTGGGAATAATAAGCTTTCAGGTTCAATTCGCCCAGAAATCAGTGAGTGTGATAGCTTGCAGGTTCTTGGATTGTCTCAAAATAACTTTTAAGGTGAAATTCCAAAGGAGTTGGAAAGGCTTCAGAACTTAACGATTTTGTTATTGTGGTTGAACAAATTTTCGGGTTCAATTCCTAAAGAACTCGGCAATTGCGGCAAGTTAGAGACGATTGCTTTGTATGGAAACAATTTGGTTGGAGAGATTCCAGCAGAGCTTGGAAACTTGGAAAATATAAATTTACTTTATATGTATATGAATAATTTGAATGGAACAGTCCCTTGGCAGCTAGGGAACTGCACGTCTACAACTGAGATTGATCTATCCTCAAACTTTTTGATAGGATTCATTCCTCCATAGCTTACAACTGAGATTGATCTATCCTCAAACTTTTTGATAGGATTCATTCCTCCATAGCTTAGTCACATGAAATATTTGCAGCTGCTTTATCTGTTTCAAAACCAACTTATGGGAAATATTCCTTGAGTTCTAGGACAATTAAGAAATTTAAGGGACTTGGATATTCCCATCAATCATCTTAGTGGCAGTATCCCAACTGAATTCCAATCTTTGACCAATTTGGAATATCCAGAACTTGTTGATAATTCATTGAATGGCACAATTCCTCCATATATCGGAATTTACAGTAAACTAATACTGTTTGATCTGTCACAGAATCTTCTCAGTGGGATTATACCAAGTCAAGTTTGCAAGCTCAAAAAATTGAGTTTGTTAAACCTTTCGATCAATCAGCCATCGAGGAATATTCCTTATAGTGTGGCGACTTGCAAATATCTAACGGATCCACGTCTGGGAGACAATAATCTAACTGGTAACCAACCCGTGGAGCTTTCCCGACTTGTATATGTGACTACTCTTCAATTATATCAGAACCAATTCAGTGGATTAATTCCACTGGAGCTGGGGAACTTGAAAAGTTTGGAGAAGCTTCACTTGTCTAATAATTATTTTGTGGGTCATCTACCCCCTAAGCTTGGGAATCGTTTGCAACTAAAATGTTTAAATATCTCATCAAATAAGCTAACAAGAGACATTCCTCTGCAGCTTGCCAATTGCACAAATATTGAACGACTTGACATTACCAGGAATGCTTTTACCGACAGTATCCCAAATGAGCTGGTCAGTCTTGTTAGTTTGGAATTACTGAATCTTTCTGATAACAAAATGTCAGGAAGAATACCTGGTATTCTTGGAGGGCTTTCTCGTTTGACAGAACTGCAATTGGATGGGAATAACTTTTCAAGAGCTATCCCACCACAGCTTGGTCAATTTCAAGGCTTGCAGATTGCTTTAAATCTGAGCTCCAATAATATTTCAAGAGAAATACCAGTTGAACTGGGCAAACTGAGTTTGTTAGAATCCATCTATCTCAATAATAATCAATTTGTTCATCAACTTCCTCCTTCATTTGCAAATCTCTCCAGTTTGATGGTGTGCAATGTTTCATACAATAACCTTACTGGGTCTCTGCTTGACAGAACTACTTTTCTCCACATGCATGTTAGTTGTTTCATTGAAAATCAAGGGCTCTGTGGAGGACCAATGCCAGATGCATGCCAACCCTTAAATGCACGGTCATCTGCCTTTTCCCCTGTCTGGCAGGAGATGAAGTCCCCAATGGGGAAAATTGTGGCCATAATTACGGTAATGTTAGTAGCGTTTTCACTGATTATTCTAATGGCCTTGAACTGTTTTTCATGCAGCAAGGATGTGTGCTTGTTCCTCCTGAAGACCAACAATATGTTAAGTTAGTGGTTTCCTTTTTCCTAACAAAAGGCTTCGCTTTCAATAAGATTATCGGTGAATTGAATGCAATGACAGATTGATCTTTACAATCTTGTTGAAAGGTTTGCTGAGAAAAACTCATCAACCCACCATTATGTACACAAGATCATTAACCCACCTAGCATTAATCCACCTCTCTGTACACAAAAGAGATGGTAGGCCTACCAATATCTCTGTGCACCGAATAGAGGGCAGGCCTACCAATATCTCTGTGCACTCAATAGAGGCAGGCCTACTGATATAGGATATGTAGATGTGGAACTGCTTCTTAGTGACACTTCATGAACAATGTACACAAAAAAGATGACAGACCTATTGATATCTCTATGCACTGAATAGAGGGAAAGCCTATCGATATGCCAAGAGGCATATGTGGAACTGCTTTTCAGAGATACTTCATGAACAATGGGGTCAGTGGGTGTGTCTTGGAGTGATACTGGTGTTCTTTTTCCTTTGGAAGTATTGTTGGAGGTTGGAGTTTGTGAGGATATTTGTAATTGTTACATTTTTTTAAAGAATATTTTTATTGATTTTTTTCTTATTTTTTAGTATTTCAGTTATTAATAGTATTTAATGTAAATTTAATCTTTCAATCAACTACAAAGAATATAACTAAAGACAAAGAAAGGTATAGCAATATACAATTACAAATATTTTAACCAAAGACCTAATAATCTTAGTATATGGATTCCATCTTATTTATGAGTTTGAGATGAAGATTCTTTACATTATTGTGTTAAAGACATGACTAGGGTTTGGTTTGCTCGAGATATGTTAAACTTGGGAGTAGTTGAATTTGACTAATTCATGGACATGATCAAGGCTTTATGCTTGGAGTTTGTTTGGTGGGATTCATTTTAGTGTTGTAATGAGGGGATAACAGTCCATTAGAGTTAATGATAGGATAGGTATAGTGACCGTTTAATCTAATGTGGAATAGGTCCATTATGTTAGTTATTATTAAATAATTAAATAAGATCCACTAGGTAGTTATGGTTTAATAAATATAATATGATTTACTCTGTTGATGTAGGGGCCATTAGGTATTAGGGTTAGGGTTTTCTAGGTAGTTATAAATAAGGTTTATTGTTCATTGAAAGGTTTCTCCTTTGAAGATGCACGCTAACATGAATTGTTACCCTATCTTAAGCGTTCCTTAATAGAGTATTGAAGCTTCCTAGCATATCCTTCGATATGCATTTTTTATTCATCTTCAACATTAAAGATCATAGCCACGGGTGGCAGATGCTGGGGGAATGGTGATTTTTTGACCTTGAGGGACTCCAAAAGCATAACTATTCGTGAGGATTGGGAGAAAACATGAACAATCAAGAAGAATCCCTTGCTCTTTAGCAAGGCCTCATGCTAGCCTTGAAGAGAAATATAAATAAATTTCTCCTAATTGTGGATTCCATGATTTTCTTTAGACACCTTGTCTCCAAGAAGGCATCAATTGATGGCCCTTTGTCTCTAATAATTGGGAGAATTTTGCATTTGATAAAATATTTTGAAGAATTAAAGTGTTATCATGCATTACAAATTTTAAAATTTCTTACTGATATAAATGCCAACCTAGCTTGTAACCTCAGCCAAGGTAAATTGATACATGGTGGTGAAGTTGATTGCAACATCTATGCAAGAGAATGCATAAGAGAAAGCACAAGAAACCCACTTTTGAGGGACATTATGCCACCAGGAAGACTTGAACCCAACTGAAGGAAGTAACAACATCGTGCTTTCATTGGTTTGAAAAGGGACTATTAACTCCTAACCATATTATATATACATCGTAGCGTGTGATTCTATCGCTGCTTCATGACAAACATTTTTTAAGGATGTATAACATTTTAGATTCACGTGAGATTTCATCTCTATCTATAGATTGATTAGTTACCTCTTAGTAATATATGTGCAATTGGAATTCAACATTAATAATTAATAATAGAACTATAAGATTTTAATATAAAACAATCAATAAATAATAAGTTGCAAAAACCTTACAAATACAACATTAAATAATTTTGACATGTTTAATAATGCATTAGTGACATATATTATATTTCATAATCATAACATTACCTCATTTTAACATGTTTTATGGATCATTAACATATTTTTCATTTGAGATTCTATTGCACAATTCCTTGGGTAAGGCATATGAGGACTCTACATTTGAGGCTTTGATCTCAAACATGAGGTATTTATAAAGTGGAGCTTTGGTGGTCCATCCCAATTATTAAATCACAACCAACTTATTATGTCTTAAAAAACAATTCTTAATTGAAATTTTAGATTTATATATTATATATTTAACTTGTCTCTAATCCAATCGAGGAGTTGTGTAAAATCAAAATAGAGTTTTGTAAGCTCAAAATAATTTGCATATGATATTTCCTTTGTGATAGACTTGAAATTTGAAGATAGGCAAATAATTAAATCATGAGCTTAAAATGTCTCCTTATGGGTTTTCTCCACACTAACTTGTGTAATTGAATTTCTGAAATTTGTAGTATCATAAGTGTCTTAAGTTTGTAGAATGTATCTATGTTGTTGTTTATTGGAAAATTTGTTGCATGGAAAACCGAAAACCAACTGCTAAGTTAAAAAAATAAAATATGTGTATTAGAGGTGAATATTGGTTTAGTTATTTAACATGGAAAATGAGTTGTTGAAGGAGACAATAAAGTCATAATATTACTAAAAAAAGACATTCAAAATCAAATGAATGGAAAACGATCTTAAGAAGCAAGCAACACAAATATGCCTTTACGAATGCCATAATTTGCATGGAGAACATGAATGTTAAATCACTGTTGAATTGTGTCCTTGTTTTCTTGGAAACTGATCCCCCTTGTTTTTGTTTTCTTGGAAACCAATCCCCCCTTCACCCGAGCCATATAAAGCCTAGAAGTCAAGAAAAACTCCCTAGAACCTTAAACAAATGGCTAGACCAGGGCATTCAATAGCATACTCTAATTAGTGGTAGACAATTCAACCAAAATTAATAGAGAAAAATTCTTGGTTTTCAATCCAAGATTAAAAAAAAATTCTGATACCATTTTTCCCATAAGCAACCAACATTATGAAATTTTAAATGATCAACATTTTATGGATCATGTATTAAAAACAATTCAAGCTATAAATAGACAAAATATAAATCACATTGATTTAGCTCTTCACTTCTTGAGAGCTTGAGTACATTTTGATGTAGTATGCACAAATGCTTTAGAAATTCCACCAAATGCATGACCTTTTCAGAAGGTTTCAAAAGGTGTAGAGTTATTAGACCAATTGGATTAACTTTGTTGTATTCCCTACCATGAACTATATGATGTATTCAAGTAGAGCATTTTTTAACTCATGCAAGTGAGGTTATGGAATAAACAAGGATCTTTATAAATTTTAAGAGAGCTGAGAAGTGCCCCTGCTTATGTATCTAAAAATATCATGTGAAGGAAAAGATTATACCTAGACTCATAATCCTTTAAAAATATAAAATAAAAACATATCAATCTTACTTCCCACCACACCAATCTTTTTCATTTGTCACCTTCAACCAACTTCCTTATTGATCCCTCTAGACCTAACCTATTTTATCTCATTTCCCTTTCATTGTTTTAATTCTCATTAGATATCACAAAAGTAATATCATTTCCTTGCCATGCTTGAACAAAAAGGACTTGCCTCATCTACATTATGGTATGTCTCTCCTTGAGGCTTCCCATTTGGTTATGCTTCTTCCTTCATAATATCAAAAGTATGCAACGTTGCAAGTACACAATCCATCCTTAGCAAAAATTCGGGATTCTTGTGTCTTCTCCCACTAACAAACATGTTCAAAACTCCCTTATTTAGGGACATCCAAACCATGGTTATGACCTCCCTTCCAAATTATTTTCCATCTCCACAAATAATCACAAACTTGAACCCAACTTTTTTCCATCTCCATTATCTAGATCCAAAATCCATTTAGACTTGCTCTATGGCATCATAAATTTCCTTTTCCATGCCCAAAAAACTTTTGATGGTCCTAACACATCATGGTGCTCCACAAAACTCACTTATGATCTACTCTCAAATGAATCTTTATTTTTTCTCCCCATAACGCGGATTCCCTATATATTTTCTATGAAATTTACATGATGCTTTTGGATGTATTTGCATTTAATTGATTTCTTTCATCTTTTCCACAATCTTTTATGCCCGGCTACATAACATCTTCCTTGGATTAACTTATTAGTTTAAATAGTTGCATTTCTTTCGCAAAACCTATTTTGAAGAAAACACAAATGTGTTTGTTCATAGAACTATATAACCTCTCAACAAAACAACCATGCTATAGTTTAATTTCCTTCCCAACAACAAGAAAAACATATACAATCATTTTCTTTCTCTTCCAAAACAATGTGCCCAAATCAAGCTTACACGATCTCCTAGCTAAACTCCGTCCTCCTCTAAACGCTCATAGAAATACATAAAATAAACTTTTCTAGTCATCAAAGTGTCTCAATAGATTACATAGAATCTGTTCAAGAAAACACTCCCTACTATAATGTTTGCAACACTACATAAATCCCAGCAATAGGTTTGAAACGAGACTTCATAGATCAATACCTTTGGAAAGATCTGCACTCTCAGCTGAAGGGATGCATAACCAATAGACTTATTTGATGTGTTCAACTACTTGTCCATCCTTTAATTCCAGTATTGACCAAACTCTACCCTTAAGCTCTAAACATTTTTTGGAAAGGCTATCGAAAGTAGCATTAAGCTCTCATGTTTGAGAGAAGTAGGGAAAGTAAAGGTAAACTTTCCTAGCAACCTCTTATGGAACAAGAGGTTGCAAAGATCAGGCAAACTCTGAAAGCAGCCCAAGATAGACAGAATAGCTATGTAGATAAGCATAGAGTGCATAGGGAGTTCAGTATTGGGGATCACGTCTTTCTTAGAGTGAGGCCAAGGAATAGTTCCTTGAAGCTTGGGAGTTGTGCCAAGTTGTCACCTAGATATTATGGGCCATTTGAAGTGCTTGAAAGAATAGGGCTAGTTTCATATAGACTTGCATTCCCTACTAGAACTAGATCTCATTATGTTTTTCATGTTTCTTTGCTTAAGAAATATGTACATGATCCTAACCATGTGATTAATTGGGATGTGATCTAGGTGGAACCCGAGGGAGAGTTCCAAACCAAGCCATTATGCATCATCGACAAGAAGGTCACAGTGCTCCAGAACTGAGCCGTTGGACAGGTAAAGGTGCAGTGTAAGCACTACGGTCTTAATGAGGCTACGCGGGAGCTAGAGGATGCATGCAAGTGGCACATCCTTTTTTGTTCAATTTTGAAGAGCACCGAGGACAATGATAAATTAAGGGGGAGGGGAATGTAACACCCTGGTTTTGACCCCATGGTATTAAAATTATACATGATGTAAATATTGGTGAAATATTGTTATTAAACCATGGCAAGGAGCTTAAGGCCAAGGCCCTGACATAGATTTGGTGTTTCGTGTATCGGCAATCAAGATCGATGCCAATGGTTATAGTGCTAGCGAGGCACAGTATATGTTGAGATATAATGTAAATATGCAATTCAATAAAATACCCACAATTAGCTATGCACTACAACGAAAGAGATGGGCGCATGATTTCAAAAGGAATAGGGAGGGGAGTTGTTCAAACCCCTGAGCCAATAGTTTAATCCATATGTCGAGGGGAGAAACCTCAAGCTCTCAACTACCCTTTTTGTCCTCTGCACTCAATCATTCAATTCTTCCAGAAGTTGGTTGGGGCAGTTAATGCCTTGGGCAGAGAGAAAGGCATGGCAGTCGATTTTGTGCCTAAACAAACCTCCAGTCTGAGGGAATCCGTATTCTTGATTATGGGGAAAGAAAGCACTAGGAATGTGTGCCCATTCCACTATCCTCATGCACACAGAACGTTTGTTGGATCATCAATTCATTTTTCAATCCCTACCCTCATGCAAAGAGTTTTCATCTCATAGACGCAACAAGAGCCAGGAGAGGCGATAGTTTCTCATTCTGCAAAGTATCTCTTCATCTATCCTTGTCTGGAACCTTGTTTTCTGTATTACAGAGTGGTATGGAACCCTAGTTGTCTGTGTTACCAAGTGGAACCTTGTTTTGATGTGTCACCTTGTGGTTTGTTGTTATGCGTACCCCGGTTTGGGTCTGAACTGTATGCAAGACTTAGGAGTGGAAGAGACGTAAAATTGGCTTGATAAACCTAGTGTAGAGAGGAACCTCACAAAAAGATAAGAGTGGCTTATGAATCTTCTATGCACACCCTGAAGGGAACTAGAAGGGAAGGTATGGCCTAAGGGACTGTGTAGCAGAGAACGGGATAATTCCTTGTGTTGTGTGTGTAGGTATTGTGGATGTCAAGCCAAATAGATCTTGTGGAGGCGTCCCTAGCTCTGTGAATGAGCTCACTAGCTTAACGATTCTTCTTTTCCATTGCCTTAGCAGCTTGATAAACCTAATTGTTAGTTGTCTTGGCCAAGTTTTGATGTGCATTTTGGCCATGTGTGAATCACTGCTTGAGTAGCCTGATAAACCCAACGATGTGTTGGCTTGGATGAATAGCCTGATAAACCCAACCATGTGTTGGATTGGCTGGACCTTAATGTGTATTTGGCCTATTGTGAGTCACCGCCTTAACAGCCTTATAAACCCAATTGTGTATTGGCCTAGATGGATAGCCTGATAAACCCAACTGTAGGTTGGCTTGGCTGTGTTTTTATGTCTTATGGCTATGTGTGAGCCTATTGTTCCCAAGTTCCTTGTGGAAATGATACCCAGCTCGTGGGTGGCAGTTGTGTTGAGATATTGATGAACACACCTGGCCTATGGTTGGGTGGAACGTTGCAACGACATAGCTAGTTGCGGGAAAACTTCATCTTTAAGATAAGTATTCTCTTGTTTTTAATTATGCAATGTATTTGCTAAAGAATTATTATGAATATGTTGAATGCTTGCTAAAGATTCAAGTAGAGTTTACTGCTATTATTCTTTCCCGCATTCTACATCTGTATATACTTTTTGGTTCCAAATGCATTTTGCTTAAGTTCATGTAGGCTAGAGGCCTGGTTATAAATTCAGAATGCATCTTACTTAAGCGTTTCCACATCCCAAAGTTCGTTCGAGGAATGCGAAAGGCGGGAGGCAGAAAGAGAAGTTGAAATAAGGCAAAATGTGGTGTTTCTACACCTGGAATCCGCAACTGAATGCAGGAAACAGAAGGCGGAAAGTGGAAATTCAAAGGGCAAGTGTATCGTATTTTGGGATTCCCGCACCCCAAAGTCCGCCCGAGAAATGCAGAAGGCGAAAATCGGAAAGCCAAAGGTAAAGATAAGATATTTCTGGTTTTATGGTACCCGGAGTTTGCTGCAGGAAGTAGAAAGAATAAAGTGAGCAATTGACTATGCCATATTTTTGGTTTCCGCTACCCAGAGCCCGCCACGGAAAGAGGAAGGGCGAGAAATAACCGTCGTGAATTTAAGAGTTCCTCCTACCGCAAGTCACATTGTCCTAGGATTGCGGAAAGCGGAAGGCTGAAGATAGAAAGGTCATGTTAAGTGCGGAAAGGAATTTTCTGGCGGCATAAATAATCTATTAGCAAAGGAACGACTGTTACAGAAGCATTTAACCTTTAGAATGAATGTTTGAGGATGTTACATGACCCATGACTTGTCTCAAGAAAGAGAATTTAAATAATTTTCTTATATGCATGTTAGTCAGGTGTATGGGTACATGACAATGACGACGTTGCTTTTGGTATTTACATTTTATTATTTATAAATCAGAATCTCCAGCTCTGCAAATTTCACTATATATAAATTTGTTAACAAAGCGTCATTGCTCACTCATAGCTGATTTGACCAGTTAAGTTTTTTTCGTTTTTTTTATTTGGAACGCAACATGTTATCCAAGCATTTCATCTTGTTTTATCCCGTTATCTGTAATATTTGGGGAGAAAATCATTGTACTCAAGCAAATGTGGAGTCCTCTTTTTATTAGAGTCGTTTCGCTCAAGATTTGCATGCGAGCTTTAAAGAAAAATTGCGTTTAGTATGAACGAAATGACGCATTCATTCTCTTTGCTTAAATGTTGCAGTTCTTAAAATGAGGAATGCATCGTCCAGTATTTTGTCCCTAAAATAGCTTTAATTGGAGCCACTATGAGGTTTCCTCTAATGCCTAGATATTCATTGTACTATTAGCATCTATGTATATATAGTACAGTCAACATGTAAACTCTTAAAGCTGGAAATCCCAATTCTCTGTGTCATTAAGTATGTAGTTCAAAACTCTTAGCTCATGCTAATTCCTTATCAACACTTTATAAAATTATGGATTTAAATATATTCACTTCATTTTATACAAGTCCGTAGACAATACAAATTGAAAATCCATGTTAGTTGAAAATTTGCATTTCTCATTTTTTATTTTTACCTAAAATAGAAACACTTCACAATCAAAAAAGGATTTTTAAGCATTAGATTTTTTAACAAAATAGCTTCTTCCCATTAACAATATTTTTCAGATTGTATATGCAACAAACTTAAATTAACATATACAGTGGATTGAAATCAAAATAGTCGACCAGTTTCTAAAAAAAATTAATGACACCAAATAATGGGGTGATGCACTTCAAGAAGCTTTCCCTTGGTAAGTTGTTGCACAATTGAGTTCATGCAGTATCATACATGAAGGGGATCGGACAATTAAACACCTGAAATAAAATGTGAAGTTGAAAACTAACGCTTGCGCATAGTCTCGGGGTCCTAATCGCCACCCACCTAGGAGAATACCGGACCGGAAGACCGACCATGGTCCCTTTGAATCGTTTTACTGACTTTAAAGTATGATTGCCACACAAAGGAAATTTGTCTGGAAATTTGAACTGTATTGACCCGCGTGTCATTTGTTCACTCTCTTGGCTATCACAACAAACATGTTTGGTGTCTTTTAATTTTAGATCACCTTATGGTATTTGGCAATGAGTCAAATAAAAACAATTTCAATTCAATAGTTGAGTGCATTAAAACGAGAGGATTTCCTCTTCAAACACGACTTCCATCTCCCAAGAAGATGTGAGTCACATGAAATTCCATGCAAAGAATTCTCTGATAATGGTAATTAACTTTCAGAGATGCTTGAAAGCTGAAATATTATATATGATAATGTCATTTTCCAAAACGTTTTTTTTGCCAAAGTCAATATCTTTGTTTTGAAAGGCGTAGGTTAATATGAAGACAATCTTCGTTGGTGTTTTGCGCTAAATAAGTAAATTAGGTAAATTTTGTAAACCTACGGAACTAAATTGTAATAACTTACGGTTGATTTTCGCACCATAGAGATTTCTGAGCTTGAATGTGGATATATATAGAAACAAGTGTTTTTATAAATAATGAATATTACTGTCTTCGCAACATTCTTCATATGAGAGTGAGCAATTACGACCAGGATATAGTGTTGCTCGATACAGAACCATTCGGTAAGGTAAATATAAGCAGTACACTATCTAGAAATATATAAAATAGAGATTGTAATTTACCTTTTCTCTGAATGTCAATAAGGCTTGCTTGCTCTTGCGGACAAGTGCTTGCTATATACAGAAAGTTTCAAAGCACAGAAGTGGATGAGTTTATCTATCACAAATTACTAGTGCATCCAATTATTTGCCATCCTTCTTTTGAAACAAAAAATTGAAGATCTTCTTGTGTAAAATTCCAAACTAGATCTTCAAAAGTTTTAGAATATTTAACTTCTTGTGTAATTGCATTGAATACTTGTTCCAACAGATGACAATAGAGAAGAAGTTCTTCCATGGAGAGGAGAAACCCCCCAGTAAATGAGCGAGGTTGACAACCTGGTACGGTCAAGAGTTGATCCACACAATTCCCGGTCCAGTCTCCAAGTTTAAGCTGAATTGCCATATGTAACAATAAAGAAAACAAATCGAAATAGACCATGCTTTACCAACCAATTTGTTGCAGAGTTAATAAATAAGAGGTATATAGTGGGTTTGAAAGATGTTGGGTGTGTTCGCTAATCATATACTGAAGGGTCCGTATGTTGGGAGTTGTGGATGTAACGTGTCATGTATGGGGATAAGAAGTGGTTTTAGTTTAATCCATTTCATTTATGTGGATCCCGATCCAAATGCAGATTGATCATATGCAGTTGCAATTCGTTCTCCAGGTCGAGTTACATATTCAATCCCTATTTTCGGAGAGGAAAAGCAGTGGGGGAAAGCAGCAGGATAAAGCCGTTAGTATTGGTTATCACAAATTACTAGTGCATCTGGCACTCATCTGGCCAGTTATTTGCAATCCTTTTTTTGAAACAACAAATTGAAGATCTTCTTGTGTAAAATTCCAAACTAGAGTTTCAAAAGTTTTAGAATAGCAAACGTTTTAGAATATTTAACTTCTTGTTTAATTGCATTGAATACTTGTTCTGGTTATTACTTGTATACTTTCTACTATCACACAAGAAATTATATATTTGGTATCTGTGATTACAGGCTATGGGAGTTGCATATACCCTATAGGGTCGAGGTATGTATCGGATAAACTTGGAAAGCTATTCACAACATTGTATTTGTTCTTTTTTTTCTTATGTATTGGGTTGCACAATTGTCTGTTTATTGTATTGATTTTACTAATATCTTGGGTGTGAATTTAGCAGTAGCACTCCTCCTCCTGCCACAATAAGTACCGCTCCACCTCCTCCCACATTCAGTACCACTCCAACTACACCCACTCTAGTGTATAATGTCATCACTCCAACAGGGGGTATTACCACTCCCACCAGCGGTATTACAACAACTCCTATTGTGGGGAGCATTACTGCAAGCATCCCCACTACAGGACTGGGACCAAGTGCTACATTCAATGGTACACCCCCATATGGCATCGCACCATCATTCTTCCAGTACATGTCTACGTCATTTACGTTTGTCTTGTATCTAGTTGTGGTTGTAATACTTCGCTAAATACTTGAAATGTTAGCTAGCCTTGTCTGTTTACTAGTGCCATAGCTAGCATGCCAAGCAATGAGGATGATGTTGTAAGAATGCTCATCTTTGGTACTCCTCCAAGCTATTTGCTTTTCTTAAGAGGCTACAGGTGAATTTTGTTGGGAGATTTTTGGAGATGGCATAGAAATGCAGGTCAACCCTTTATTCTTTGCAAGAGATGCATGAGTAAGGGGAGCATATTGTTCCCAATTTTTCATATGTACATTGAATGCTCTACAGGAGCAACTAGTACATTACTTGTCCACTCACATTTGCTATCTCTTCAACAAATAATACTATTTTCATCCATGTTGTTATCTCTATTGCATTTTAATATTTATCAGTAGCGAATGTCTGATCAAGTGGGAAGTTCTCGTAGAAATCAGACACAATAGTTTAACTATATTAGATCTTAATACAAGCAACTTCTATATAAGAGGCTCTGTTGAGATCTAGGAGATTGTTATGCTTACCTCAGAAGTCATGCAATGTTGGTCTATTCTTTCAGTAATAAATAATTGATAGTAAGTAGCTCAATGCTATAGATTCATATTCTCCTCTGCAGATAATTGTCCTGAATTGTCTTGCTTGTGGTTTCTTAGTTAATATTTTTGTATAATTTTCAGCAAAAAATAATTGAGCAAGCAGCCTAATGCTACAGATTATCCTCTTCAAAGAACTGTACTTTTTGGGGTTTCTTAGTTACTATTTTTGTCTCCTCTTCAGAGAATTGTCCTTTTTGGGGTTTCTTAGTTACTATTTTTGTTTAATTTTCAGTAAAAAATAATTCAGACCAAGCAGCTCAATGGTATAGATTATCCTCTGAAGAGAATTGACCTGCTTGGGGTTTCTTAGTTAATAGTTTTATTTTATTCAAGTGAGAATCCTAGAAGTTTCAAGTAGGTCTTGGATGGACCTATCTATTCAGGATATAAAAACCTTAAAAAAACCATAGTCTATCATCTATTCAGGTATTGAAAAACCCATAGTCTATCTATTCAGGTATTAAAAAACCCATAGGGCTATCTATTATGGGATTTAAAATACCATATACATAAAGAGGTTTATGGATCTCTACTATTTTATTATATTCATTTCATGATTTGGCAGATTCCTATTTTTGTGGTTTCAATAGTACTTTGCCTCTTTGAGACCAGTTAAAATAAAATGGACAGATGGAGGATATTTTGTTGCATCATAAAATTTCCATTTCTATTTTAAACTTTTTTTTTTAATAACTGGCATTGTGAACCTGTTCTGTCTGTTTGAATACTCATCTTGAAGAAGAATATTTTTGTGCATGAATCATTCATAATGGATGGATTTCTTTGTAAGAGGATTCATTTTAATAATATTTTAACTTTCCATAAGATAAGTATTTTCTACTCTTCAACCAAAACATATCAATCCTTACCCATCACACTAACAATTTATCATTTGCTAGGGTATGCAGAGCTTATCTTATATATTATATTATTTCGTTGTCTCAATCATTTACCATCATACTAAAGTAAAATAAACTTAAAAGTTATTAGATGATTTGCATTTTTTATATTTTTGTCAATATTTTTATTTTTGTTTTTGTTTATATTTTTGTTGAAATCTTGGTGGGTGATTTTCATTGTTCAAATTGCAATTTTGTATTTTTTCACAGCAATAACAATTAACTATTAACAGTTGCGCTGACATTGCCACCTTGTGGCTCTTGTATAATTATATAGTCGATGTCATTTAGTTAGATATCATCAAATTGCATGTGTATTTCAAAAGAGTAAAGATAGTATAATATAGACAAGAGCCACATGGTGGTAATGTCCCGGACATTACCAAATGTCGTTGGAGCTTAACTTAACAATCAACTAGCAATTTTGTAATAGTGAGGATTTACAACTTTTTATCTGGATTTTATTTTATTTTATCAACGAACATTTATTTATCTATAATGCTTGATAAAATAAATTATTTTATTAATAAACATTAATTTCAAATTATTTTATTAATTAACATTCATTTTTATAAGAGGCTCCAATTTTTCATTCTCATCTCCATGCTTTTAGTTATGAATAAAAATGCATTATGATGGTGCCATTATTTTTCAGAATTTCATATAATTAACATGGAAAAGGATGGAGGGGGCGAGGGTTTGACTGGTTGCAGGTCTAGTCTACAGGTCGTGAGGAGCAGATCATGTCAGAGGCTGTGGTGGATAGAATGGTTGGTTATTGGTGGTGGGGCACGTAGACCTGCGTACGACGGAGAGGAAGGATATTTATTTTTGAGAAATGGACGGAGGTTACTTAACGCACAAGGTTAGGGTTTTCTCACCTATGGGGATTTACCTGTGGTAATTTTTTCTTACATCCTGTTTGTTACCTACTGTTTTCTGTTTAACCCTGCGCAATGGATGACGAGGAGCTGGTGGATTACTCATGCGAACATCTAGAGGAGGGCATTTTCTGGTAGGGGACAGGTGAAGGGCTTTCGGATGAGGTGGAGGTTTTACCTCATTCCTGGGCTGAGGGAATCCCTTTGTATTCAACCACACCTATTGCGGGCGTGGTGGGGTTTTCACCAGCTAACTTGTTGCTTTCATCTTCGTCGCATCCTCTACCTCTGGAGGTGTCATCGGACCTCCTTGGTGAAGGTTCTGTTGGATTGGGGTTTGGTAGAACATAATATATGGTTACAATAACACCAGAAAATATTTTGTCTGTTGGAGAACGAGATGATGGAGGGGGTCTTGTGGGTTTGAACACTGATGCATGTGGGAGGGGCGTAGCAAATCCTTTGGAGTCCTCAACCTGTGAATAACTGAGGGTGGAGGTCCCAGAAAAATGCTCCATCGGAACTTTGGAACCAGGGGACTTTACAAGTCCAACTCTGAAAGGGATTTACGCTTCTGGGACTTGTAGCGGAGAGGATAGATGGGTTGACAGTAAGGGTGTTTCAAAACGTCAAAAAACCTGGGTTAAATCCAAAAGGCCTGGTTGTAATTATGCGTTGGGGGAGGATATTAGATGGGATAAGATCTTGGAGATGGAAAATTGTTCACTGGTAGGGCGTGTGATTGGAAGGAATTTCTCTCTAAAAATGGTTTTGAAGTGGGTGGAGGAATGTTGGTTGGAGGCGCTCAAGGAGGTCCCGAATGTGGTTGACTTGACTCATGGATGGTTTGGTTTCAACTTTAAGCAACATGAACATTTGTAGTGGGTTCTTAGCCAGAATTGGTCGATGGAACATACTTCTGTATTGTTAAAACCATGGCACCCGTTATTTGATGCAAGCAGGGAGCCTATGGACTTGCTGCCTATATGGGTTAGGCTTTCGGGCATGCCGATGCAATACTGGTCCAAAGAACATCTAAGCAATATTGGGAACATTCTAGGGACTTTTCTTGAAGCAGATTTGTCCTTTAAGGAAACTAGATTGTTGGGGGTTGCTATAATTTTGGTAAATATCAACATCAGGGAGGGACTCACTGAAGATATGTTGTTGACCTGGGGTCAGTATCAGATGAGACAGATCCTGGACTATGAAAATGTGCCTTTTTGATGCAGGGGATGCCATGCATATGGGCATCCTATTCACGATTGTAGCCTACCTGTTCGTACTTTAAATGGTCGAAGTCATCAGCATGGTTTAAAGCGGTCTAGAATGGATGGTGGGGTTTCGGCTCTGACCTCACCACCAACAACACATGTGGAACCAGTAAGTGAGGCAGCTGATGTCTCTAGACATATGGAGGAGTCTATGGTCACAGTTCCTGTGATGGAGGCGGACAGACCAACCGATGATCCTTTCTTGACAGGGGTCCCCTTTTCAAGTACTTGTTATTTTACCCTCTCCCCGTCTATAAATTTATTTACTGAAAATATGAATTTATCTGGTCTGGAGTGGGTGGAAAAGTTAAATAATCTGACTATCACTTCACAAACATTGGAGGACTCATTACCCATCTTTATTGCATTATTGGAGGAGCCCCCTCAGGTTTCGGTCCCTGTTTTGGGTTATTTCTCCTCACTCGCCATCTAAGTCTTCTAACTCAGGGTATTTCCTCCGGTCTTGAACAAAGGTGTCCTCGGGGGGTTTGGGGAAGTTTTCAAATTTGACTCATAGGGGAGAGGAATAAAATCCCATATTGCTAAGGCTCAATCCAGAGAAAGAAAGAGTTTGTTGGAAGGTAAACAAAAATCAATTGAGATGGCACTTAGAGCAATGCATGCCCAGAAGAAGGGCCGTAGATGAAAATTATGTCTCTAAACTGTCGGGGTCTTGCTGGTCCCCAGAAAAGATCAGCACTCAGGAGGGTGGTTTATTTAGAACACCCTGATGTTATTATGCTTCAAGAAACTTTAGGGGTACGTGATGTGGTGAAATGTAACCTGGAAAGTTGGTTTACTCGTTGGAGTTTTGAGACTATGGACGTTTTTGGTCACTCTGGTGGGCTGACTATTGGATGGAATGCTAGTAGGGTTTAGGTATTGAACATTTGGGGTCTAGAGTCTGTTATGGGAATGACCTTTAAAGGTCCGGAACCTGTGGATATCTTTACTATTTTTAATGTCTATGGACCATATCTAAGTAGGATCCCTTTCTGGGATAACTTATTTAGCAATTCTCTTATGAGAGGAGATATGGTGATCGTAGTTGGCGATTTGAATTTTTCTTTGGGGCAGGATGAGGTTTGGGGGGCTCATGTTGATCTATTGACTGATTAATTCACTCATAAGTTGGTTGAAAGGAACTGGTTGGACATTGAACTCATCAAGCTTAAACCTACCTGGAGAAACAACATATGTGGGGAGGGGAGAGTGGATAAGAGATTGGATCATTTTTTGGTGACTGAAAAGGTGGTGGACCTACGTCATTACATCAGACATGGGGTGGGATGGGTGGTCAGTCTGACCATTTTCCTAATTTTTTCTGGAATTTAGAAATGGATCTGTCAAACTGCCAAGATCTTTGAAATTCAATAAGACTTGGTTGAAGGATGCTTCTTTTCAAACTTTGATTTCAACAAATTGGGTTCCTTTCGATCCTCCCTTTGCCTCTGCAGCTTTTCAGTTCGCTGCGAACATACACAAGTTAAAGGATGCTATTAAAGCTTGGTGTTGTAGATATTTTCACCCCACTAGGTGAATCACACTTTGTATGGCCTTCCCCTGTCCCGCTGCAGACTCTTTAGACCCAATGGACCACATTTTATCCTTTGATGTATCATTGATCATCCCCAAAACTATATAAACTATGATATACGCAGTTATCGGGGAAAAAGCCGCGTATATCATAGTTTATATAGTTTTGGGGATGATCAATGATACATCAAAGGATAAAATGTGGTCAATTGGGTCTAAAGAGTCTGCAGCGGGACAGGGGAAGGCCATACAAAGTGTGATTCACCTAGTGGGGTGAAAATCTCTAGTCCATTGTTGCCAGAACTTATGCTTGAGTCTGCATCCCTTTGTCCCTTGGAGCACTGTTGTGTTCTTCTCAAGCTTGCCTTTTGCTAGTAAGCTTGATATCGGAGTGATGGAGGATTGAGGTGGTGGAGGCCCAAGTGGGGGATTCAGTTTCTCCGGTTCGCAGACGTGCCGTCAGAGGTTGTCACTTGTAATCTCTGATTCATATTAATAGAAATATCTTTTCCTGTCCAGTAATGTGTATTTGAATGAATATTGTATCCATTGGAATATATCAAATGCTTTTACATTATTGATTATATATGCTAGAATAGATCTAACACCATGAAATATAGTATGCTTGTATTGTTTACTTGTTGTTGAGGACGTGCTATAACAATTCAAGCTGAAGATTGGAAAGCTCAACGGGGATCTACTTCAACCGTCCGGAATAAGGTACGAGGTTCGATCCTTTAGTGTTAGATGTTTTTATTTCTATTGCATATTGGGAAAGATTGATTTCTGGAGTCTAGCTGTCTGTTATGGTACCCCAAGCCATAGGAATTTCTCTCTGTCACAGAATTGGCGTCTCTGCTGGGGATGTTCCTTGTTCTTCTTTGGGGTTGGGGGCACAATGGGCTTGATCTTATTGATTTGCTCTCTGTTTCTCTCTGTTTCTGTGTCGCATGTTATAGTATGTTTGTCCATTGACACTCCCCTTTATTGGTTTGGCCTTGACCTGCTTTTTACCACTGCCTTCTCTGTATACGCGAGTTTTTGGCCAACAATCGCGTGTATACGCGGGTTTTTGGCCAAAAGGTGCGTACATACGCAACTGTTCTTTATACAGTCGCATACATCCTCCCTTTTGGTGAGTCTGATGTTGTGGGAAGTTGCTGGGTGGGTTGTGAGTGTGGTTGGGTCTTCCTTGGGCCTGAAGTTGTCTGTTGGATGCTTCTTTTGTGGCCAGAGACCATTCGTGCCTTTCTCAGGTATAACGTCTACACTGGCATATAGGTTAGGTTCACCACCGTTTTCATTTTGCATGAGGCTTATGACCATGTCACTATATCCTTAGGTACGAACCCACTCTATTATGTCACGGAACCTTCTTGCTGCTATAGAAGTGGCATGATATGAGTGGTAGAGCCTCACCTTACATTGGTACCCTAGTTAGCGCCTTATTTGCATTTGGTGCCCATGCCGATGTTTCTCCTTTAGGGTGTGGGAGTCCGTTGTATAGTATTGCCATGACATTTAGCAAGAACCTCATACTCCTCTTGATCTTATGCTGGCCTTTTTCCCTCCGGACTCCCCTTGTATCAAGTTGTGGATGCATTATCATGAGCTTTGCCTGTCTTATTGAGCTTTATGCCGGCTCCCCTGACATTGCGTTTCATCCATATAGCCCGAGCTCGTCTCATTTCTAGCCATGCAGAGCCTTTATTTATATCCTTCGCAGCTTGATTCCCTTTTTTACCGGGAGGGGATTTTCCCCCGAGTGTCGATATCCTACACATGTATCCTTGCATTAAGCATAGGTATGTTCCACTGCTTGGAACTAGTTTGTTTGCCCTAAATGACACTCGTCTCCTCCTAGTTTGTAACTATAAAGCTAGTTTATTCTTTTTTCAAGCTTTTCAAATAACTGAAAAAGACCAAAAAAATCAAAAAACCAAAAAGCCGGACAAGAAAAGATATTATCTTTGGCAGCTGTCGAGTTGTGTCGCCCTCGAACAGAGCACTGTATATCACATCCATTGGTTGGGTTATAGTTTGACTTAGGAGCTATACTCGTTATCTGAGTTTTATCTCCACCGACTGGTTAAGCTTCCAGTCCCTATGGAGCCTCTATTGATGCCTCCTGCGTCATAGAGATGTCCCAGTTTGTATATCGAGTCTATGCTGCCTTCATTCAGTCACCATACGCCGTTATGCTCTTGTTCGAAGGAAGTTGAAACCTGAGTCGTCCATTCCTCAGTTATCTTGACTTTGCATGTCGGCCATTCCCGGTACAGTTACTGGTTCGTGCACCTTATGATCGAGTCCTTCCACATTATACAGCTTTGCTGAGTACCTTGTGTTGGATGATGGGGGATGCCCTAATGCCCTCCTTCCAGCAGATTTCATCCCATCGACTTTAGATCATTTATTTTGGGATTGGAATCTAGAGTCGTTTTGAGTGCCTGGAGACTTGCAGTCATCAGTGGCAGGTTCTCTCGCCATCGACAATTTTGGGAATACATCAATGTCCCCTGATCGATGGATTCTCTCAAGTGTTCGACCTCAACACATTTATTCACACTTGTTAGTTTGCACTCTAGTACCTTGATTCCCATTTGCATTATTGGTGGGTGATCTCACGTCTGTTAACGGTATACATCAATGACCGGTAATCAGACGATGGACTACTATGTTCAACCTCGACACCTATATTCACATAGTAGGACATGTACTCGTAGCGGTGTGTGTAGAAGACCTTCCAGATTGGTGGCATCCACTATATGCTACCTCCTTGATCAAGCCAGTGTTCATGAGATTTCAGCTCTCGTGACTTGTTCCAGTATATGTCAGACATTTCCAGCCACTATGGAGATCTTGATCTGTTATATATCTTCATCCTTTGTGGAGATCATGGTCCTTTGTATATCTTCATCATGGAGATTCTGATCTATGTATATTGTACGTGGCGATGACCACATATGTGTTATCATGTTTCATGCCTATTCATGGCCATTGTACTCTTATGTATCCGGGACTGCTATATGTATTTGCAGTTATATGCAGAGTTGTATGATGGTATTATGCTGATTGGGTGGTTGGTCTTCCATTTGGGTACCTTCATCACTTCACTTCTGGGATGGACTTATAATGTATTTTGGCCATCGTATAACCCGTCTGATCTCATACATTAGGGGGCATCTGTTATAGAGATTTGCACCCCACTAGGTGAATCACACTTTGTATGGCCTTCCCCTGTCCCGCTGCAGACTCTTTAGACCCAATGGACCACATTTTATCCTTTGATGTATCATTGATCATCCCCAAAACTATATAAACTATGATATACGCGGCTTTTTCCTCGATAACCGCGTACATACGCGGGTTTGACCCCTATAGTCGCGTACATCGGGATGTGTGCATAATCCAAATCCTTTTGGAGTTTTCCTTGACATGGATCCGACTCATTTGACTCCTGGCCTTCCATATGCCTTGAGATCGCACGGATTCAACCTTTCAGTATCCCTTGTGAAGCTATATAAGGAACCCCTTGGTACATTGAAGGCAGATAAATATATAAGAGAGAATTGAGAGTATCGAAACTATAGTCCATTGTTTCCAGAACTTATGCTTGAGTCTGCATCCCTTTGTCCCTTGGAGCACTGTTGTGTTCTTCCCAAGCTTGCCTTTTGCTAGTAAGCTTGCTATCGGAGTGATGGAGGATTGAGGTGGTGGAGGCCCAAGTGGGGGATTCAGTTTCTCCGGTTCGCAGACGTGCCGTCAGAGGTTGTCACTTGTAATCTCTGATTCATATTAATAGAAATATCTTTTCCTGTCCAGTAATGTGTATTTGAATGAATATTGTATCCATTGGAATATATCAAATGCTTTTACATTATTGATTATATATGCTAGAATAGATCTAACACCATGAAATATAGTATGCTTGTATTGTTTACTTGTTGTTGAGGACGTGCTATAACAATTCAAGCTGAAGATTGGAAAGCTCAATGGGGATCTACTTCAACCGTCCGGAATAAGGTACGAGGTTCGATCCTTTAGTGTTAGATGTTTTTATTTCTATTGCATATTGGGAAAGATTGATTTCTGGAGTCTAGCTATCTGTTGTGGTACCCCAAGCCATAGGAATTTCTCTCCATAACACTTGGGCAGGAAAAAAGAGGCAAAGGGAGGATGGTGAACTGAAATAAATTGAAAAGAATATTACTGAGCTCCTAGAGAGAGAAGGGGGGTCTTGTTGAATCAGGTGGACAAAGACCTGTTGATCAGACTGGAAGGGAGAAGGAGCATTCTATTATTGGAAAGGGAGGATACCCAGAGATTGAAGAGTAGGGCTACTTGGTTGGAATGTGGGGATGACAAACAAAAAAAAATCATGCTTATGCCAAAGTGAGGAAAGCAATTAACATTGTCTGAAGCTTATTGGATGAGCATGGAATTTACCATGACACCTTTGAGGGAATGGTGGCCAGAACGGGGGTGGAACATTTTAAGACTCTTTTTAAAACTCCTGCTTAGGCATCCAATGCTGAAGTCATCAGAATTGCTCAACCTTTTCTAAGGTTCGTGGAGGAGGAAGACAATCTGGCCTTGATGGAAGAAGTCACTGAAGGTGAACTAAAGGCGATCCTTCATAGTTTTCAAAAGGATAAAAGTCCGGGCCCAGATGGGTGGACCATTGAATTTTTCCTTGATCTGTTTGATCTTCTGGGAGGAGACCTTCTGAGGGTTGTGGAGGAGACTAGAATTTATGGTAGGATTCCTGCCAGTTTCAATTTGAATTTTATAGCTTTGATCCCAAAAGTTGACAATATTGTTTCACTGCATGATTTCAGACCTGTCTCACTCTGTAACTGCATCTACAAAGTGGTCTCCATGGTGATTGTGCAAAGACTCAAGGGGATACTGTCAAAACATATCACTAACGAACAATTTGGGTTTCTGGAGGGGAGACAGATTCACGAAGCCATTGGGGTTTCCCGGGAGGGTTTCCATAGCATGAAAACTAAAAATATCAGGGGAGCTATTCATAAAATTTATCTATCCAAATCTTATGACAAGGTAAGTTGGTTATACATTCGTTTGCTGCTGAATCATTTTGGTTTTGGAATTGATTTTATCAGGTGGATTATGAGTTGCATCACAACTGTCTCTTTCTTCGTTCTGATCAATGATGCTGCTTCTCCTTTTTTCCATGTTGAAAGAGGGCTTAGGCAGGGCTGCCCTCTGTCACAACTACTCTTCTTGTTAGTGGTTGAATGATTGATTAGGTCTCTTAGAAAAGCAAAAATACTGGGAACCTTGAGGAGTATTCAGGTTTCTCATCGGCTGTTTATTACTCATCTACTGTTTGTAGATGATGTTCTAATTTTCTGCTCAGGATCAACTCAAGATGCTTCAACCATCGCTGATATTTTGGAGCTTTTTTCTTCAACCATTGTGATGGATATTAACATTGGGAAATCAACAATGTCCACACATCTATTGAATGTTGAGGAGTTATAGGTTATCATGGGGTACTTTCCCTACAATCTGGTAGAATTGGATAGAGGATTGAAATATCTTGGGTTCTGTTTAAAAACAAATGATTATAAAAAACAAGATTGGAAATGGCTACTGAATAATATGGAAAAACGACTAAAAATATGGAGTCACAAATGGCTATCCAGGGCTGGCAGACTGGTTTTGGTTAAAGCTGTCTTAGAAGCTATCCCAGTCTACTTGATGTCTTTATCCTGGATTCCTAAAGGCATCCTAGAGGAGGCTCATCGGACTTGTTTCTATTTCCTATGGAATGGTAAAAAAGAGGCGCATGTGACTCCTTGGGTTTGATGGGAGAGGATTGTTGTCCCCAAAGGATTGGGAGGATGGGGTCTCAAAAATATCTTCCTGTTTGTCAAGGTATTGGAAGTAAAGGGGGGATGTAGACTATTACAGGCAGGAAGTTTGTGGACCTGGGTCATTGTACATAAGTATATTGCCCCAAACAATGTGGAAGATTGGATAAGGAGCCCTGTGAAATCACATTCGGGTGGCTCGGTCATCTGGAAAGTCGTGGTTAAATCCATTGAGGTGATTGAATCCAGCCTCGCCTAGAGAGTTGGAAATGGCAGGAAAATTAGGGTTGGTGAGGATCTGTGGGTTGGCTGCAATCATCAACATAGTCTACCAGATCACACGGTGGAGATCCTACGACATAGAGGTATTGTTTATCTTTATCAATTAGCATGGGAGAACTAGAGGAGGACTGAATCACAGGAATCATTGACAGCTCTACCTTTACTGGTGATTTGGGGAGTATGGCTTGCTAGAAACAAAATATTTTTTACTGATTAAGCTTGCACTCCAACAATTACGGAAAGCCTGGTTTGTGGGATTCTCCCTGCTTTCCCACAGTACATCAGGGTCACTAGATAGAGGGAAGCTCTGGAATTGGAGATCGACAAATCGGTGCCATGGGGTTTTTTTATGGGGCCTCACAAAATAATATCTGTGGGGGGAGGGGCTATTGTTTTCTTTTCAGAACAACATTTTTTTGAAATGATGGTTGGGCTGGGGGAAGACAGTAACAATTGTGCAGAGTTACTGAGCTTAAAACGTCTTCTTATTTTTGCAGTAGAGAAGGGGCGTAGATCTCTTAATGTTTGTGGAGATTCGATGAATGTGATAAACTGGATAAAGGGGATACAACTTTGCTGGAATCTAAGACTTGACAATATATTATCTTCCATTAAAGCAGTTTTAGACACTTATGTATCTTTATCGTGCCAACATGTCTATAGGGAAAACAACAGGTAGGTGGACAAGACCTCGAAGGAGGGGCTTCAACTGGATTTGTGCCAGTGGAAGAATATAGAAGTAAAAGATGGATTTGTGCATGAATATTACCATATACCCTTTATAGAAGGAGTTGTCCCACTATAAATTTTGATGATAATATCTGACTCTTTGTTTTGTTATTTGTTGGTTTACTGAATTTGACTGAGACATTAAGGGGATGTTCAGATTATAAGTACTGTGGTGGATTTATATTTTTTCCAGATTGGATGCGGTTTTTTGGCATCTTTCGAACTGTTTTTGACTCAGCTGATATTTTATGGTTTGTGGATTTCAGTTGCTACCGAACAGCTTGTCCGATGGTTGAATGGGAAACTAGCTAAGTTATATTGAAGAATATTTTTTTTTGTATGGGGGACTAATAGTGGATCTTGCAGGGTCTAATACACTTTTTCTTGCTCATATGTTTTTATCAAATTACACAGTCATTGTATCTACTAAATGTAATTTTATTCTCAACTGATGATATAAAATTACGCTTTTTTTCCAAGGAAAAAAAAAGGTTGCAGTAACATAGAGATGAATGGATATGCATACACTATTAGTATTTAATAATTAAAACTCATGGATGACTAAATTGTTCCATGTTTTGAAAAACATGAGTATAAATATACTTACAACAATTCTAATCTAACCTGGTGACAAAATAAATGTTGTAATCCAATAAATGAATTTGGAATTTTGGTTTTGAACTTTCTCGATATTTATTACCTAAATTCGGCGTAGAGATTAATGGAATTTAACATTTTATACATCGGACATAGTAATGGATGGATCTGGATACATCTGGGTAAATCTGTAACTACATATTGTGGGTCTGTAACCATTACAAGAAAGACAAAAGTGGGAAACCATAATGTTATCAACGACAAAACTACAAAACCCAACATAGTTCGAGCGAACATATAAAAAATATTATAATACATATATACATATTTATGTAGCCCAAAAAAAATCTCAAACACCACTTATTCGTAGATTGAAGCAATATATGAGGAATTATAAATAAATTATGCATCACAACATAATCACTAAATAATAAATGATATGTAGGTCTAGCATTTTAACAAAGCCAAACAAAAGGATGTCAATTTCAATGAATTAAAGACAATTAAATTTTCATAATATCAAGAAAAAAAATATATTGAGTGCATGTGACAATAATAAGTTTAAATGTGGTTTGAAAACTGCAAGCTTAAAGCTTGCTTTTGAGAAATCCAGACGTTGATGGAGATGCCTTCATAATTTTTCACTAATTTCACTTCATACACTACAACAAAACCCTGTGATTAGCGTCTCTTTTAGCTTCCCTTTCAGCGCCCACTCTCACTTTTAGTGTATTTTTCATCATTTTTTAGACAAAGTGGATGCTTTTCCACGGGATGGCGCTTTTAATGGTGT
This sequence comes from Pseudotsuga menziesii, assembly GCA_001517045.1. NCBI lineage: Eukaryota > Viridiplantae > Streptophyta > Pinopsida > Pinales > Pinaceae > Pseudotsuga > Pseudotsuga menziesii. The sequence continues at coordinate 762,655 of LPNX010103607.1, read as the reverse complement.
TATTAGCATCCCTTTTTAAAAGTTGATGTTATTTTGGATGCTAATTAGCATCCCAAATAGTGTCCCTATTAACGTCCTAATTAATACTAAGTCGACATATTTAAATATGTAGGCCGACCCCATAATTTTGTATTTTTGATTCCTTTATTACTACATTATAATAGAAGATTGTCTTCAAATTGGTCGCCGCGACATTATTTTTTACATTGGCATCTCTTTACTATTCATCATGTTGATTGAAAGTATTTATGCTTATTAGCTCTCTAGCAGGTTCATGTATGTTTTCTTGCAGATTGCTAGTTGGGAGTGTATGGTTATGGTGGCTTTCTTGGTTATGGAACTTATTAACAACATGTAATATACTAGAGCATTTGTGCCCACTATGTAACCAAATCAATAACAATGCTAATTTTGCTAGTGTGTCCCAAATGATGTAGAAGCGTCGAACTCACTTCACATTGTAATGATATCTCTCGGAGGTCAAAACTATTGTGAGAAGACAAAAGGTCCTCGTGTGAATGTAAACTAGCCTCTAGAAGGCATACTTAGTTAAATAATGGATTTTGTTTAGGTTGATAGCGTCAAATGTTAGTTTTGCACCGAGATTAGCGAGGTGCATACAACCAAGTATGAAGGAGATGTTGTCACGTTTGTCACATTACATAACGTAAGTTACCTTCGACACATAACTTATAAAAAATAACAAGTAATTACCAACATCGATCCATCTTAAACCTAGCTTTACCAAGCACCGAGAGGGATAGGTGTAATTTTCTTTATCTTAATTTTTTTACATGTTTAAAAAATTTACACCTAAAGAATTTTGATCTCTTTGGTGCTTAGTAAATCATGTTTTAACATGGATTTTTAATTACTTATTTGCTTTTAATTTTTTATTTTATGAGATGACATGCATTTTTTTAATTACTTTTTCACTTTTTGTAATGAACATAACGTTATGCTTTATAGAACACTTCGCTACTCTTCATACAAAAAAGGTTAATGTTGGTTTATAATAAAAACATTTTAAATCTAAATGCATTGAAATTGGATCTTTATTTGTGCTTAATAAATCTTAAATTAAAATGAATATATATTAATATAGTTAAAAAAATTATGTAGAAACCTTAAACTAAATAAGTAAAACCCTAGACTTTTTGAATAATATTTTTTGAAAAGAAAAATGACCAATCACTTAATTTTCACAACCTGTAAACATGAAGCAAAATTTCTAATGTGAATCATGCCTATGTTTCCTTTCATGCTCATAATTTTCTTGCAGATCTTTCCAAAGCCACACTGTGTTTACTCGATTTATTTATGGATCCCTCCCAAGCCACAAAATAATTGATTTTTTTAAACATATTTTTTTAAATGTATTTTGAGACGCAAAGGGTTTTGGATAGGGTTTCACTTCTCAACCGTGAGAGCCATGGAGGAGGAGGCTTCCATGAGACCTCCCAAAGCTAGTTGAACCTCCACCAAGCCTGCTAGAGCCGATCAGAATCTATTGATAGGGAGATTGCTGAATACAAAAAAGTGGCGCTCCAGGTAACATTGTTTTTTGGAAATTGAATTACGAAAGAATCCAATGGAATTTCTTTTTCATTATCTTATGTGGAAAAGTTATGATCGGTTGATGTTAGGTTTATATTTTTTTATTAATCTAAACTTTATTCCAAACTCAAATTCCACAGTGTAGAATGGCACATAGTTTGTAGGAGATTTATGGACAGATTTTTTTTCATTACTGGAAATTTTGAGACTACCTTAGATATCATGTATATTATATTAGTTATAGAATTTGAATTTGACTAAACAAAGCGATAGCTTACTGCCCTAACACCAGAACATCAATAAAGTAGACACAGTAATAATTTACCGCCCCAACCACCCGACCTTATGTACAGGGTTTGGGATAATGAAAATGTTGTGGTTATACCTCTAATATTGTGTATATGCCTCTCTGTTAATGCATTTGAACGTTTAACGAATCCATGAATGGACACCCTGATTCAGTGTATACCCTGTATTGTCAAATTGTGGATGAGAGATCACAGCAAGGGAATAAAAGAGTCCCTGTGGGGAACAAAATAGAGCCTGTAAGTTGAGCCCTAATTGGAATTGGGAATATTGGTTACATAGAAGACTAAACTCTATTTGAGTGAAGAGAGGTAGAACGATCTTAGCTTGAAGTTTCTGGAATGAGTGTAGTCTCTCCGAATATGATTCATATGAATGTAATTGATTGTGATGGATTGAATTTAAGTTATGGCTTCACAATTTAAGAATTGAAATCGTCAAGTAAGAGTTGAGGATCGGTTCTACTATTATTTGGATTTACTTTCAGATATGGTATTACTTGTTTTCCTATCATTACGGTTCCAATATTCGAAGACATCGTATGGCTGATTCATACAACTTGAGACAACATGGAGGTCAATGATTTGAACGTTTTGCAATCATATTGATGAAATGTGGATCAAGGAAGCCATATTTAAATATTGTATATTGTTCTATTTCACATACGTGGGTGTAGCATTGATATAAATAAAAGGACACCTTGGGAGTAAGTTGAGAATAGAGGAAAATTGTGAAAAAGTGTGTGAGAACACACTGTTGAATTGTAGATTTATAGCATGAGAAAAGGAAACTGGTTATTGTTGCGTGTATGCTAGAATATCAGTATTGTATTCCTTTGACATTAAGGTTGTATTCTTGCTAGTGGTATACCTATAGATTTAGTTTCATGAATTATGGGTCTGGGAAAAAGACTAAGATTTGTTTTTTACAGGTTTAACAACAATAATGGAGGGATACCTTGTATTGTTGATGAGAACTTAGTCTTATGGTGAAGATCAAACCTGCAAACTGAGCATTGAGAAGTCAAGTTTACTCCAGTGGTTGATTGATCGGACTAAGTATCGACACATTAGAAACGTGGTTGTAGAAATGGTAGTACCCGAATATATTTTGGTAACCATTACGTGAAATAAACTTCTTGTAAATTCAAGACTTAGATAGTTGGATAATAATTGAGGGTTCTTTAAAATCGAGATAGAGTCTAATGGAAAAATATTTCAAGAAACCCCGCTAGACATTGCAGCCACCATGAGAAGCGTGATTAAATCTTAGGAAGAGCAGCATCAGCTGAATGTCGCCATGTTGCAAAGTTTGATAGACATCCATAGGTGGATGAGCTCTGGGCGTCATGCAAAACATCCAAAAGGAAGTAGAAGCAATGGAAAAACAAGAAATAAATCTTCTACTGGGTCATCTGACTTTGAAGGATCCACTTGGGGTTCCATCTCTTCATCTCACAGAGATAAGAGAAAGAGGCGCTATAGAAACAGTTCATGTGATGAGTTTAAAAAGGCAAGACCTCCTAGCTTTAATGGTGAGATAAAGACTGGTCAAGAAGCTAAAGCTTCTTGGGATGAAGAAATATTTCCAAGTCCAAGACTAATCAGAAAATATGAAGTCTATGGTAGCGATCTTCAATCTGAATGTAAGAGCATCCATATGGTGGGAGAACCTCAAGCAGGAGAGGAAGATGAATGACAGGAAGATAGCGTGGAAGTAGTTCAAGAAGTATTTCAAGCAGAAAATTCTCTCTGACAGGTACTATGATGACAATATCATAGAATTCCATGAGTTGATATTGGGACAACAGACCATGGAAGAGTATGCAAACAAGTTCTTGGAGCTGTTGAGGTATGTTATGTACATCAAGGATGAGAAAGTAAAAATCCAGCATTTTCTGAGTGGGATACCTCAAGCATACATAGACAATATTGAATTTGATGAGCCTAGGACTCTAGAAGAGGCTATTAGGAAAGCTAAGTATTGCTATGAGAAAAGCAAAAGAAAACATGATATCCATAAGGTTTGGAAGGACAAGAAGAAGGAAAAGTTTAACCAAAGGAAGAAAGTTTTCAAACATTCTAACTTCAGGAATCAGCAGAGGCATACATCACAAGCTATGACTAAGCTAGACAGAGTGATAGATGACAGGTCAAGGAATCCAAAAGAGATCAGAGAACCTCTCCAATGTTGGAAATGTGGAGGACCCCATCTTCGCAAGGATTGTCCACTTGAGAATGGGTATGTGAGGTAAGCACATAACATTCAAGAAGATAAAACTATGGGTCAAGTGCAAGGACTGTCCCCAAGATTTATGCATCACTGGAGGACCACCAGGCAGATCATCAATCAATTGTGGTTGAAGTTGCAGGTAAGATTGCTGATCAACATGTTTCTGTTTTAATTGACCCTGGATCTACTCACAGTTATATTACTCCTAGAGTAGTTGAGATTTGTGCCTTTAAGAAGTTAAAGCATAACAAATCATGGTTAGTTCAACTAGCCACTGGGACTAAGAGGAAGGTTAGTGAAGTGGTAGAGAAATTTCCATTGGTTATGGATGGATTGGTCACTTATGCAGATCTGGATGTTCTACCACTTGGTTCCTATGATATTCTCATTGGAATGGATTGGTTGGAAGCACACAGAGTAAAGCTTGATTGTTACAATAAAAATTTTGAGTTCTTGAATGAAGAAGGCAACTTAAGGGTTGTGAGAGGCATTCCAAAGGTGATTTTTGTTAGGCAGATTTCAGCAATGCAGCTGAAGAAGTTCTGTAGGAAAGGTTGCAGAGTGTACGCGTCTCATGTTTTGGAGGCAACAGAGACTGGAACTCCTAGGTTTGAGGACTTTAATCTTTTACAGGAATTCAGGGATATTTTTCCTGATGAAATTCCATGGATTCCTCCAAAGAGGGACATTGATTTCACAATTGAACTTGTGCCAGGATTAGCGCCAGTTTCCAAGACACCCTACAAGATGAGTAGACTAGAAATGCTAGATTTGAAGATGCAATTGCAAGAGTTGTTTGAAAAGAATTATATCATGCCAAGTGAGTTTCCTTGGGGAGCACCCGTTTTGTTTGTGAAGAAGAAAGATGGTACACTCAGGTTGTGTATCGATTACAGACAACTGAACAAATTCACTATGAAGAATAAATACCCTTTACCTCGAATTGATGACCTCTTTGATCAAATGAGAGGAGCAAAGGTATTTTCCAATATTTACTTAAGGTCTAGTTACACATTTGGTAAGAATCAAGGATGAAGACATTCATAATACAACCTTCAGAACAAGGTACGGACATTATGAGTTTTTAGTGGTACCATTTGGCCTCACAAATGCACCAACTACATTTATGTGTCTTATGGATAGTGTCTTCAACAGGTATCTAGACAAGTTTGTTCTTGTTTTCCTTGATGACATTCTTATTTATTCCAAGAATGAGGAAGAACATGAAGAACATTTGAGATTGATGTTGCAATTGCTCAGGGAGCATAAGCTGTATGCAAAGTTGAGCAAATGTGATTTTTATAAATATATGGTTCATTATTTGGGTCACATTATCTTAGATGAAGGAATATTTGTGGATCTTAAAAAGATTGAGCCCATCATGAATTGGCCTACTCCAAGAAATGTAACAGATGTAAGATATTTTATGGGACTTGCAGGATACTACAGGAGGTTCATTGAAGGATTCTCCAAGGTTGCACATTCCATCACTTCATTGCAAAAGAAGGGAATAAAATTTGAATGGACACCAAGCTGTGAAGAAAGTTTCTAGCAGTTGAAGAATCTTCTCACAAGTGCACCAGTTTTGAAAATTGCAGACCCCAAAAAATATTTTGTGGTGTGTATTGATGCATGTAACCAAGGACTTGGAGAAGTTATTATGCAAGACAACCACGTGGTATGCTATGGATCAAGGAAGTTGAAGGATCATGAGAAGAAATATGCCACTCATTATTTAGAACTTGCAGCCATAGTACATGTTCTCAAGATGTGGAGACATTACTTAATGCACAGAAAGTTTGAGTTAAGGACAAACCACTGTGGTCTGAAATATTTGTTTGATCAACCAACTCTAAATGCTAGACAAGCTAGATGGCTGGATTTTTTTATGTGAGTTTGATTTTGAAATCAAACACATAAAAGGAAAAGAAAACAAAGTGGTTGATGCACTCAACAAGAGGGTGCATGAAATGCATGTGGCATCTCTTAGTATTTGCCAACCTGATTTGAGACAACAAATTGTTAATCATGCTGTTGAAGATGAATAGTATGAGCAGGTAAAAGACAAATTGCAACAGCAAAGTCTTGAGAAGAAGTATGAGGGATGTAAATGGGAAGAAGATGGAATTATTACTTATAAAAGCATAATTTATATTCCAATTGTAGCAAGTTTAAGGATAATTGTTATGGATGAGATCCATCAAGCTCCATACTCTGGTCACTTAGGATATCAAAAGACAATTGCTACAACCAGAAAGCAATATTTTTGGCCAAGAATGAAGAAGGACATTGCTGAGTATATTTCAAAGTGCATGAAATATCAGCAGGTGAAGGTTGAGCATCAACACCCAGCGGGTTTGTTGCAGCCTTTTCCAGTTCCAGAATGGAAATGGGAAGTTGTTTCCATGGATTTTATTACAGGATTTCCAATGACTTGGAGACAACATGATTCCATCATGGTTGTGGTGTACAAGTTGACAAAGGCAGCACATTTTATACCAGTCAAGTCCACTTATAATACAGATGCCATTGCAAAAATCTTCATGAAGGATATTTTCAAATTGCATGGATTGCCTAAGGCAATAGTCTCTGACATGGATCGTAAGTTCACTTCCAATTTTTGGAAGGGTCTGTTTGTAGATTTGGGTACAAAGTTAAACTTCAACACTGCCTACCATCCTCATACTAATGGACAGACAAAGAGAGTGAATCAAGTGCTTGAAGACATGCTTCACATGTATGTGATGGACAAACCATATAAGTGGGAGGATTAACTACACTTGGTAGAGTTTGCTTATAATGATGGACAACAAGCATCCTTGGGGATTGTTATAGCGGATTTCACCACTCCAGGTGAATCACACTTTGTATGGCCTTCCCCTGTCCCGCTGCAGACTCCTTAGCCCCTATGGACCATTTTTTGTCCTTTGATGTTTCCTTGATCATCCCTAAAAACACATGAAAAATGCTATACGCGACTTTTAAACCTATAAGCGCGTACATACGCAGGTTTGACCCATATAACCATGTACATCGGGATGTGTGCATAGTCCAAATCCTTTTGGAGTTTTCCTTGACATGGATCCGACTCATTTGACTCCTGGCCTTCCATATGCCTTGAGATCGCTCGGATTCGACCTTTCATTACCCCTTTGAAAAGCTATATAAGGAACCCCTTGGTACATTGAAGGCATAAGAGAGAATTGAGAGCAAAGAAACTATAGTCCATTGTTGCCGGAACTTATGCTTGAGTCTGCATCCCTTTGTCCCTTGGACCACTTTTGTGTTCTTCCCAAGCTTGCCTTTTGCTTGTGAGCTTGCTATCGAGAGATGGAGGATTGAAGTGGTGGAGGCCCAAGTGGGGGATTCAATTTCTCTGGTTCGCAGACGTGCCGTCAGAGGTTGTATCTTGTAATCTCTTATTTATATTAATAAGAACTATCTTTTCCTGTCCAATGATGTGTATTTGAATGAATATCTTATCCATGGGATTATGTCAAATGATTTTACATTATTGATTATATATGCTAGAATAGATCTAACACCATGATATATAGAATGCTTGTATTGTTTACTTGTTGTTGAGGAAGTAATATATCAATTCAAGCTGAAGATTGGAAAGCTCAACGGGGATCTACTTCAACCGTCCGAAATAAGGTATGAGGTTTGATCCTTTAGTGTTAGACATTTAATTTCTATTGCATATTGGAAAGGATTGATTTCTGGAGTCAAGCTGTCTGTTGTGGTACGCCAAGCCACAGGAATTTCTCTCTGTAACAGAATTGGCGACTCCGCTGGGGAGTTCCTAGTAGTTGTCCTTTAGGGGTTGTTTTCTCAGCCTTCAATGTATTTGAATTGCTCTTTCTCTCTTGTTTCTGTGTCGGGTCGGGGGGCATGTATGCCTGGTAGAGTCTGATTGGTGTGAAGTTTGTCTCAGCCTATCTGTTTGCCTTGGTTTTATGCATCTTTTCTTCCTGTACGCGGGTTTTTGATTTACAGTCGCGTATACACGCGGTTTCCTCTGCGATTTTCGCGTATACATGCGGGTTTACTGCGAACAGTCGTGTATGCCCTTGATTTTTCCTTTTTGTGGAAGATAATTGGTTGCTGGGTGAATTCTGATATTTGCTGAGTCTCCTTTGGCACTGCCTGAGTCTATTTAGACCTCTGTTTCTGACCAGAAACATTTTTTTAGCCTAAATTTTTTTTTTAGGAAAGTTCTTGTCATGGCATTTTCGATTTTTTGTTTGAGATTAGTGCATTAGAGTTCTTTTACCTTAGTGCTTTGCTTGAGTGCTGTTTGGGTGTGCTTGCAGAGTCTAGGGTTCGCAGAATCATTCTTTTGCTTTTTGCATCTCTTTTATTTTCAAAAAATCCAAAAACATTTGCTTATCATCATGCATTGCATTTTGCACTTTGCATTGTACTTGCACTAGATCTAGATTTGCTTTGGAGTACTAGTTAGGACTTCATATAGGAAAATTTGCTTTTATCATTTGAAGAAGAATTGTGCATTTCACGTAGTAGCATACCCTATTTTCATGGACACAATGCATTTGCATTGATTGTGAGGTGTGCATTTTACTTCTTGTTGCGTCATAACACCATCAATTGCACGACCATATCCTATTTTTGATTAATAAAGCCAACTAAAATCAATGCTAAATTAAAATGAACTACACTCTTTTATTTTCTAGGGTGCACCAACAAGCTTAAGTTTTAGGATCTTGGAATAGTTCATTGTAAGTCAATTCTCCAAGATCACTAAACAACAACATCTAGGTGTCTGTCCAGGTGAGTGTGTGAAATCCTTGGTATAACCAGTGTTTCTCAGGATCCTCCTCTCAAAAGGGAGTTAAGCATGAGGCAGTGTGAGCGGTTATTGATTGGGATGACCCCTAGTCATAACTGAGTAGTACCGGAGATATTTCCAGGATTGTATTCGTATCTGGGGGCTCTTTCGAGAGTTTCGGGCTTTGCTACCCTGCCCATACGGTCAATCCCGCCTGCGACTGTCCGCCTGAGCATTGATTATATTGAGGTGACCTTAGTGGCCTTACCTAGGATATCAAGGGGGTACTTGTAGAGGTTATTCTGCAGGTGTCCCGGCCAGGTTGGGGTCGGACAGCACAGTCGCTTTACGCGTTGAAGCTGAGGGCCACAATAATTGGTTATGTACCTCCGCTTGTTGTGTATAGGAGTCTCAAGCCTCTCCTAGGCGAGACATACCTGCTTCATTCGGGAGCTCACTTATCCAGCCCTTGTTTGCTTGCATTTGGCTTTAGATTTTATTAGTAATTGCTCTGTGCATGATAGTTGGCCTAGGGTTTACGTAAATAGAGAGTCTTTGCTATTTTTTGAGTCATTGTGGATTCGAGTGCGGTTCCGCGCCATTCTCATCGTTTAGCAGTACTTTCGCCCTCTACTTCTCCTCCTCCTTTGGGAGAGGGACCTAGACAATCCAGGTGGACTATGTCACACATTGATTCACACACCATAGGGGATTCTTCAGAAGGTATTCCTGAACCACCTCCTCCCATTCGTGTAGACGATGGGGAATTTACTCCTACTTACGATCCTTCACCCGACTTAGCTGAGTTAGGTCCTATGATTTCTGAGATAGGAGCCATGCATGATAGACCTACTCACTCTAGGGCTGATTCTCCGTTGACGCGTTACCGGTACGGAATGCCGAAGGACGCTGAGACTCATTTTGAACCCACCACTACTAGCTATGGTAGTTATGGTATGGCTGGTTCTCCCATGCATGATTTGACATTTCATGTTGAATCCGACTTCGAGCCTAACACTATGCCTGGGGGCACTCTCATTCCTTACCATGCGGAGAGGTTTGGGAGCACTAGTCACATTGCACCTTCCGTCCCAGTGGTGGAAGCTACATCATATATCCCTCCTAGGTCTAGAGTTAGCGATCCTATTAGGATACCAGATCCGAGACGAGTGACGATAGGCGGTAGTACATATATTATTACTTAGATTCCTTCGTCCTTGGCCCCTAGTTCTTCAAATGTACATCCTCCACCTTATTCACATGGTCCTTCGAGTCAGCACATGGCTACGAGTCAGGTTCATATTGCGGTTACTAGACCGATTGTGTCTTAAGTTTACATACCGCCCGTTGTTTCGAGAGGCTATGTTCATGCTTCTAGAGGTCAGATTACTACTTCCATGGCATATATCCCTACTTCCGGTATGTATATCCCTACTTCCGGAGCATATCTTCCTACCTACGGAGTGTCTCATGGGGCATCGCATGCGATGACCTATGGACCTTATTATAGGACGCAGTATGGACAGGTTTCTTCACCTTATGGAGGCGGGTATCAACAACCTGCTTACTATCCTAATTACGGCTTTGTAGCTCCTAATAGTCAAGGTCCACCTCATTATGGTGCTTCTACGCCACCCTATACGGGTCATACAGGAGGAGGGCACTATGGCCAAGGCCATGGTGGTAACCAAACCTATATGAATCAGGGAGCGGTCCATCAACCTCATCATCCTAGGCTCCCTTTCCTCACGATGCTTAATCTTCCTGACTTATCGAGACTTACGAACGATCTTGTGGCTCATGACCCAGCTTGGCCGACTGTCCCTACCAAACTTCCTTCGGACATACCTAAGTTCGAAGGCAAACCAAGAGAGGATCCGAGCGAACACGTTACTACGTTTCACCTATGGTGCTCTTCGAATTCATTACATCAGGACTCAGTCCGTTTGAGACTATTTCAACGCATCCTCACAGGGCCTGCTGTGAAATGGTATATAGAGTTACCTAGGGGCGCTTTCACCTTGTTCGATGACCTTGTGATGACTTTTCTTAATCACTTCCAGCTACCAGTGCGCTATGACGTTGGTACTAAACTCTTGTCGACATTTCAGCAAGATAAAGCCACCCATATTCCTGATCATATTCAAGAGTGGCGTAGACGAAAGAGATTAATTAAATCCTTTATACCGTCGGAGTTCCTTCTCGAGTGGTTCCTCAAATCGTTATTGCCATATATAGAAAAGGATGTTTCCACATCCGGAGTGTAGAATGAGGAACAAGCGATTTTTAGGGCGCAGGAACTAGACTTGATCTATGCTCAGTCCGGTTTGTTGTATGAGATTATTCCCAATGCTCCTCATTCCAATTTCGATCCCAAAGTCAAACCTGGACCACATGTCAATGGCATTGTGGGTTGTGCAAGTGCGAAACCTGCAGATTTGGTTGCAAAACAAGTTGGTCAGTTGTTGATCAACCAATCTGCTTTGGGACAAGCTACGGATTTGTCTCAACCCGCCCAAACGGCGAATGTACTTTCTGTGTAATCGTCGGACCAGAAGGGTAACCAGCAGCCTGGACGGAATAGAAAAAAGGGTAAAAATAACAATTGAAAGGGTGGGAATACGAATGAGAATGCTAACAATAATGACAAGAATGGTAAAAATGCTGGGGGGGACAAGCAAGCTAAACGTAAGGTTAAGTTCCCTTGCAAGTTATGTAAGGATGATCACCTCACTTACTTGTGCCCTCGGATTGAAGAAGCTTAGAGATGCTTAGCACAAGGCCCAGCTGTGCTAACGAACTCTTTACCACATAACCAGAATATGAACTCAAAGTCCCATGATTAGTCTAGTGATGATGATCCACTAGAGGGTAGTGGTCATGGGTGCATTAACATGGTTCGTGCTGCCAAAGTTATGACTCGTGAGAAAGACTATAGTTCGTCACAACCCAGCCCAGGCAAAGAGCCTGATCCACTAGGAACCCCTTTGTGCATTGAGAAACCTGCGGATAAACCTAAGGCTGCACCTCGCATTCCTAAGGGAGTCCTTAAGCATTCAGGGCATAATCCAAATGACTGAGCCACCCAAAATTATTCAGTTATCAAGGATTTGGGCCACACTCCTTGTGCGATGTTTGCATTGGAAGTGCTTCAGAGTTGTCCTTCGCAAAGGAAGGCATTGCTTTCTGCCCTTGGTGTGAACGGAGATGATTCTTCCTCGGTGATCAAATTTGAAACCGTAGGACTACAGCCTCGCTTGCCCTACTATGTGTTTCTTTTGGTGCACGTAGAATGTCTTAATATGATTGTCAAGCGTACTGTAATTAACGAGGGCGCTGCGACTTTTGTGATGTCTTTGTCCTGTTGGAAGGGTCTGGGTTCTCCTGAGCTGTCTAAATCAACGACTATGTTAACTGCGTTTGATGGGAGATATTTTAGGCCACGCAGTATCCTTCCTTCCCTTAAAGTCCATTTGGGGGGGAAGACCATTGCGATAGAGGTTGAGGTGGTTGATGTGCCCCTTGACTACAATCTCTTGCTGGGTAGGAACTGGATGTATAGTATGCAAGCCATTGCTTCTTCCTTGTTCCGCGTTGTATGCTTTCCACATAATGGGAAGATTGTAACGATTGATCAAATGGCATTTAAGAATCCATCTGTTACTGCATCTTCGGGAGCTTCGATCCCGATCGTTGAACACTCTCAGCTGGCAACTGGGAGTGTGGGTGTAGGCATGTATCCATCCCTCATGGGAAGCTTTAGTTGTTCTGCACTGATCCTCATGATAGGATCTTGTTCTGATGAGGCTTCAACATCTATGACCTTGGTGTCTTTTCACACAACCCATATGGAAGACCCTTGGATTATTCCTACACCGAGTACTTCGAGTGAGCCCGTCGAGACGAGCGTGTCATTGCCTGCAGCTATGATAGCTTATCAAGCTAATCTCAAGAGTGTTGCAGAGCCTTGTTCTTCCTTTTCACAAACGGAGGAGGAAGACCCCTATGTGCTGCCGACATGGGCAGTACAGTCTTCTCATGCCCACGACTACCTTGATACGGTTTTCCCTTCAGATGAAGCGATTATCGAGGCTATGTCGGGAGTTGAGCCACCGTGGGAGGAACTTCATCATAGATCGTACTTTCTTCCAGAGCTTGACCATTTGGAGCATGAGGATTTTAGGGAGATTCTTAGTCATAAAGTTGGTAGTCCTGTGGTTTCATTAAGCTCTCCTGGTTCGATGGCTGATGGAAACATGCCAAACATATCGTCAACGATTCCTATCAACATTTCTCGCAATCCTGGCACAATAGAGAATGTCTATATTGGGGTGGAATGTTCCCATGCTGAGATTCTGGAATATACCGAGCTATTCAAGGAATTCCGTGATATTTTTGCTTGGTCTTACGACGAGATGCCAGGTATTGACCCTCGAATTGTCAAACATGAGATTAAGACTTACCCCAACGCTAAGCCTGTTCGACAGCGTTTACGTGCTGTGAATCCTAGGAAAGCACCCGCCATTAAGGCATAGATAGAGAAGTTGTTGAAAGCCGGTTTCATCTATCCCGTTCCCTTGATGGAGTGGGTTTCAAACCCCGTTCCGGTAGGTAAGAAGCAAGGAGCGATCCGCATATGCACTGATTTCCGTGATTTGAATCGTGCCTGTCCTAAGGACAACTTCCCCACACCATTTATTGATCAGATTTTGGATGAGTGTGCGGGTAGCGAGGTGTTCTCCTTCATGGACGGCTTTTTCGGGTATAATCAGATCCAGATTAAACCTGAGGACCAACATAAGACCGTGTTTATTTGTCCTTGGGGAACATTTGCGTATCGAAAAATGCCTTTCGGCCTTAAAAACGTCGGAGCTACGTTTCAGCGGGCGATAACCTTGATGTTCCACGATCTCAAGCCTATTATTGAAGTATTTTTGGATGACCTCGCTGCTCATTCTCGTATGAGAATGCGTCATCCCTATCACTTGAGGTTGGTATTCGAAAGATGCTGGCACTATTCAGTTAGATTAAATCCTCATAAGTGCATCTTTTGCGTGAAGTCAGGTTGTTTGTTAGGATTCATCATTTCAAAGGAGGGTATAAGAGTCGACCCTTTAAAGGTTGAGGCAATACTTCAGTTGTCTCCCCCAAAGAATATTCATCATCTTCAGTGTTTGCAAGGCATGGCAAACTTCTTACGAAGATTTGTTGCCAACTTTGCCAATTTGACTAGAGGCTTCATGCATCTCTTGAAGAAGGATACTCCCTTTGAATGGGATGAGCGATCCCAGGAGTCCTTCGATGCACTCAAGCGAGCCCTAGCATCGACCCCGATGATTAGTCCTCCAGATTATAGCCATGATTTTCTATTATATGTGGCCGCGTCTTTAGAGACGATTGGTATGGTTTTGGTTCAAGAGGATGAGGAGCTCCAAGAGCATGTCATATATTATCTACGCCGAAACCTTATTGACGTAGAGATTCGTTATTCTCATGTCGAGAAGCTTGCTTTAGCTATCGTACATGCGGTTCAGCATTTGAGACATTATATTCTCCTTCGCCAGACCTTGCTTGTGGCCCATGTCAATCCATTTCAATTCGTCCTCACCCGAAGGATGATTAGGGGAAAGTATAATAAATGGATTGTCATTCTGCAAGAATTCGATCTCAAGTTTGTTTCGGCAAAATCGAAGAAGTCTTTAATTTTTGTAGAGCTTATATCGGATTTTCCGAGAGAGGCCGAGGAGTTGGTTTGTGAAGATACGTTTGTTGATGAACACATCTTCTTAATCTCAACGTTAGACCCATGGTATGGGGATATCATAGTATATCTACAAACACAGAGGACCCCTACTCACCTCTCGCGAGATGAACGACGACGATTATGTCATGTCTCTAAGAACTACCTTATAGTGGACAATACCTTGTATCGCCGTGGGGTAGATTCCATTTTACGACGTTATTTAACTCATGAGGAGGCTGAGGTAGTGCTAAATGATTGCCACGGAGGGGCGTGTGGTGGTCATTTATCTGGGATTTCTATAGCTCAAAAGATTTTGAGAGAGGGTTATTTCTGGCCGTCGATCTTTAAAGATTGTGTTGATGCGGTCAAGAGGTGCCACCCTTGCTAGGTGTTCGCACGTAATATGCACTCGAAACCTGCCACATTACATCCCATTATCACCGTCGGTCCCTTCACTAAGTGGGGGCTCGATTTTATGGATTGCAACCTAGCTTCAGCTGGGGGGCACCATCATATTATAGTGGTTGTTGATTATTTCATGAAATGGGCTAAGGCTATGCCTACAATAAATTCCGACGGTGAGACAGCCGCTCACTTTATATTCAACCAAATTATTACTTGGTTCGGGATTCCGAAAGAGCTTGTCACTAACCATGGCTCACACTTTCAGAACCGTATGATGGAAGAGTTGGCATCCAAGTTAGGGTATAAGCAAGAGCACTCCTCTTCTTACTACCCCCAAGCGAATGGACAGGTAGAGGCAGTGAATAAATCACTCAAATACATTCTCCAATGAACCATCGTACAAAGCAAGACGAATTGGCACATTATGTTATATCCTACTTTGTGGGCATATCGAACCGCGGTTAAGACTGCCACTGGTTTTTCTCCATATCAGCTTGTACATGGAGTGGAGTCGATATTGCCAGTTGAATGCAAGATTCCTTCGTTGAAGCTAGCTGGGGAACTCTTACTAGACACTTCACCTTTGGAGGAGCATTTGGTTCACCTTGAGCAACTTGATGAGCAGCGTCGGGATGCCTTGGTGGCTCTAGAGGTTAATAAATGTCGCGTTAAGGTCCAGTACGATAAGTCTGTCTGTCCAAGAGTGTTTAGTGAAGGAGACTTGGTCCTCTTGTGGGATCAACCGAAAGAACCCTTGGGGGCAGGGAAGTTTAATCCTATGTGGCGTGGTCCTTACGTGGTCAAGCGTGTGTTAGAGAAGGGTGCCTATGAGTTAGTAGATTACGAAGGCACAGCTTTGGTGGAGCCTAGAAATGGGCTCTATCTCAAAAAATACTATGCATGATCTTTAGCCAAGGCTGCTTGTTGTATATTATTGTACAGCTTTGCATAGTTAGGTCTTTTTCTTATCGTGATCGGGTTTGTGATTAGTTTCGTTTCTTTTGGCAGATGTCAATGGAATCTTCCACCTACATAGGATTTGCAGATGGTGCAAGCCGTCACACTCAACCTCTGCTGCTTGGGTGATTTATACTCCTATGGGTTAGGTACTGTCTTCAGGAGGTGTATGTCTACAGCCATCTTCCAACAATGTTGCTGAATATAGCGCCGTTATTGAGCTTCTACGGGATGCCATTCTACATGGCGTTCTATCTCTTGAGGTACGTCTTGATTCAGAGTTAGTAGTGTCACAGCTCAATGTTTTGTACCATGTTAGAGATCTGACGTTATTGAGAAGGTTCTTACGTGTGAGATTGTTAGAACGACAATTTGACAGTATAACATATATACACATTCCAAGAAATAATAATCAAGTTGCTGACTCATATGCTAACTACGTGTTAGATTGGCATTTGTTTCATTCATAGCAAATTAATCACAAACACAATTTTTACACATGTAAATAAATAAATCGATCACCATAAAACTTTTTATATACATCAAAAATGTGGTAATACATAGTGTCCTAATACAAAATTGGGGCTTTTAAAGCCACCATCATATAGTACACGGTAGTACAAAACATATACACTCCCAGGTGTCTAATCCTGTGGAGGAGGAGGAGGGTTGTGATCATGGAACGTCACTATGGCTCTAGCTAGCCGTCGAAATAAACGCACCCATGCGCGTGGTACACCCACCACCTGTCGCTGCATGGCCTCAGGCAAGTCCTCGACTTGCGCCATGGGAACTCTATGAGTCAGTCTCACGAAGTTGGTATGAATTCTCTGGAGCGTTCGCTCTGCATCCACACCCGTGATGTCATCTCCTCTTCCCCTTCGTCTATGACGAGGGAAGCCTTCTGGCCACCATGTTCCCACATCTGCACCCAAATGGTAGATGTCACTATGTATTGTCGCGCAAAAACATGTCTTTTTTATTCCACATAATCAAGAAAATACAAAAAAAATTAAATAACTCAAAAAATTTAAAAAGAGTGAGGGTCGAGATTCGTTACCTATATCGCCATATGCCGATCCTGGTGGCAATGGCATGTCCGGGTCCCCTCGGAAATCTATCCCTGCATAGGGGTAGTCATCAATGGCAACTATCTGTCGTCGCCACCATGGAAAGAAGTCAGCTGGATATGGGTTGGCCACCCTACCACCCCCCAGTCTGCGCATAGCATCTGCCCAACGCCGTTGGGCCGGATCTCGAACCCCGTGGAGAGGAATGTCCACTCTAGGGCTCAATCCTAGAACACGCTCAAAGAAAAACATGCTCAGAATACTGCTGAACCTGAAGTTTCGTACCCTGCCTGCCTTACACTCACTGAGCTGGTGTTTCATGTTGCTCAATAGTGTAGAACTCCAGTCGTATATAGTGGGTCTCATGCACTCCATTGCATAGAACATCAGAGGCCACGAGGCCTAGTGGAGTGATGCTAAGCCGGCTATCCTGCCCAGTGTCAACAATATGGCCTTTAGGCCCAGCACCTGTATAGAATTGGTAGGGACTTGACTCCCCACCTTCTCAGTGTCTGGATGACAGTACACCGCAATGTACTCATCGATAGTCAGGCCACCTCCTGGCCCACCTCGGGAACGAAGGTTCACCACCTCCCCTCGTCTAGAAAGACCAGTGATAAAGTATATGTCCTCCACCTCTATGGTGAGGGACATCCCATCAATACGGAAGGACTCCGAGTCTGGATCCCAATAGTCTACCAGCATCTGTAGCAGTCTTGGTTTGGCCCTCAAATCACCAAGACACCAAAACTTGTAGAGTCTGCATGCACGTAAAGCTTGTTCAGCCATTAAGTCGGCCATTATTGCTTCCTCTACTTCACCGTGATCACGCTCTCTCCACTCTAGCACCATCTTGCAAAAGAAATTACAAAATTATCCATTAGTTTATTGAAAAATCACATGCGCGGCCTCATACACAACTGTTTTGAAAACAGCCGCGTATGTACGCGGGTTTGAGGCCATTTTCCGCGTATAGCCAGCCCTATACGCGGAAAAAACCTCGATATCCACGTGGGCTACAATGCACACTTTGGGATGGCTTAAAAACTTCATTTAACCATGAAAATCTATAAAAACTATATCAAAATGCAAGAGGAGAGCATGAGTAAATACCTAGAAGAAACGGTTGTGAATTCCGCCAGCTGGATCTCCTAGAATTTGCAGTTGAAAATCAGAGCTCAAATGGTTAAAAGTTTCAAATGATTTATATTTTTTACTATTTATAGAAAAAATTTCAAAGATTTGAAAATTTTTACCCCCTTTCCTATAGTTTCGACATTTTCTAACCATTTTGGACCGTTTTTTATATAATTTGTGATGTAGAAGACCTTTTTCAGTGCCGTTTCAGCCTTTGGATTGACCCGTTCATGCCGACCTCAGGTATCATGTCTAAACTGGCATATAGGTTAGGTTCACCACCGTTTGCATTTTGCATAACCTTATGACCATATCACCAAGTCCTTAGGTACGAACCAACTCTATTATGTCACAGAACCTTCTTGCTGCTTTAGAAGTGGCATGATGTGAGTGGTAGAGCTTCACCTTACATGGGTACCCTAGTTAGTGCCTTATTTGCATTTGGTGCCCATGACGACGTTTTCTCCTTTAGGGTGTGGGAGTCCGTTGCATAGTACCGCCATGACATTTCGCAAGAGCCTCATACTCCTGTTGATCTTATGCTAGCCTATTTCCCTCAGGACTCCCTTATGTCAAGTTGTGAATGCATTATCATGAGCTTTGCCTACCTCATTGAGCTTTATGCCGGCTCCCCTGACATTGCATTTTAGCCATATAGCCCGAGCTTGTCTCATGTCTAGCCATGCAGAGCCATTTTTTATATCCTTCGCAGCTTGATTCCCTTTTTACTGGGAGGAGATTTTCCCCCGAGTGTCGATATCCTACACATGTATCCTTGCATTGAGCATAGGTATGTTCCACTGCTTGGAACTAGTTTGTTTTCCCTTATGACACTCGTCTCCTCCTAGTTTGTAACTATAAAGCTAGTTTATTCTTTTTTCAATCTTTTCAAATAACTGAAAAAGTCCAAAAAATCAAAAAAACCAAAAAGCCAGACAAGGAAAGATGTTATCTTTGGCAGCTGTCGAGTCGTGTCGCCTTCGAACAGAGCACTGTATATCACATCCATTGGTTGGGTTATAGTTTGACTTTAGGAGCTGTACTCGTTTATCTGAGTTTATCTCCACCGACTGGTTAAGCTTCCAGTCCCTATGGAGCCTCTGTCGATGCCTCAAGTGTTGCAAAGATGTCCCAGTTTGTATATCGAGTCTATGCTGCCTTCATTCAATCACCATACATCGTTATTCTCTTGTTCGAAGGAAGTTGAAACCTGAGTCGGCCATTCCTCAGTTATCTTGACTTTGCATGTCGGCCATTCCCGGTACAGTTACTAGTTCGTGCACCTTATGATCGAGTCCTTCCACATTATATAGCTTTGCTGAGTACCTCGTGTTGGATGATGGGGGATGCGTTAATTCCCTCCTTCCAGCGGATTTCATCCCATCGACTTCAGATCATTTATTCTGAGATTGGAATCTAGAGTCATTTTGAATGCCTTGAGACTTGCAGTCATCAGTGGCAGGTTCTCTCGCCATCGATAGTTTCTTGGGAATACATCAATGTCCCCTGATCGATGGATCCTCTCAAGTGTTCGACCTCAACACATTTATTCACACTTGTTAGTTTGCACTCTAGTACCTTGATTCCCATTTTCATCATTGGTGGGTGATCTTGCGTCTGTTAATGGTATACATTAATGACAGGTAATCAGACAATGGACTGCTATGTTCGACCTCGATACCTCTATTCGCATGGTAGGACATGTACTCGTAGCGGTTTGTGTAGAACACTTTCCAGATTGGTGGCATCTCTTATATGCTACCTCCTTGATTGCGCCAGTGTTCATGAGATTTCAGCTCTCATGACTTGATTCTAGTATATGTCAGATATTTCCAGCCACTATGGAGATCTTGATCTATTATATATCTTCAGCCATTTTGGAGATCATGGTCCTTTGTATATCTTCATCATGGAGATTCTGATCTATGTATATTGTACGTGGCTATGACCACATATATGACATCATGTATCATGCCTATTCATGGCCATTGTACTCTTATGTATCCGGGACTGCTATATGTACTTGCAGTTATATGCAGAGTTGTATTATTGTATTATGTTGATTGGGTGGTTGGTCTTCCATTTGGGATCCTTCATCACTCCACTTCTAGGATGGACTTATAATGTATTTCAGCCATCGTATAACCCCTCTGATCTCATACATTAGGGGGCATCTGTTATAGCGGATTTCACCACTCCAGGTGAATCACACTTTGTATGGCCTTCCCCTATCCCGCTGCAGACTCCTTAGCCCCTATGGACCATTTTTTGTCCTTTGATGTTTCCTTGATCATCCCTAAAAACACATGAAAAATGCTATATGCAACTTTTAAACCTATAAGCGCGTACATACGTGGGTTTGACACATATAACCGCGTACATCGGGATGTGTGTATAGTCCAAATCCTTTTGGAGTTTTCCTTGACATGGATCTGACTCATTTGACTCCTGGCCTTCCATATGCCTTGAGATCGCTCGGATTCGACCTCTCATTACCCCTTTGGAAAGCTATATAAGGAACCCCTTGGTACATTGAAGGCATAAGAGAGAATTGAGAGCAAAGAAACTATAGTCCATTGTTGCCGGAACTTATGCTTGAGTCTGCATCCCTTTGTCCCTTGGAGCACTTTTGTGTTCTTCCCAAGCTTGCCTTTTGCTTGTGAGCTTGCTATCGAGAGATGGAGGATTGAAGTGGTGGAGGCCTCAATTTCTCAGGTTCGCAGACATGCCGTCAGAGGTTGTATCTTGTAATCCCTGATTTATATTAATAAGAACTATCTTTTCCTGTCCAATGATGTGTATTTGAATGAATATTTTATCCATGGGATTATGTCAAATGCTTTTACATTATTGATTATATATGCTAGAATAGATCTAACACTGTGATATATAGAATGCTTGTATTGTTTACTTGTTGTTGAGGAAGTAATATATCAATTCAAGCTGAAGATTGGAAAGCTCAACGGGGATCTACTTCAACCATCTGAAATAAGGTACGAAGTCTGATCCTTTAGTGTTAGACATTTAATTTCTATTGCATATTGGAAAGGATTGATTTCTGGAGTCAAGCTATCTGTTGTGGTACCCCAACCCATAGGAATTTCTCTCCGTAACAGGGATGACTCCTTATGAAGATTTGTATGGAAGAAGGTGTAGGCCCACCTGTGACTTGGGATATTCCAGTGAACAGGATTGTGCTTGGTCCAGAATTGCTCAAGGAGATGGAGTAGGAGGTTGCAAAGACCGAACATAATCTGAAAGCAGCCCAAGATAGATAGAAAAGATATGAAGATAAGCATAGAGGGCCTAGAGAGTTCAGTGTTTGGGATCATGTTTACCTCAAAGCGAGGGCAAGGAAGAGTTCCTTGAAGCTTGGAAGTTGTGCCAAGTTGTCACCTATATACTACGGGCATTTTGAGGTGCTTGAAATGATAGGGCCGGTTGCATATAGACTTGCATTTCCTGCTAGCAATAGGGCTCATAATGTTTTTCATGTTTCTTTTCTTAAGAAATATGTACATGATCCTAACCATGTGATAAATTGGGATGTGATTCAGGTGGAACCTGTGCGAGAGTTCCAAACCGATGCATCCTCGACAGGAAGGTCACAGTGCTCTGGAATCGAACCGTTGGATAGGTAAAGATGTAATGGGAGCACTACAGTCCTAGTGAGGCTATGTGGGAGCTGGAGGATGCCATGCGATTGGCACATCCATTTTTGTTCAATTTTGCAGAACACTAAGGGTGGTGCTAATGTAGCATTTTTTGTTCAATTTTGTTAAGCACTGAGGACAATGTTGTTGTAAGGGGAAGGGGAATGTAATACCCCAGATTTGACCCCATGATATTGAATTGTACATGATGTATATATTGCATTTTGAATCATGGCAAGGAGCTCAAGGCCAAGGCCCTGCCATTGATTGGGTGTTTGTGTATAGGTGATCAAGGTTGATGCCTATGGTTATTATTCTCCTCATGCACAACATGTTTTTGAATATCATGTAAATGCATAATTTAATAAATACCACAGCTAGCTATGGAACTGCAACGTGAAAAGATATAGGGGCATGATTTCATAGAGGAATAGGGAGGGATTTAACGAGATTGATTCCAAGTGAGGGATTGCGGGTCCAATTCTGACAAAACCTAGTTTAATCAACATAAAAAACTTCGTTGATTTGTTATCCAAGTTACCTAGGCGGACGCGAGATGGAATAAATCCTTTTTGGATAGAAATTTCACGCCCGCTAGCTGATGTTAAACCACTTGCTAGTTAGCCAGTGAAATGAACTAGCAACCATTGGATCTAGATCAATGATGGACCTTAAATAAGCTAGAGTGGATTGCATAAAGTATTGCACCCGCCAAAGTTTTCTTTGTCCGTGCTAGTTCACTCAGCGAAATCGCTATGCACCATCAATATGTTTAATGGTTGATCTCAACTGTAGATTTGTGTAAAAGTTGCCCATTCTTTGACTTGTCCACCCTGGTTCATCCATGTGCTTGAGCATTCAATTTTCTTGAAGGAAATTGGTTGAGGCAGTTAATGACTTGGGTAGAGCAAGGCATGGCAGTCAATTTCATGGTTGAACAAGTCTGCAGTCTGTAGAGGTTGTTTTCTTGATTCTGAAGCAAGTAAAACCAGGAATTGTGTGCCCAGTCTATCAACCTAACCTTCATCTAAAAATTGTGGTTATTCGATTCATTCTACCATTCGAAAGAGATCGATTATGCATTGTGGTTCACTCTCCTGAGTCACAGAAAAGGTTTTGTTGTGATTGTGTAGTGAGTCCATTTACATTGTGTTACAGAGTGGTCTGCAACCCTGTTTCTCTATGTTACAAAGTGGATCCTATGTTGTTGTGTTTTCCCTGTGGTTTGTTGTGATTTGCACCTTGGTTTTGGGTCTGAACTGTATGCAAGACCGAGGAGTGGAAGAGAAGAGGAATGGGCTTGATAAACCTAGTGCAGAGAGGAACCTCATGAAAAGGTAAGAGTGGCTAGTAAATTTTCACTGCATGCCCTGAAGACCACTGTAAGGGAAGGCATAGCTCGATGGATTGTGGGGCAGAGAAGGGGATGCTTCCTTGTGTTGGGTATGTGGATAATGTGGATGCCAAGCTAGATAGACCTTGTGGAAGTGTCCTTAGCTCTTGAATGAGCCACTAGCTTAGTCATTTTACCTTTCCATTTCCTTAACAACCTGATAAACCCAATTAGATATTGTCTTGGTTGTGTCTTGCTGTGTTTTGGCCATGTGTACTCCTTGGCTAGACATCCTGAGAAACTCACTATGAATGATGGCTTCACTGAGTGCTTGATAAACCCATCAGTGGCTTGGCTGGTCCTTATTGTGAAAGTTGGATTGACTGTGAACAGTTTGATAAACCCAACTGTATGATGGATTGGCTGAGTAAGCCTAATAAACCCACCATTGTTTAGCTAGTAATCCTGCAGCCTAATAAACCAAAATTGGTGTTGGCTTGGCGGGACATTCTAATAAACCCAACTGAAGGTTGGCTTAGCTGTGTGTGTGTTTTGATCTGGATGTGGGTAAGTCTGTTGTTCCCTAGTTCCCTATGGAAGTCACTTCCAGCTTGGGGGTGGCAGTTGTGTTGAGAGATTGATGAACACAACTGGCCTATGGTTGGGTGGAACGTTGCAGCCACATAACTAGTTGTTGGACAACTTAATCACCAAGATGAGTATTCTTTGTTATTCTTGTTTATGCATTGTAGTTGCTTATGAATTAATGACTATACTGGTTATGTAGAATGGTTATGAATATGATGAATTGCTATGTTCATGTTGAATTATTATGGATGGTTAAGTAGAAGTTTCCTTGTGTATGTTTCCCTGCATTTTACTTCTATATATTCCTTGTGTTTTTGCAATGCATTTTGCTTAAGTCCTTGAAGGCTAAAATCCTATTGGCGGAGTCAGAATGCATTTGACTCAGCGTTTCCACCTATTAGAATTCACCTAGGGAAGGCAGAAATCTGAAAAGAACAATTGGACAAGGAAAAAAGTTGGTTTTACGCACCCCAAGATCCGCCTGCGGAAAGCGAAAAAGCAACGAAAAGTCCAAGGAAAAGTTGAGTTTCCAACTTCTGAACCACTGCAGAAAGCGGAAAGGCGGAAGGCGGAAATCGACAAATTTGGAAAAGTTGAAGGCAAAAGATGGCTTTCCGAGTTCTGAAGTAGGAAGTCGGAAAGCAGAAGGTCAGAGGCCGAAAAGCGGGAAACCAATGGGAAAGGTAGTCATTTCGCACATTTTTGCATTTCGAGGTCAGAAGGCGGAAAGCGGATTAATGGTTGAACATTTTCATTGAACGTTGAAGTTTCGATTCCCAGGTTCCAAGGTCGAAAAGGAGGAAAGCGGAAGTGTGGAAGGCGGAAGACGGAAGAGTGGTCGAATATCTCTGTTGCAGATGGTGTTTTCAATTTTCAAGCTCTGCAAGAGGAAGGAAGAAAGCGGAAGTGCGGAGTGCAGAAAGAACATCCCCTGTGCAGAAATGGTGTTTCTGGTCGCAGAAGGGATTTGTGAAGGGCGGAAAGACTTTGCAGTGCTTTCTAAGCCTGAGAATGAAGGTGGAAGAGTGTGTTAACACCCATGCTCTGTGTTTCAAAAGGAAAACAAAGGTTCTTGAAGTAAAATTTTTAATTATTCAGCATTATGGGGTATGGGGACGTTACACTGAGACCTCTACAATTCTAGGAGACTAGCTTCATTATTTCATAGATATTGGGGGTGCTACTCTGTCTTTTTTCCCTTCTAGTTGTTCTATGATTTGCTTGTCTAATAAATAGGATTTGTCCAGGTGATCTAGGTTCAACTGCTTGCCTGCCGCCTTTTCCCTGGCTGTCTCTTTCTCCCTGTGGAATTTGTTCTGTTTCCTTCGTTTTTTATTAGTGGCTCTATTTCTTCCTCTCTACTTTCTGACATGTCCTCCATATGAGCCTTGGCTCTAGATCTTGTAACGGATCCTCTTGAATTTTGAGAAGATTCTGGCCGTACTTCAACAAATGGCTACGGCAGTAATGATGGCTCATAGGCTTTCCCTATCTCTTCTGAACTAGTTTGTTTTCCTTATTCTCCTATAGGTTGTATTCCTTGTTTGATATTATTTCTTCTGCTTGTTCTTGATCCTCTGTCGCCAAAACATGAAATATATTTTCTGAATCTTTCTTATTTTTTTTCGGTGAGTTCTCTTAACCTGTGTTTTATTTATTTCCTTTTTTTCGGCTGACTTCATTCCATTCCTTTCTTCTAAATGAACCTTTTTTTTTGTAGGACTATGCAAAGTGCCCATATTTGTGACATACCTTGCATTTGAAGGGGAATTGTTTGTAGTCTACCTTTTGTAGATGGCTCCAACCTTCCATGTTGAGATTGATTGCTTTTGGCAAACCTTTTTCGAGATCTACTTCTACGCATATTCTAGAATAGGAAAACATAGGGGTATTTGGCTTCGACTTATCTTTATATTTCCCTAGCGTGTTCCTGATAGCTTTTAGATCTTCGTCATTCCAGCGGTGTAGCGGGAGATGCAACAACTTTACCCAAATAGGAACTGAAGATGGAATGTCCTTTTTCGGTTCAAAGGATAGATCCCACTTGTTGAGATACATGCCTCTTGGTCCCATTAAGTACATACCATTCCTTATGATTGAATCTCTGTCTTCTTTTTTTTCAAACAGAAAGACAAAGAATCCTGTTCCACAGAAATTTCGTTGTACTTCTCTTTGGATCAAAGGTCATCGGTTTTTGTTCAGCCAAAATTCAATAAAGCGAGGGGAGGGCCAGAGACCTATAAAGTGGCTGACCAAACCTCTTTCGTGGAGAGCGACTGCTTTGTATTTAGACGCTTAAGAGGAAAGAGTCGCGCCTAACACTTCAACTAGCTTGACAAAACGAGAATCCCTAGGGGTGGTCTTGGCTAGAGGTTGTGAAGCCACGATCCTTCAGAATCCATCCACCAAGCCAATACGTCGGTCATCCAGCTCTAGATCTAGAAGATCCATGGCGAACAAGGGGCGACGATGCTATAGCAGTTGAAAACCATAGGCTGCGAACCCTAGTAGAGCGATTTTTTTTTGCGATCGAGTTATGTGTAAGTTACTACATTATATATTTCTTTATTATTGTGTGTGTATATATTTGTGTTTGTGTGTGTGTGTGTGTGTGTGCGCGCACGCGTGCGCAATTTATCCTTTGTTAAAGCAACAAAAAGGAATAAAAAAAGTACTAAGCAAAACAAACACAAATAGCCCTTAAAAACATAACAAATACATACCAAGGTAAATATGATATTTTTTTTCTTAAATGTCATTTCAAAAACAATTCAAAACAAGGGCAACAAGCAACAAAGTACCTGCCTTTGAAAAAATAATAAAACTAAAATTTGGAAGAAAAATGGAAGCATAAAGAATCAATTTTTAGTTGTGTATGTCTTTAATGGATGACAATTGAAAAAGTCTATTTTATTTAACATTAAAAAATTACAAATATTAAAAAATCACACATATTAAAAAAATACAAGAATGCCAACTCCATTACATTTTTCTAACCAGCAAGAGCCATAAGGTAGCAATGTCCCTACATTTTGGTAAATCAAGATTTTTTAAATAGATATTGATCTTGGAGGGATGTGAGTTAGCACAAGAGGTCAATTTGTATAGATTCAAATATGGATAGCAAATTTTATTGTTCCAGATCATACATGTAGTGAGAGTGAGAGCATTGCATGAGTTAAACAATTTTAATAACTATATCTAAAACCCTTTTTATACAGGTATAAATGTTTTTTTATTGATGTTTAATAAGCTATAAACCCTTCACATTTACTTGGAAAAAATAGAATATCTTTGACATTGCCACTTTAATGTTCTTAAAGTATATCAAAATTGAAATAAATAGCACATGTTGATTATTAGAATATATAATATTAAGAATAATGAATGGTTTTGTAAATATGATTATTTGAACTAGTACCTTTTAAATAAAAAATATCAAAACAAGAGCCACGTGGTGGCAATTTCCCGAGGACATTGCCATTAGCTTTGTGACTAGTTATGACGAAAAGTTTTTTGCAATTGAAAAATTGGTTCAAGGAGTTGTATGAAGTTAAATATGTAGACCTTAAATAAAAATATGTGTCTTTTGATTTGAATCAAATCAATGGCTATATATAGGACACAACAAAGTTGATAGCTCCTTGAGTGCAATACCTAAGAAGAGGTTTGCACGTCTAGATATTTGATCCCTTTCGGCGCTTAATAAAGCCTAGGATTTGGATCTAGGCTGGTTTAAAAGTTAAAATTGGACCATCAAAGCTTCATGAGATCACTTAGATTTGTCTGACAACTAATTTTATTAATGTGATAAACAAACACGACTTGTATTTTTAATAGAAGAATTAACTTTAATTTGAATCATCATTTAACATCATATCTATGTTTGTTTTTTCTTAAAATGAATATAAACTAATCTAGTTTCTTTTTGTTTTTTATTAATATAAGAATTAAATAGTTTTATTAATTATATTTTATTTAAAGTTGAAAAACTTTTATTTTTATTTTTATTTATTAATATAATATATTTGCAACTTTGAAAACAATTCTCAGTGAAGTGATTTCTAATAGATTTTAGAATAAGGGAACAATGATTTGGTGAAATAAATTATAAAAAAAGAAGTTATTAGCAAGCATATTAGCATAACTTTTTTTTTCAAAGAAATTAGATATGAGCATATATAGAAATCTTCAAAACGTTTAAATGCATGCATGGTAACTTTCCTGGACAATTTGACAATCTCCACATGAAATTTCAAGAATGTATAGCCTTTTCACAATATAAAAAAATTGACTCCTTTGCATTATTTTAATATTTCATTTACTTCATTCTTATCCATAATTTACATCACTAATTTAAACAAAATCCTTCATTCCTATCCATAATTTACATGACTAATTTAAACAAAAATACACAAGGTAGCAATGTCCTTGGCATTGTCACTTGGGCTGGGCTAAGCTAGTGTATGTTGTAAAATGTAACCAGTTAATGGTTTAAGACAATGGAAGAGTTAATGGTTTAAGACAATGGAAGCATAAATATAAAATTAAGACTTTAGCTTGAGCTCAAACTTAATTCAAAGAGATATCAAACAACTATATCAAATATTTTTTCCAACGCGCATTCATGAACATTGGATTTACTTGTTTGGCATTGTGACAAACAATATGAA
Organism: Pseudotsuga menziesii; assembly: GCA_001517045.1. NCBI lineage: Eukaryota > Viridiplantae > Streptophyta > Pinopsida > Pinales > Pinaceae > Pseudotsuga > Pseudotsuga menziesii. The sequence continues at coordinate 734,209 of LPNX010103607.1, read as the reverse complement.
TTTGACGTGGTTGAAAATGATAAAAGTGAAATGACAAAAGAGACATTTGCATAAACCTGACAGGACCAACACGAGGTCGATAGACATGACAAATGTGTGCATGGACACCATGTGTTGTCTTCTGGTATTGTTTGCTTTCCGTCCTACTGCAAGTGGCCATTTCTTTCTCTCAAGCTAGCCATTTGGAGAACCAAGCATTACTGTCTAACTTCACGTTCAAACTCTCTTAAGCTCTAATATCAATTCTTTAATACCAGGTATCGCTTGGACTTATACTAAGTGCGACACTTGCACATGGCCTGTGAAGCTATGAGTTGGCTGCCCAATAATGTAGAGAGTCAAGCTTACTTAGAAGGGTGAATTATCATTAATAAAATTGCTAAGTTAAATGTCAACTTTAGATCACAAGATCAAATGCAACTGGAGGGCAGGAACCTGAATCCACTCGAACTACATTTGTCTTTGTAGCTTTAATCTCTCAAAATGGATCTACTATAGTATCTTTGCCTCAATCTATCCGCAGCCCTGAGTATGTCCAGTAGTAGGTTCAACAAGGGCATTCCTATAGTCTCTAAATTTTAACAGAGGAAGCAGAAATTTCGGTAATGTTTTTCAATCACTTACATCTTAATATTCACAGATTCTCACAATCCCTATAGTCTCAACTTTGTTTGAGTAGAGTTTTTACTAACAGTAAACAACATCTCAGTTGACTTTGATTAGGTAAAATCAAAACAGAAATAACAACAGAAAATATAGATAAACCTCTTAGACCTCTAGATACCTTGTTCGCTTCAGTAGATTATGAAATAAAACACAAACTTACCAACAACTAATCGTCAGTTCAAGCTTGATGTGATGGAAGCTACTAGAATGTAATTAACCTAAATTAGCCTAAATGCACATTAAATTATTAAATTGCATTAAACTCTAACTAACAAGATGCATAAATCTTGGTACATGTCATGGAACACTACTTGCTTCTATTGGCATTAATCTAAACCATTAATAAATGAATAAATGGACGAGATACCTGCCCAAATGTTCAGTTTCGATTACTGTTAATCAACTATTTAAATAAAATAACCATTTAAAGCAAATAAATTGTTCACAGAAAAAGGAGCATCGAAAGAAAGTAAGAAAGAAAGAATTACGTGAGCAATAAATGAAAGAGAGTCAGAAAGAAAGAATTCCCATACCTACGAAGAGCTCTCGCATTCCGATGATGTCCTTCTTGTGTTTTCTCTTAAATTCTTGTACGAAGTGATTCACCATCCTATTATCAAAATCCTCACCTCCCAAGTGGGTATCTCCAGCAGTGGCTTTCACCTCGAAGATTCCCTCTTCAATCATCAGAATCAAATCATCGAACATCCCTCCTCCCAAATAAAATATCAACACATTCTTTTCTTTAGTAGAAGTAGACTTCTTATCAAGCCCATCAACAATGGCAGCAGCAGTGGGCTCATTGATAATCCTCAACACATTCAGCCCAACATTGAGACCGACATCCTTATTCACATGTCTCTGCAAGTCATTGAATTAGGCAGGAACAGTAACCACAGCATTCTTCACAGTTTGGCCAAGAAAGGCCTTAGCAATCTCCTTCATCTTAGTGAGCACCACGGAGGAAATCTCCTTGGGTGAAAATTGCTTCTTGCCACCCTTGTATGATACTTCGATCATGGGCTTATTGTTGGGGTGGATAAGACCCTGAAAGGCCAGAGCTTCATGTCACTCTGCACAGAGGCATCAGTGAAGCGCCTGCTGATCAATCTCTTGGAATCAAAGACCGTGTTCTGGGGATTCATGGCCACCTTATTCTTTGCGGCATCCCCAATAAGGCACTCTGTATCAATAAAAGAAGCATATGAAGGAGTCATTTTGTTGCCTTGGTCATTGGTAATTATTTATACTTTGTCGTGCTGCCAAACTCCCACACAACTATAAATAGTTCCCAGATCGATACCAATCACCTTCCCTTCACTACTGGCCATCGTAAAAACTCAAAATATCCTCAACATGCTAGAAATATCAACACAATTACCTCGATCTAACAAGCCACCATCCAAGTGGAAAAATAGACCGCGAACAAGTGGAGAAGTACTGCTCCATTTGTAGTGTTATTAAATGGCATTAACTAAAAACATTAAACCCTAACTAGCCAGTTGCACACATCCTGGTGAAGGTCTGGGAACAATGTACTGGATTCCAATGATATTAATGGAAACCATTGAATGGACGAGCCACCTGTCATCTTTTTGTCCTGCAAGAAAGAGGCACATCGAGAATAAACCCTATCGAATACATAATTCCTTGCTTGTAGCTTGCAGGGAATAATAATTATCATAATGCTTGCTTGCATCAGCTGGCCGCCGCAAAATCCCATACTGGCATCACCTGCATAGAATGAATAAGAGGCAAGTTAAATCAAAATTTAAAAAATGTCAAAAATAAAAATTATTCCAAACTATAGAAAAAACATTTAAAAACTAAAAAAATTGAACCTACCTCCTGAATTAATCTACCTTTGTGAATCATATATATCCCCAGTGGGGGACAAAATAATTTTGTATAGATGCCATGTATTTAATTTTGGATAAATGCCATGACATAGTCGTAATGGATGTTTCCAAAAGGAAGTATGGGATCCTATCACAAAGTGGAAGGAATGTTCCAAATTTTATTGTAGATCATATAGCACTATGGAACAAAATTATGCAAAAAGAAAAAAATGAAAACTTCCCTCAACTCCATGCATGAGTTTAGTTTTTTTTCTCTATTTATTTAATTTTTATTTCTATGCTATGGCACCAATCAACCATACTCTACACATTTCGAAATGTTAAATGTACTTGCATGAAATAACTGGGGAAAAAACACTCAGATGCGGGTGATAACTCCGGCGATATCCGTCCCTCTCTCTGGCCACCGCAAAGAGCATGTGTCACTCCTTTGGAAACCCAGAGAGACAGCGCACCTCTTCAGTATCTGCAAGGTTCTCTACGTGTGGGAGAAGTTTCCTTGGTCACTTCGGCTCATGGGAACCGAGCTGGCGAAGGTCCGTCCTCCTAGGTGCATTTATGGCTCTGCAGCGATGGTTAATGTTTGCAGGTACGTGGAATGACAAGCGTCTTATTCAGAATGAGGTCGAGTTTTATGCCTTGGCTAGAAACGATGTTGGGTTTGCAGTGCGGCGGGAAGTTTGCAGAGTCTTTGTTTGAGTGCACTTTAGGTTTAGTACAGGTAAGAACGCTCCTCTGCGTATTGGTTTCAGGCTCAGGTTGGCAGCCATGTCCCGACAGAGAGGAACTATTAGACGAGCTAGCTCGGGATGGGGAAAATCCCAGAGGGGTTGTAGTGCTCAGACCTTGGCAGACTATGAACCACACATCTCTCCGCGCATTCGTGTTTTGGTGGAAGCCTAGGAGAATCGGGTCCTCAACCACAACCTCTTGACAGGTGAGGAGGGCATTCAAATTAACCACTATCGGATGTTGAAGAACATGCTCTGCAACCTGGCGGAGGACATGCTCAGAAATTGGTCTGAGGCTCAGATAGCTGTTCACACCATGAAAGCTAAAATTGCAGAGATTGACACCCAGCTCACGATCATGGACAACTCCTTTTCATGGAAAGGTACGGCCAACATCTCTAGTTTGAACGTGCACAAAGCGGGGGGGGGTGTGCTCAGGGTGGTGGTGGTGCTAGTGGCAGCGAATCTGGTGGTTGGGCTCTCACTAGTCTCGGTGGAAGCGACAATGCAACTGGCTTCTCTACGAAAGCGCCCCATGTCAAACCTTTTCCAGTTTCGCTCACCATGGAGCCTCTCCTTAAGCGTCTGAAGGATTCATCAGCCCAACAGTCTGAGCAGCAACCGCATTCTCTTTCTCCGGCACCAAATGCCGCAACCACTTCACCCACTCTGTCGCAGGAAGAACGATGGGCCTACCCCATCACTGAAGAAACCCCTACAGTTTAAATGATCGTTCCTACCAGGTTTTGTGGTCAAGTTTCTAGTGGTTTTTGGTTAGGTTTATGTATTTCTCATGATACTGTCTGTTTTTACTTCTGTTTGGAAAAACTTTGGCTTCACTCTTATTTAGGAGCCAGTTGTGTCTTTTATGGATTACTGTAACTAAGTCTCTCAGTCATGGACATCTTTATCATGAACATGGTCAGAACACTAGTATTTTTTGAGAGGCTCTAGAGGGGGTTCTGCCTCCTTCAACCTCAGATAGCCAAGTTATCCATATGTAATTTTTTTGCCTTTATAATATAATATATCTATGCAGCATAAAAAAAAATAACTAAAAAACAAATAAAAACAATTTTCTTTGCCTACTACGAGGACTAAAAAAAATTGTTTATAACTCATAACATAAAAATCACCACTAAGTATAGGGGCGGAAATAGGGGGAGGGACTATCACTCGTTCCAATGGAACTATCGAACTGATGTAAGCATGGGGGCTTGGAAAAGTAACAAACAATTGTTATAGCTGATTTTACCACACATGGTTGATCACATGTTTATGGCCTTCCCTGTCCCTCTGCAGACTCTTTAGACCAAATGGACTGATATTATACTTTGATGTTTCCAAGTTCATCCTTAAAAAACACCTATTTATGGCTATACGCAACTTTTAAACCCATACTCGCGTGTATACGTGGATTTTGACCTTAAACCCGCGTACATCAGGATGTGTGCATAAATTCAAATATTTTTGGAGTTTTCCTTCATGTGTGTCTAAACCACTTGACTCTTGGCCTTCCATATGCCTCGAGATCACTCGGATTGGACCCTCCATTACCCCTTTGGAGTGTTATATAAGGAACCCCTTGGATAAATTGAAGGGGAGGAATTGAAGAGCAACGAAACTATAGTCCATCGTTGCCATAGCTTGCATATACTTGAGTCTGCATCCCTTTTTCCCTTTGGAGAACTTTGTGTTCTTCCCAAGCTTGCCTTTTCTTATGAACTTGCTCTCGAGAGATGGAGAATTGAGGTGGTGGAGGCCCAGGTGGAGGACTCGGTTTCTCCAGTTCGCAGATGTGCCGACAGAGGTTGTCACTTGTGTAATCTTTGATTTGATTAATATAAATATCTTTTCTTGTCCAATAATGTGCATTTAAATGAATAATGAATCCATGTGTGTGTTTAATTGTTTATACATTGTTGATTATACATGCTAGAGTATATCTAACACCATATTATATAGCATGCTTGTCTTGTTTGCTGTTGTTGAGAGTAAATTGTTAACACAAGTGGGATTGGAAAAAGCTCAACGAGGATTTACTTCAACCGTATGGAATAAGGTATGATTCGAGATCCTTTAGTGTTAGATGTTTGGTTTCTCTTGCATATTGGGAAGGGATTGATTTCTCGTGTTTAGCAGTCTGTTGTGGTACACCCCAAGCGATAGGAAGTTTCTTTCCGTAACAACAATCAAGCTGAAGCTCTTGCGCTTCTGTAGGGACTTAAACAATTAAAAAGAAAAGGAATTATGCAAGCCCATGTCATCAGAGACTCTCAAAGCCTCATCTCTCTTATGATTTCCAAATCACTCCCCAAATAATTATGATTATAAAGCAAATTGTTTGCAGAATTCATAATCTTGCCTCCAAATTCCAGCTTCTTCTATTCTTCCACGTCCTCCTCTAGAACAATATCGAGGCTGACTCTGCTGCCAACAGGGCGGTTGGTCTAAATCTTGGAACTCTTGTGTTGGGCGGCCACATGGAGCTCGTGGAACCTCTCCCCTAATGGGAGTTGAACCTCCTCGTGCTAAGTGTCAAATGCATGCAGGAATTGATAGTGGCATGTGGAAATGGGATGTCACTAGGATGGGCAGACGTTGTGGATCAAAGAAGGCGTGTGCAAGCCCTCACCTCATGGTTGTAGACATTATATGGAAGAAGGGTGAGCGTCATCCCTAGAATATTTTTACACAATGCTCATAGATGGCAGGGATCGGAGTTACATCTCCCGAGATCTTGCAATCGGGCCACACAAGTCCAGTCCCTAGTCTCGTGTTGATAAGAATCGAACGTTCGAGCATTCTGTCATCTTGTGCATTGATTTTCCTCTCTCAGCTCGAAAATGCGGGCTGTCTGCTAAAGATTGACATGTGCTCATAAAACTTCACTCTCCTCTCGACACTATGGATTCCAGTGAAGAAAGCCGTGACTGCTGCCTGAAACATGTGAGGGAGGCCATGGGAAGAAATTTGCGACGCATTAGGAAGATTTGAAGGCTCAAAAATGAAAAATGGCGACACCATTGAAAGGATACCAATGACAAGTTGGAGTAGCTCGAGGAATTTGTCCACGAAATTAGAGTTGTCCAAAAGGAACATGAGGTATCCACTGAAGCCCAATTAAAGGAGCAATCTTTGACTACCTAGGAGCTTGCGAATCGGTTGCTACAAGTACAAATTAAATGGATGCTATGGCATTTGAACACCGTGTCCTTCATGAAGTGGAGGAGAAGCAAAAGATAATGGAGGGAAAAGGAATTGAGCCTTCCCAAGGCAGTTACTCAGACCGCTAATGCATGTATTTCCATTTCCTGTTGGGTCAGTTTGTATGTAATTTTCAGAATTATGCTAGTTGGAATTTATTTAGAATTATTATTTACAAGTTTTTGGTATCTTTGGAGCACCTATGCTCCATTTTGTATGTAAGACCTTCTATGTCTCTTTGGTTAGGATGTTTTATCGGCCTGGTTGTACTAAGCCAAATGCTTCCATTTGGCCTTTTTTGATAATATAAAAACTTCTACCCGTTTCTGTAAAAAAAAATCACAATTAAGTATAAAATTACTTTTAGAAATTTGACACCCAAACTCTAAAGTTTTTCCACTAATCTAAAATGGTTTACCCATGCACATATTTTCTCCACTCAATTGATTAGACTACTCCAAAGAATGTGATATATGTTAGATCTTTTATGGGTCTTGCAGGATACTATAGAAGGTTCATTGAGGGATTCTCCAAGATCGCTCATCTCATTACATCACTGTAGAGGAAGAATGTAAAGTTTGTATGGTATGAAAAATGTGAAGAAAGTTTTCAACAATTAAAGAAGTTACTTACTAGCGCTCTTGTTTTGAATATTGCAAATCCAAAGAAGGATTTTGTAGTATGCTCAAATTCTTGCATTGAAGGATTGAGTGTAGTGCTTATGCAAGAAGGATTTGTGATTTGCTACGAATCAAGAAAATTAAAAGAGCATGAAAATAATTTTGCAGCTCATGACTTAGAATTAGCAACCATAATACATGCTCTCAAGATCTAGAGACATTATTTGTTGGGAAGAAGATTTGATCTTAGAATCGGCCACATGAGCTTGAAATATTTGTTCGTTCAACCAAGATTAAATTCCAAACAAACTAGATTGTTGGAATTTCTTTGTGAGTTTGACTTTGAAATCAAACATGTAAAAGGGAAAGAAAATAAGGTTTGGGAACACCGAGGATAGTGTTGTTCTAAGGGGGAGGGGAATGTAATACCCTCATTTTGGCGCTTAGAATGTATTGACTTCATATGTAAATATTGTGCATATGTGATGTATGAATTCCTAGTGTGGATCTCAAGACCAAGGCCCCACTAGTGGATGCTCGGCTTTAAAAGACAACTATTTTATATATTGTGAACCATGTGCTAGTAAGCCATGGGAAATTGTAAAAGCATGTAAATATTAATAATGCAAATAAAATTCCAAGAGTTGACTATGGAAGCAACAAAAATGAGGGGGATATATGTATCCACTGGGGAGAGGCGAGGGGTTGGATTGAATCCATTGTTGCCAAGTGTCATCTTGAGAACCCATCTTGACTTCCCTTGCTAATATTTAATTATGTTGTAAGAAGGTAACTAAAAAATCAACTCGTGAATTAATAGACAATGGGAAAATTCAAAAATTCGTATGGCTAAGTATGGGCTCAGTTTCCTTGACCCAGTAGTCAATTTCCCTTATGGGAATTTGTTTTCCATCATCCCAATTCTAGTGTGGAACAACTAGACATCAATTCTCAGCCCGTTATACATTCCTAGGGAAGCAACAAAAATTGGGGGGGATATATGTATCCACTAGGGAGAGGCGAGGGGTTGGATTGAATCGATTATTGCCAAGTGTCATCTTGAGAACCCATCTTCACTTCCCTTGCTAATATTTAATTATGTTGTAAGAAGGTAACTAAAAAATCAACTCATGAATTAATAGATAATGGGAAAATTCAAAAATTCGTATGGCTAAGTACAGGTTTAGTTTACTTGACCCGGTAGTCAATTTCCCTCATGGGAATTTGTTTTCCATCATCCCCATTCTAGTGTGGAACAACTAGACATCAATTCGTAGCCTGTTATACATTCCTAGCAATGAAAAAATGTAGAAATCACAACTAGGAAAGAAGCCGCATTTTAGAGTGTAAAAAACACTCAGAATTTGATTTGAGCAACGAAATCCAGTGGGGAATCCATAAACATAAACCCTGGGGCGAATTTGAGAGTGTTAAAGGCCTGAAAATCAATAGGAAAACTCAGATTTAGAATACTAGAAGTAGAATTTCCTGATTGAGAGTCACGTGGCCAAAATTCAAGAAGTCCAAGAGTGGATTGAATTGTGAGAGAGATTAGAGGTAAAATTGCTTGATAAACCCAATGAAGGTAAGAATATCTAAATATTTAGTAGCTTGGAGCTTTCTATGCCCACCCTAAAGAACATTGGAGGGAAGGGGCGACTAATAGACTGTGTAGCAAAGAAGGGGACCTTCTTTGTGTAGGGTGTGTTAGGTATTGTGGGTGCCAAGGATGGCTGAGGTCGATTGAGATTCTTGTAGCTCTATGGTTGAGCTCACTAGCTTAGCATTCTCCCTCCTTGTCTCCTTGCATGCTTGACAAACCCAGTTGTGTGTTGGATTAACATGAGTGATTTTGCCTACGGCTGTGAGTGAACCTGAGTAGTTCCTCCTTAGTGGATACATAGCCCAGTTCGGGGGTCGCCTCTCAGCTGAAATAATATAGGATGAATAGAGACCTATGGTTGGGTGGAACGTTTTTATTCCATAGCCAGTTGCTCGACAATCCTAATTAAAAGTTAAGTGCTTATCGTTGTTTCCAAATATGACAAATTTGTGTATTATGAATGACATTTTATTTATGTTAAATTGAATGATATGACCCTATTTGAATTATCAAATTAGATGCTTGTGCATAACATGAGAATTATTTTATCTATGTGCATGAATTCGTTGCTATGTCTGTGATGTGCATGCTGGTATATGCATCATGTGTGTGTAGATATATTTATTTCCGTTGTGTTTATATTTAGGCATATGCACACACATTTAAATGTTTTTGAATTTCGTAATTTGGCCATGGGGGTGAAATTTATCACCTCGTACATTGTTCATGTTCCCTCCACATGTTAGATTGATGGGATGGGATGTGACACTATATTTGGTGAAGAGTGCTTGAATTTTCTCTAATATTACCTTTCCTCTAGAAAGGGGATGGAGAGTAAGTTCTAATACTACCTTTCCACCTTAAAGTGGGTGAATAATAAGACTTGATACCACTTTTCTTATAGAAATGGAGTGAAGAGTAAGATCTGATACCACCTGTCACAAACCTTGTCATATGGGGTCATGAGACACTACCTTTCCTTGGTCATAGGGGCATGGCCAACTTGCACCTACTAGACAAAGACTATACCTCTTTACTTAAGGTTTACCCATAACTATGCCTTAAGCTACGATTTGATAGATCTGCAACTAAGTTCAAATTAACCAAGTTCAAAATAGGCATGCATCCAGAAGTCATCTAAAAGCATCAAAGATCTATTACACCTAGCCAATATTCAATAATGCTTAGCCATCATATCCATTCCTTCTGTAGATCCCAACTCTTCCATAGTTTACATAGTAAATGTTCTAGTAGTCTATTGTGCCAACCCTAGGCTTAGCACAATCGTAGAACTCATTGTCCACCCATGTCAGTTACTCCTTGATTTAACTCTTGAATGAACAAATGACTTTGCAAAATGTAGACATCCTCTTTCTATAGTGAATGATTTTTTGTCTTTCCTTCTTCTAATGTGACTTTCAATCCACTCCATGTCCAAAGTGGACCCAACATGCAATCCACCCATTTTTTTGCCAAGTCTTTATGCCCTTGGGTTTGCACATCTATTGGATAATGCCTTCTTTCCCAATGAGTACTCCTGGAAATCTTGTGCTTATGATGGCCCACATGTCTTACATGAGGCATTCCTTGTCCTTCAATGTGTCGCATGTCATGTTGGGCATTCGTTTGTTTAACTTGCAATGTTCACTCAACTACCTAGGTATCTCTACCCATGGACTAAGGAGTTTCACCCCAAGTTAAGGCATTGTTGCTAGTGTGTCCATGAATCAAGGGATGTCCACCCTCTAAGTCATTGTGTGGCCTCTATAAGAAACTCCAATTGACAACACTCATCTTATTGTCATCTTTGCCAAATTGTTTTGTTAAGTCATCTAGCTAGTATGCCTTGCCAACATGCAGTACTACCTAAGCCATGCTCGTCCAACCTTACAACCTGTCCTCGCAACCAATCAAAGCCTACTAGTAACTATCTCAATAGATATGTAAAAATAATCATTTCCAACGCAAAGAGAAAAAGCTTATCGTCAACTTTTCATAATGAATAACACACCTTTATTAACAAGTACCTTGATGGACAATTAACAAGATTGTTTGAGTATGGTTTGAGTATTGATGTTTTCAGTGCTAAAACATATTGTTAAGTCTTATGGAGCTTCATTGTGCAGAAGTTTAGAACCGATCGATGTAGGTTTATGGTGGACACTCCACGCATCTTCAAGATCATTTAGAAGTAATTGTGAATATAAGAGAATAAGTCGAATGAAGCATATGCAAATATAAGAGACCGAGATTATGTTGAAGCATAATACAATGATAGAAATGTCATTAGATATTATAACTAGAAATTGGTAATACAATGATAGAAATGCCATTGAATATTGTAATTAGAAATTGGTATACAATGATATAAATGCCAATAAATATTGTAATTAGAAATAGGTATAGGTATTTTCGGGCCTAATAGTTAGGAACATATGTTTCCTCATAAGAAAAACATAGATTCAAACTCAAAAAAGAATAGGATATACACCTCCATAGACTTTAGCAATCATAGACTATTATTAAAAATATCATATAACAATTGTAATTACAAATAAATATAATATAATAAACTTTTTCATATATTTTATTTATTATTTTTATTAAAAAAATAATAAACTAATTTAAAATATTTTAATTAATTAAAATATATATAATTATTATAAAATATATAATTCATTTTATTAACTTCAAAGTTTACCAACAAAATTATATTTTAAATGTCTTATTGATCATGCCTTAATATCTCTCCTCTTTTATTAAAAATTATTTTTTATTAAAATAGGCTTCGTTTTTAAATATAAAAACAACAACCCAATTGTAAAAAAATCATGTCCAACAAGTTCCCCCACCCTCACAATCACAAGTATGAGTCATGGATAGAGTTAAAATCTCTCTTATCCCCATCTACGTGGATAGATAAAACCATCGCCTGTATAAAGAAACGATTTGATTAAGATAAGTTTTCACATAAACCGCTTAACCCTGGCTTTTACATCATTTGGCAAAGGGTTTATTGCCTGGGCCTTACATCATTCGGAAAGGGATAAGTATCAAGGCATATGCTGCATATAACGTAAATATTATACAGATTTTATCCTGTCCCTTTGTACAGATTTTATCCGTATTGTAAACGAGAGTGATCTTTTTATAAATATATAAATACTTTTTGATGGTTCATTGAAAAAAATACAATAATCGAACTATTTAAACATTATCTTATCAAGTATATGGATGGAAAACCCTTAAAATATGAATGAGATCTTTTTATATATGTATGAATAGTCTTGACGATTTTAATATTTATTGCAGCCATGTAAGGAATAATAGATTTCAGAGTGTGAAGGCATAGAATGAAGCTCGAGAAGCATAATGGGTAGATTAGATGCTTTCTCATTATTAAGAACTGTTTAAATTAATAGAAACGATAATATTAGCTTGACTTAACTCGTGACCTAACTCACTAACTAACTATGGGTGAGATTACATTCTTCAACACACCTCTTTAATCTCAACTAGTAGTACATCATCAGCACTGTCTATGCCTAAGTGCTCTCTCTGATATACAAATGCAGATGTTCCCAATGGTTTGGTGAACATGTCAGCTAACTACTCCTTAGAGCCACAAAATAGTAAGGAAATTTGTCCATCATTGACTAACTCACGAATGAAATGATAGCGAGTGTCAATGTGTTTGCTTTTTCTATGAAATACATTATGTTTAGACAATTGTCTTGCAGAGTTATTATCACAGAAAATAGAAGTGGGGTCTTTTGCAGTGTGTCCCATATCCTTTAATAGTCTTCTTAGCCAAACTGCATGGCATGCTGCTATGGTGGCTGCTACATACTCTGCTTTTGCAGAAGACATGCTCACAATGGGTTGTTTCTGAGATGCCCAAGAGATCATATTTGTACCCAAATGGAAAGCATAACTAGATGTGCTTTTCCTATCATCAAGACTACCTGCAAAATCACTTTCAATGTATCCTATAAGAGTACTTTTTGGTGTATAAGTGTACCAGAGGCCATATCCAAGTGTGCCTGCAACATATCTCAATGTTCTTTTTCCAACTTTCCAGTGAGAGTCTTTGGGAGACTCCATAAATTTGGAAATAAGACTGACAACATACATCAAATAAAGTCTAGTTGCAGTCAAATACATTAAATTGCCTACTATTTGTTTATAGAGTGTATTGTTTACTACTGGTTCATCATCATTATTGGTTAACTTGGTGCCAAGATCTATAGGGGTTTCTGCTGGTTTACCTTTATCAGTTTGAGTAACTTCCAGGCCAAGGAAGTACTTCATCAGTCCCAGATCAGTCATTTCAAATTCCTTTTTCATGACTGTCCTGAAATCTTCAAGCATCAAATTACCAGTGTAAATCATTTCATCAACATAAAGACATACCATCAATATATTACCATAAAGACATACAGAGTGGGCTCATTGTTGCTTCTGCTAAAACCATTGTTGATGAGGTAAGAGTCAATCCTACTGTACCAAGCTCATGGAGCTTGTTTGAGACCATACAAGGCCTTTTTCAGCTTATACACTTTGTCTTCATGACCTTTGACAGTATAACCAGGTGACTAGTCTACATAAAATTCTTCTTCAAGAATGCCATTAAGAAAGGAAGATTTCACATCCATTTGATACACGAGCCATTGATTTTGTGCTATAATGGCAAGTACAGCTCTGATAGTATCCATCCTTGCTACAGGAGCAAAGGTTTCATCATAATCTACACCATACTTCTGTGCATAACCTTTGGCAACCAACCTTGCCTTGTGCTTTTCAAGTTCTCATTTTTCATTCAATTTGGTCTTATAGACCCATTTGACTCCAATACTCGTTTTGTCTGCAGGGATGTCAACAAGATCCCAAGTCTGATTTTTCTCTATTGCATCAATCTCTTCATTCATGGCTTTTACCCACTGTTCATCCTTCACTGCTTCATTAAAAGATGTGGGTTGACAGGAGAAGAGAGCAAACTGAAGTTGCTCGTCAGGAATTGGAGTATGTTCATATAACTCTCTCAAGATTTTGGTTTTCTGATTCTGTGGTGGACCGTCTGCTTCTTCTTCTTGTTGACGTACTTCCAGTCTTGGAAATCTGATAGGTAGATCTGGCTGATGTGAGCGTTCTTCATGTTGTATGTCTGAAGGATCACTCCAGCATTTGTCTTCAATGAACTTTACGTCTCTGCTTACCACAAGCTTCTTGGTGACAGGATTGTATAGCTTGTATGCCTTGTATTGTTCACTATAACCAGTGAAAATGCAGCACTCGCTTTTCTTTTCTAACTTTCTTCTGAGTTCATCAGGTATATGTGCAAAGGAAACAGAACAAAAGATTCTGAGATGTGAGACACTAATCCTAGTGCCACTCCATGCTTCTTCAAGAATCTTGTCTTGGACAGTCACTGTGGGTGATCTGTTGAGCAAGTAGACTGAGCATCCAACAGCTTCATCCCAATACTCATTTGATAGCTTCTTGTGCGACAACATGCTATGGGCCATGTTCATGATGGTTTGGTTCTTCCGTTCAGCAACTCCATTCTGCTGTGGAGTGTATCTAGTGGTGAACTGTCTCTGGATGCCATGCTCCTTACAAAAGTGTGAAAACTCATGTGAATCATATTCACATCCACCATCTGACTTGAGCATTTTAATGGACTTTCCAGACTGCTTCTCAGTGAGAGCCTTGAACTCTTTAAACTTGGAGAAGGTCTCTGATTTGTGCCTGAGAAAATAAATCCATGTTTTTCTGCTAAAATCATCAATAATGGTCAGAAAATAAAAACTGCCTCCTATGGATTGGGTTTGCATGGGTCCACAAAGGTCTGTATGAACTATCCCAAGATCCTCTTTGGCTCAAGATGTGGAAGTGGGGAAATTGTCCCTATGATGTTTACTAGTGATACAATCCTCACATGTGTGCCATGCCATTCTACCATGCTTTTGATGTTTTGATGTTTTCCTCACCCTTTTTCCTTCACGTGAGCTCTCTCGGGCATTCAGAACTTTTGGTGTGTGAAACCATTCACGTTTTTTGTTGTTACCTCACTTTGCTCAGGACGAGAAATCGTTTTTGGTGATTATCAGTGGCTGAGTTTCCTTCCCCACGTTTTGCTGCACTTTTCTCCATTGTTTCCAAGTTGGAAATCGTTTTTCTGGAAATGCCCAGTGAGTGGGACAGGAGACCTACGATCTTGGGTGTTATTGAGCCTGTTTTGGCCACGATAGGGCCAAAACGTCTATGGAAATTGAATTGCTGCTAAAGGGCCATTTTTACCCATTCTGGAAATTCGTTTTGTTGGCGAAACTGTTTTTCCTCCAACCCATAAATCGTATTGTGTTGTGGGTGCATATTTTGGCTTTGCCCTGAGTTGAATTAGGAGTGGAAATGGGGTCTGAGCCTGCTTGACAAACCTAGTGTGTGTAGGAGCCTCACAGACAGAGCTAGAGAGATGGCTTTCTTCTCTACACCCCCTGAATAGCACTGGAAGGGAGGACATAGCCCGAGGAACTGTACAGTGGAGAAGGGGATGCTTCCTTGTGTTGGGTGTGTGTGGATGTTTTAGAAGCGAGGCTAGTTTTGGTGCAGGTGTCCATAGCTCTTGGATTGAACTCGCTAGCTTAGCGGCTAGCCTTTCCAGTTCCCAATAGCCCGTTAAACCCAACTGTGTTGGCTTGGCTGAGTTGTGTATCCTTGGTTACGTGTGAGCCTACTAGTTTCCCCTTATTCCTAGTGGAATCATGCCCAACTCGGGGGTGGCAGTGTAGCTGAGTGATTGATGAGCACATTGGCCTATGGTTTGGTGGAACATTACAACGACATAGCTGGTTGCG
This sequence comes from Pseudotsuga menziesii, assembly GCA_001517045.1. Classification (NCBI taxonomy): domain Eukaryota; kingdom Viridiplantae; phylum Streptophyta; class Pinopsida; order Pinales; family Pinaceae; genus Pseudotsuga; species Pseudotsuga menziesii. The sequence goes on along the minus strand of LPNX010103607.1, from coordinate 718,666 downwards.
GGACAAGCTTATGTTAAAGATAAGTATTTCTTGTCCATTCTATCTTTGCAATTGTATTTATTGCTTAAATGAGATGATGAACATGCTGAATGTATTGGATGATTGTGTTTGCTTCTACTGTATGTTTTAATGAATTATGCATCTATGTATGTTTCATTTCCAATGCATTTTATATCTTATGTTCATGGGGCTTAGTTTTCCCGGGTTAGTATGTTTAGTCGCGTCCTCTTCGCCGAGTAGAGGGGTGGGGATGTGACAGCGCCAAAAAAACCCAATGTCTCCATCTATCAAGTCCGAGTCCGTAAGAGCGATATAAAACCTCACAGAGATATACAAATATTGTCATCTTTGTTATCATCAAAGATGATAGGTAGTGATCTAACAGATAAACATCGGGAATAAATATAAACATAGCACACCACCTTGTAGCAATATTCAGGTTCCAAACATAACACGAAATTAAAAGCATATCACATATCCTTCCTTGATCAATCAATCAGATGTGAACTCTTTCCACTAGAGAATCCTAGGATGACGCCCAATGGCCAACTTGAACAGTGAGATAGCCACACTATTGAACTCTCAGTAAACATGTGCCACAGTAACTTCTGGTCGACCCACCAAGAGAGCTCGCGTCCTCTGAAGCCAATGGAGGAGTGAAATGGAAAGAAATGACCACCGCTTATTCATCCATTCAGTGATCAGCAGGGAGTCTCCACATATATGCTGAAGAGCTATACCACACAGATATGCAAAGTGGAGAATACCCCACAGAGCCAGGAGCTCGGCACGATTGTTGGTTCCCAAACCGATGTTCATAAAACACTAGAAGCTTAATCCCGATAAGTTTTATCACCATGCCATGCCAGCTCCACAGTCCCCCTCCATAGCAGCACCGTCAAAAAATCCAATAAACTCTCCACAGTCCCCCTCCATAGCAGCACCGTCAAAAAATCCAATAAACTCCTCAAGGACTAGCACAAGAGGGCAAAAAACACAAACAATACGTCGAGAAACCCAAAGTTTAACCGAGGAACAACTAGAGAAAACCCCATAACAATGGCCTCCCGTTTGAGTGGGATGGCCTGAAACAAGAGTCTATTACGGCCACACCATATAAGCCATATGAAAAGCATAGCTTGTTCAATGGAAAGAACCTATACTACCTTTGTTTCTATTAAATAATTGTTAATAGATAAGTTAGTTTTTAAAGTTTTAGCCCGTGACGTGGTATCATAGCAAAAAGGAAAGTGTTTCGGATTGTGTTAATGTGTAAATTTAAGTTCAACATTTTTGGTTGTAAATATGTTTTTATAATATAAAAAATATTATAAAAATGACATTTAATCCAAACTAAAGCATTATTATTTTTTCATTAATATTTATATTAACATTAGAGTATTATTTATTTTTTCTTGAATATTTATTGAAATTGGTGAGCCAAATTTAATGGCATTACTTTTATTTTTTTTCGTGAATATTTATTGCAATTGGTGACCCATATTCAAAGGCATTACTTTTCTCTTTTTTCATGAATATTATTGAAATTGGTGAACCAAATTCAATGCCAAACATTAAGCGAAATATTGCTAAAAGCTATATATAAATTCAAAGATATAAAAAAACTTTAAAGTATTTTTTCAAGTAGAAAAAGGTAAGTTGTTATTTTAAGGTGAATTAAAGTTACAATATCAAATCGGTTATTGTAAAAAAAATTCAAGTCTGAGTTGTTATTTTAAGGTGAATTAAAGTTACAATATCAAATCCATTATTGTAAACAAAATTCAAGTCTAGTTCAAGTGTATTGTATTTTAATATGCTAGATGAATCCAAAATTTAAAAGGTGCCCGGAAATAGTTTCCATCTACATGAGTTTATCCAAAATAACATATTGCCTTAAACATACGAACTTGTTGATTTGCAAAGATAACGAAAAGATGATTACAAAAAGCAAAAATACGAACAATTTGGGTGTTCTAATATAATTCAAAAGTGTGTCTTTGAATGTAGACATGATCATAGAATTTTTCCACATATAGGTAACCTTCAGAAAGTTGGAGTGCTTCTTTAGATAGCCCATCAACAATCATGTTGTTTTCTCTAAATATATGATGATTAGTGTAGCTATAGAGAGAAAGGAGAAGTGTTTTGTTTTCTACACAATGTACCAGTTGAGCGATCTATAGATTACTTTTGTCCTCAATCCAATCTATAATGACTTGGGAATCACCAAAATTATGTAATTGTAAGATGTCTACGTGAATAACATACTTTAAAAGACCCCAAAGTGCTATAAGTTCGGCTCTTTGGTTGGTTCCCTTTCCACATCCTAGCTTTAAAATAACAAAATGATAGTCATAATAATATAGGTTCATACCTCCCCCACACCCACCATTGTTTGAGGCCCCATAAAAAAAGGCCCAAACCCTAGATTTGTCGATGACCAGATTGGGCACATACCACTGATGGCATGCCTTCGTTGTAACCTTATATTCCATAAAATGATCAATAGCTCTGAATGAAACCTGAAGGGGAGATTATGAAATGTTTTCAAAATTTGTGGTGTTTATAGCCTTCAAAGAATACCAAACAACAAATAATGGAAGCGACCTAAGAGTTGAGTGATAAGTTTTCCAGTACATCAAATTTTCCTCAATAGTAGATTTGTTCCACATGTAATCTATTTGAAGATGTTTCATTAGTTCGACCCAAACATTTTGGAAAAACCAACAGTCCCCAAAAAGATGTTGTATGCTTTCTAAAATCTCTTTGCACACAAGCAATACCCTGAACCTTGAAAACCCCTTTTGTAGAGACTGTCCTAGGTGAGAGCTTGGTTAGTCAAAACAAGCTAGGAGAAACATTTGATTTTTAAAGGAAGATGCCAAGTCCACATATTATACCACCATAGAGATTTAGAATTTGAATAGAAATTTAGAATGGCAAAGTAAGCGGAGTTCACATTGATCATACTAGACTTAGGGTCCATGGTCCAAGGAAACCTATCCATGGAGTTGCTCAGGGATATCCTAGCATGTATGAGCCCAAAAATGAAATCATCCCATTCATGTGCAAGTGGTCCTTATAATTGCAACTGATACGTGGATAGCTAACGAAATATAGAACGTGGGTCATCATTTGAAATATGAGACACCGAGAAGATGTCTTTTAAGGCGAGATGGTTCAGTAGTGCCGAAGACAGCTTAAAAAAGTGTTCTCCCCCACATATGGGTCTCTTCCCAAAGCAATTTGTTCTCCGAAACCAATCTCCCACGTGAGCCACCTGCTCATCCAATGGAAAATTCTTTTGAATCCAAGCCAAATGTTAGATGCTCGTGTAATAACAAGGCAACCATTTTTAATCCATTGGACAACTAAATGCAAACCAAAATATTTGTCGCGCAAAATGGAACCCCATAAACCTTCGTAAAAAAATTGACGCTGCAAACTCTTAAGTTTGAGAGCTTGACTAAACCAAGATAAATTTCTTAGTCCCTATCCATAGAAGGATTTTGGGAGACATATTTGTTCCCAATTTGCATGGTGAAAATTTCTTTTATCAACAATCCTAGACCAAAGGAAATTGAAAAAAATCTTTCTAATGTTGTTGAGGATATTGGATGGAATTCTAGCTAAATCCATCCAATATACATTAATACTTTCCAAAACCGCTTTAATCAAAATAAGTCGTCCTCCCATTGACAACCATTTAAAGCACCGACAACACAATTTCTTTTCAATTTTCTGTTGCAACCACAACCAGTCATGACTACGATAGCAATTAGGCTTTATAACATAGCCTAAGTACTTCAGATATACCTATAGAGTCTCCATTCTGAAAGGAAAGAGAAATTTGACCTATTCCACCAGAGTCTCCTGAACACTAAAGTAGAGGAAAGAGGACTTTTGTTTACTAACCCCAAAGCTAGAAGCCAAACAAAAAAGCTTGATAATGTGATGATACATCTCCCATTATTTGATAGATCCAACATCAAAGATTAACACATCATCAACAAATAGGACGTGTGTCACCTCAATGCACGGAGAGAGTCTGATGCCTTTCAAAGTTTGATCATTTTTGGCTTGTGAAATCAACTGACTTAAACCTTCAATAGCCAAGAGAAACAATAAAGGGGAGAGAGGACAACTCTTTTTAAGGCCCACTCGAGCTCCTAATGAAAGGCGAGGGAGTGCCATTTACCAGAGCATCAAATATGACCAATGAAACACAGGCCATGATCCACTCCATGACGAGAAGTGGAAGGCCAATCTGCAGGAGAATGAGTCTTAAATAAACCCAGTCCACCCTATAGTAGGCTTTAATAAGATCCATTTTTAGGACAAATGTTGAAATTTTTTTAACCTTCATGTGGTGAAGTCCTTCTTGGGCCACCCCCACAGAGTCATGAATGAGGTGATTATAAAGAAAGCCAAACAGTTCCTTGGAGATGTGCTTGTCCAGTATAGGTTTAATTTGATCTACTATGATTTTGGATATGATCTTATATATCATGTTACATAGTGATATAGGACCAAAGTCACTAAAAGACTCCAGCTTCAAGCTTTTAGGAATAACGCAATAAATGTTGAATTTAAAGCACCCGATGCATAAACCTTCTAGTGTGATTCCTCCACAACATCAAGAAGGTCATGTCCCAAGATCTTGAATTTTTTTTTGAAAAGGCAAGGTAACACCTTACATATTTATTTTATTAGATAAATAAATATATTTTTATAATTGAATTGATGATGATATGAATACATAGTCTCTCGACATATATATAATACATAATAATGAAGAGTTAAGTCTCTTCTAATGTCGTTGTTGCATTTAGCATATATAATATTAATTAATTAATTATTTAATCTAGTTTATTATTTTATTTACATCTTATTCTATTTGGTATGTTACAAGTCATCCCTCCTTGGAATGCTTCATCCTCGAAGTATTGTTATGACTATATTTCATGCATTTCTTAGGGTCTTCTGATTTTTTTTTCTTCCTCTTTCGATATTTGTACAACAAGTCTTGTATGCTACAATTTCCATGATTGTGGCATTGATATGGTACTCGAAAAAGTTGCCTCTTTTGAATCTTTGTTTTGGTATTTACATAATGAAGTTGTGTTGACCTATTGATCTCAGATATTTTGGCATGTATGGGTATGCCATGACTCTTTATTTGACATATGGTTTGTTTAGTGATAAATGATGCATCTTCTGGGTTTTCTTCTTTTTCATCATCGTGATTTGGAACACTTCCACTTCCTTTATTTCCACGATGATACTCCTCTACCTTTTTTTTCACAATTGTTACCGATATCATCTTTATATTCATCATTATAATGTTGGATATCTTCATCCTCTTTACAATCATTATTGACATCATGTTTCTTTATGTCTAACGTATCTAACTCTGTGTCTTTGTTATTGTTATTCTCAACTAATACTTCTTCAGGTTTATTAATATGTTGTACTATATGTTTGTTTTCTTTATTGTCATTCACAACAACCTCTTTTGTACATTCATTTTGGTCTTCCACATTCTAAATTCCATGCATGTCCTTTTTATCTTTCTTTTCTTTGTCATTGTTATCCTCTTCCTGATTATGTCGTTGGTTTTGGTTTGGATCCTTAGAATAACTTCCGATTTGTACTTGTTCTGGAGTTTCGCTATCCATTTTTAACGATTTTGTAGTTGCGTAGACTGGGCCATTCATGTGATTCTTTTTTTGTAATGGCTAGGTATTGCTTTTTGCATCTTGTATTTCGAATGGTGGCTCATTTCTAGCATATGTATATGTTTATGTCTAGGCATTTTTTTTGCGTCTTGTACTTCGAACGAAGGTACTTATCCTTTATTGCATCTAATGCCCCGAACCTTCTGTGAGGGGGAATGTAAGGTGTCAATGTATGTGATTTTCGTACTTTTGTTGTTGTGGATGCAAAATTAGTTTCCATCTTCCTTTCTTGAAAATTCAAGGGTCATAATCACTTTTTCTGTCATAGGTGTAGTAGCAGTTTCATGCTCTATATATTTGAAAATTCAGGGGTTGTAATCTCTTCTTCTGTTGTAGGTGCAGTAGCAGTTTCTTGGTCTTCTTTACTTGAAACTTCAAAGACCGTAACTGCTTCTTCTTCTTCTTCCTTCCTTCCTCCTATATATTTTTCCTTTTATTTGTAATAGCATTATTTTCAGTTCTACATAAAATTCATTTTCTTCAAGTAGTCTTCTTTCTATTTCTTTGATTCTAGATTCTTTATTTTATTATTATTATTATATCTTTTAGGTTTTTGGAATGTGCTAATAATGATCTTATTAAATGAGGGAAACCCGATGATCCCAAGAAGATTTTTTTGTATAGCCCCAAAAATTATTTGTAGAATTTTAACTATTAAAATATTAATTATAATAATATTTAATTATTAATATGATAATAATAATATTATTAGAAAAATTAAATAGTTTTTGGATATATATATAATAATTTATTATTATTATATTATTTTGGGGGAAGACTTTAAATATTGAAATAATAATAATTATAAATAATAATAATATATTTTCTAATATTTACATTGTTTTGGATGAGAGTATGGAGACCAGAGATATTTGTGAAATATTTGTGAAGAGAGATTTGAGATGGGATAATTAGAAAATAAAACCATGGGCTAGTTTTATAAAACCATTGACTCGTTTTATAAAACCATGAACTAGTTGGTTGATGACTTTTCTCTTTTACTTTTTACTTTATTTTATTTATGTTTCTTTAGTTTTCACTTTCCTTTTTTCCTTCTTATTTTTCCTTTTTCTTCTCTCCCATAGGACAAGAGCAAACAACTATGATACCACTTGTAAGGTAACACCTTACATATTTATTTTATTAGATAAATAAATATATTTTTATAATTGAATTGATGATGATATGAATACACATCTCTTGGTATACATATAGTACATAATAGTGAAGATTTACGTCTCTTACCATGTAGTTGTTGCATTTATCATATATAATATTAGTTAATTAATTACTTAATCTATTTTTTTATTTTATTTACATATATTATATTTAGTATGTTACAGAAAAACTCCACAGTCCAACCATCTGGGTCTGGGCTCTTATCACTGGCCATCTTCTTTAATGTGGCTTCAATCTCAGGAATGGAAACAACCCGCCCCATATGTTCGCCTTCCTCTTCCGAAAAAAAGCTAGGGAAGTGATTCAAGGCTCGAATTTGAGCACCGATATCCGAGGTCCCAGAAGAACTGAAGATCTGATCAAAGTAACTAACAACCTCTTGTTCTAGATCAATTTGGGTACATGTCTGCTCCCCGAAAGTACGCTTAAGTTCCCAAATGGAATTAAGATTCCTACGTTGTGAGGCGTACAATTAGTACATCATTATTGTACGTTATGTATCTTGGTTAAAATTGGAGTAAAGTAAACAATTTTTCTTAGTTTAAGAAGAAAAAGGTACCTAAGTATTTTTTTGAGGTTTACATTTTATAAGAGTTTGACATAAATATGATCCACTTTTCATTTATAGTGGAATAATGCCTACAAGGATTTTCCCAAATTCTAAATCAACCTATATCCTCAAAATCACTCAAAATTTTAAATTTGACAAACTTACAACTCTCTATTTTGTTGGGTTCTAGCCAGCCATGAAACAGAAATTTGTTACATAATTACATGACAACACATCAACTAAGACACATTTATAGGATGAGAGCTTTAGCTTCATCAAATCTTGCTAACATGGTTGGTTTTGATGGGCCTTGTTCTATGTGGGACCCGAGTTCGAGCTCCACAAAGTAATCAATATAAGACATTAAAAAACCCAACCATGATAAGGGTTGGTGTGGCATAGGCCATGTGCAGTCCGTGGGTGGTTTTGATGGCTTAGATACCCTTGGGTTATAGTTTCGTAGACCACAAGCTAGTCCCACAAGTCACAAACAAACTAAGAAAAAAAAGTAGCTTCCCTAAATAATCATAACAATAATATAATGCATGTAACTTTAGTATACATGTACATATATGTGAGAAAATTGTTATGGTTACACTATCTAACAAAAAGATACAAAAATAGTTTCAAAGCCAAAATTGATGGACAAAATCTCAATATTGTTATCTATGATTGCTACTAATTTAAAACTTTTGGATCTACCTTTATCTATTTGACAAGTATATAGCAATATGAATTTTCGTAGCAAAAATTACCAAACTTGGTTGATTAAATGACAAAAGGTTGCTTCAATTTTTGCCCCAATGGCTATTTCACACTAGCCTCATTATCTTGATGCAATTTCTTCACTAGATGAACTAGAAAAGGATGGATGAGTTGTTGATTGGTTACCTCCATTCACAATCTCTCACTCAGAGTCCATCTTGCCAATCTTTACCTGCAATAGTACTAGTTATTCTACTACATCTTCAATTGTTTAAGTGTTGTTTTTTTTAAGTGTTACTAGTTTTTTTTAAGTGTTACTAGTTCTGGATTAAGTGTTGTTTTTTTAAGTGTTACTAGTTATTCTACTACACCTTTTTTGTTTCAGTGTTGCTAGTTCTGGATTACATCTAATTGGTAAATAATTCCTACCATTTGTGTTTGCATTACTTGAGCTTCTAAAACATTCATTATTTCCCACCCCTTCCTCCAACCTTCCTTTAATAAGCACATAAAGATATTGTCCCAGACTTTGTTGTGTGCCTCTCACACCTTTGGATGCCTCTTCACATCTTTAAATACTCACATCCGCTTAACAAACTCGAATGGCACTGTGGGTTTTCCATTTTCCTTTCAATTTAATGAACAACTCAAACTTCTAATCTTCGAGGCATGCTCACCAAGATTAATTACGCCGTAAGGCGTTTCAACAAGTGGGAGTCTACTCCCCGAAGTTAATGGTTTTTTTGTTTTTTTGTTTTGTTTTGTTTTGTTTTGTTTTGTTTTTTAATAATTTTTTTTCGTCCGTCGATATTTTCGTCCGACGATTGGGATAATCTCCATTGTTGATAGGGTTAGGTGCACAGTGACACATGTCCCATCATCATCAATCCAAAATTATTTTTACGCTTCCTTCACGAAATCGAAATTTGCACAGTCCAGTCCGCCATTACTGCTGCTGCAGCGTCTGGAGCTGAGCTTTAGGGTTTTCGGACAGAACTAAACTGTTACGGGAGGAGAATTCTTTTATTGCATCGGGCGTTCCAAGCTGAAAAGTTAATTGATTGGTCTGGAAGATGTAAACATACCCGGGACTCCACTCTCCAGCGTCTTTGTTAAACCTTCCTTGCAACTGTCCTTTCGCCTTCGAAGCTCGCTTGCCTGTACCTATACAGAGTTTAGGACCCGAAACCCTGAGTAAAAGCAAATAACCAGCTGTGGTTGTTGGTTGTTTGAGCATCCTCTTCGTAAATCAACTAAGAGAAAGTGTATTCATGGTGTGCCTGGATGGTGGGTTTTTTCCTGTTGAGAAAACTGCAAATCACCTCACAGCAGGGGTAAAATTTGACGGGCACCTCTACCCATCAATGAAAAAATATTTGACGGGTTTGTTTCAAAACCTGCCCTGCACACAACTTTTAATAATTTCTTTTACCCTTCTATTGAAATTTATTCCTAAGCAACTAAACGGCTTCATTTGGCCATGGTTTAGTTGGTCTCACCACTGCATACGCCCAAAAACACAAATGGTGATACACTGCATACGCCCAAAAACACAAATAGTGATACAGCCCATTCAAGTGGTCATTTTATGGTCACAAACCCATCAACAGAATTATAAGGATTCCTCATGACAAGCTTAATCTCATATGCTCCGGATTTATATGTTATCCCAGGGAAATTTAAGCTATGGCTTTGGGGCACATCCATGAGAAAATAAATAAACTCCAGCAAGAGATTTAGAAAACAACCAATCCCGCAATGCAAATGGTGATACAGGGATTTCTCTAAGAGACTGGCAATAGAAGGACTAAGAACCTGAGGCCTCCTTAATAGGGAAACCGGGCAATTGACAACTATGAAACTAGTCTGCCCACAGAGAGGAAAGCAGGTATACTCAAATAAATCAAATGTTTTTACAATGTCCAAGATAAATTGGAACTAGGCATAAATACAAAAAATTTGAATAGTAAGGACAACAATATGAAAATAAATGAACTTAAGTTACTTAGGACCAACCAGAGAGCACCTGGAGGAGTTTCTTCTTCAATTCTGCACCATAAACCGCTAAGAGGTATTTCTTCTTCAATTAGGACATCGCTTGCACTGGAGGAGGTGGTGAAAGTCGAGTTAGCCTCTTTCACAGGAAGACAGTAACATTTAATGAAAGAGGAGGGTGATAGCAGATTACTACGCTAAACCTTTCTCCTAGGGGAAGCATCGAGGAGAGGCCCTCTTGTTGGCCTTGGGATCCTGAAGTGTCTCTGACCAGATTCAATCTTTTGGAGTCAAAGGAGGCAAAGCCATCACAAGACTCATTCGAGGATGATAAGTGCACGAAGGGTCATGGTCTAAAACACCAGGAACATGGAGGAGGGACCGCTTCAGGAAATTTGTTACTGTCTAATAGTTGTGACAATGACTTTGAGTTCATTGACATGCGGGGTGAATTTCCGTCAACTCCTTCCACTCATCTACTAGTTGTTTGCGCAACCCCAAGATTGAGAGGTGGTAGACCTGGCTACTCACCCCATTGACTGAGATCCCTAAATTCCATACCCCACAGCTGCGCTTCCCACGACGAGTAGTAGCGTGTAAGTTGTAACAGCCTAGACCTGATGAAAACAAGAGAATGCCAAATAAAATGCTGGGTATCATCGGACTTCCCAAACTTGGTTGAACCGCGAGTGAACCTTAGTATATAGCAGTTCACAACAAAAGAAGGGACGGAATTATACCTGCTTGAAGAAACAAGAGCAATAAGAAGGAGCTTGCATGTCAGCACTATGAAACCAACTCATCACAAATGAATCTGAAACTAAAGTTTCCCAAACAAACATCGTTGTTTCCTCCGGTATTGATGCCATCATGCCATGACAGGATAACACCTATGTCATAGTACCACAAAGCACATGAAACTGGAAGAGAAGCGGAGGGAATATTTTCCTCATATCGCCAATGAAGCCCATTTTTAGGTCGCATGGAGTGGAGTGTGGGAGGCTGCGAGCCAGCTAAATGGCCATTGAAGAATCTTGGATAGATTTAATGTGAACCAGAAAAAATTAATTACTGAACGTTGGACAAATATGATGTGAACCAGAGTTAATTTGATATCTCCGCTCAATGGATACGTAGAAATGACTGCTGTTAATACAGTCAGTGAAAATTAATTATTGAACGCTGGACAAATACCAATATGATGTGAACCAGAACTATACCAATGCTTCCATAATTGGAAACTCTTTATTTTCGTGGATAACAATGTCTCCACAATGTGCTCTGACACTGGGATGAACCTGTTGGTAGACTGAAACCTAGCAACTCAGGCCCAACCATGCAGTCATGGCGTAGATGCAGAGGAGCTCATCAAAACTATGTCGAGGAAATGACAGAGGCTGCGGGTTTACCCGGTCCTCTTTCGTTCATTGGGATGATATAAAAATGCCACGTTTCCTGCATGCATGTGCCCTTCCTCCATTACGGTGCTTCAAGCAGATTTGGGGTATCGTGGCTGTTTTTTTGCATCCCGCCATATATTTAATCCTCTCGGTGCTAGATCTACATTATCGAATAGTGTATGGATTCAATCAATCCTCGGGTTCTGGACCACTTTAGAGGGTAATATGCCCCGTAGATTCCGATGAAATTTCTCCAATTTTGGCTTTATATATTTTATGTCTCACACCGCTACTTCAAGTCTTCGCCAGGCCTATGCAGTGCTATAGTCAAATTTGGAGGTCTATTGTTGGCTTGTACTATTAGCAGGTGAGACAGTTTAAATTGGCATGTTCTTCTGTCATGTGCTAAAGATTGTATGGAATATGCTTAGCTTAGCTAGGATCCCTTTGGTTTGCATTTCTAATAAATTCTCGCAGAAGCTGTGGGTTTTTTGTGTTTTTTTGATGTCATTGAAAACATTAATAATTATTGGACTTCTTGTGGTTTAGAAATTGATTTAGTGGTTGGTTTCCTGTTTGGATCCTATTTGTCAGCGTTAAAGTGGATTATTGGCGTATGATTCATTGTGGGCTTTGGTTTTTACTGAAGTTTGGAACTCTACTTACCCTCTTTATCCTTTGATACCCCTTCGATGGTCTTCTGGCTTTGAAAAAAACATGGCTCTGAGCATATCAATTTGGATCTTGAAATAATTTCTGAGCCGGGCATTACTAGAGATTTGGGGGAATTGTGGTGTTGTTTTTTTATTGTTGCAGAGGAAGATCAGAATCTTGAGATTTTGACGACGTGGAGCTTGGATTTGGGAAAAGTCTGTTGCATAGATGGCTCGCAACAACTTGGAGAATGGGTTGGTTATATTGAATGCCAGACAAAAGTTGAACATGTAAAGTATTTGGCTGTATTGGCTCCTGTAGCATGTGTTGGTAAAACATCTAGACAATACTCATTTCAATTTGATGTTTCTCTTTATTTTTAAGACAGGGTAAGGATTCATATGATATATCAAACGACCAACTATATTTTATTTGTAATCAATACTTACAAGTTACAATTTTCTCCTTCATTTGAGTATCCATCAGTTTAAATTCAGTTTGAAAATATACTTTTTAAGTTTTAGTTAGTCGATCCAGATTCCGCTGTGTATATGTTGCAATGTATCAGTTCTGAATCCTGATTTTACCTCAAATCTACCCATACTCTGTAGTAACCATTGCAGACAGAAATGTTCCTACAACATGATTTTGCAACGACTAAAATATTAGAATAAATTAACCCCTAAGAGTTTTTGAGGGCATTTTCGGTAGCCAATTCAAAACTAAATTTGGCCATGAACTTTATTTTAGATAATCATAAAACATTAGAAAATATTACTTTCGAGAGTATTGGTGAAGTCCAGGTCATACAACATCCTAAAACGGTATGAAGCAGGTGAATGAAGAGATGTATGTGCCGAAAAGAGTGAGAACGGGTGATGGTGGCCAATCTGAGCCATCCATCCATGGATGATCCTTGCTGTCTTTGAGGTTGTTTGAAGGATATGGTACAAGAAGTGCAAGTGACCCCACGATGTCTTGACAGCCATTCGATCCATCCTCTCACAATTGATGGTTTGTAGGAGATCCATAAAGGAAAGGCCTGAAGATAGTTCGTACCTGACTATTGAACTCAATAAAAATAAAAATAAAAGACAAAAGAATTAGTTTTTAAATTACTTACTATTTACATTATCATTATAACTATAACCTAGGTTAATATATACATTAAAATATCATTTTATTATTTATAAAAATATGATCATATTATCTAAAAATAATGCATGGATAAATTGGTTTAGATTCATGAAAATAAAAAGTTATAATTAATTTTAATTACGAAAAAAATGTTTTTATATGAAAATGCAAGAATATGAGTATTTTACAAAATAATTGCCAAGGTGTGGTGATCAATAGGGTGATGAAGATGTTATGATTAATCTTACTAAAAACATATTTTTTTTTTATACAAACAAAAATGGGGGTGATTTAAAAAATTCAATGTGTTGTGATCAAGGCTATGATGAGATCTACAGTTTTCAAGGTGTCGTGATCTAGGCTATGATTATGATGAAGATGTCATAATTACGCTCACTTACAACATGTTTTCTTCTTTGATATAAATGATAATGGGGTCATCTAAAAATTTCAAGGTATTGTGATCAACATTATGATGAAGAGGTTGTGATTACCCTCACTTAAAACATATTTACTCTTTTTATGCAAACAAAATTGGGGTGATCTAAAAAATTTAAGGTGTCGTGCTCAAGGCTATGATGAAGAGGTTGTGATTACTCTCACTTAACACATATTTTCTTCTTTAATGAAAACAAAAATTGGGTGATCTTAAAATTCGAAAGTGTCATGACCAAGGCCATGATGAAGAGGCTGTGATTACTACAATTTAAAGAATATTTTCTTCTTTGATGCAAAGAAAAATGGGGTGATCTAAAAATTTAAAGCTGTTGTGACCAAGGCTATGATGAAGAGGTCACGATTACTCTCATTGAAACCATATTTTCTTCTTTAATGCAAACAAAAATGGGTTGATCTAAATATTTCAAGGCGTCATGACCAAGGCTATGATGAAGACGTCGTGATTACTCTCACTTAAAACATATTTTATTCTTTGATGCAAAAAAAATGGGGTGATCTAAATATTCTAAAGTGAAATGTGAATAGGGGGATTTCAATATTATCTAAAATGGATTGAAAGCAACAAAAACTAGCGTGACAGGTGAAAGGTACTTTGTGATAGTAGAGGAAATACAAAAGTTGAATACTTGGGAGTATGGATAACATTAAACAATGAAGTAAAGGCATATGCTCTATACCGAAGATTATTGGTCATTTATGATCTTTAGGGATTCACTTGTGGGAGTGAACCTGGTCATAAAAGAAAAGTAAAAATCCAATATAATTGTTGTATCTTTCCAATATAGCATATTTTTAGACTTACGCAAATCCAACATATCAACAATAGAATTATAATTGTTAACTAGAGTGAAGCGTTGTCATTGCTAAGCAAGGAGATGTGGACATATACAACAAGAAAGACAATTTGAAGTATTGAATGGAAAAATAATCTTCAAATGGACATATACATTCGACACTTCAAATTGTCTTTATTGTTGTATATGTCCACATCTCCTTGCTTAGCTTGCAACACGGCGTTCTTTTATTTCACCCCTAGGTACAATTGTTAGTTCTAACAAAATTGTAACTTTCCCTGCCTCTTAGCACAACAAATAGGTATGAGGGGCGCTTCACTTAAAATGCAATCCAAATTTAGGATAATACTAGAGGCAATCAACAATCCCATCTAAAGAGGGTTTAATGCCTTGCCTCCACCTTAATGAATGGCAAAAGGTAGGGTTTAATGCCTTTGCCTTCACCTTAATGAATGACAAAAGGGAGGGACCTTTGCATAATGGCATTTGACCAATCTATGGGTTTTAACAAGGAGATGTCTAAATATTTAACGATTTATATTTGTTATGGTAACAACTAATATTTGGATTTCAAGTAAAATGGTAAAGTTTTTTAATTGTAACGAGTAATATTTGGATTTCAAGTAAAATGGTAAAACTTTTATTTAGTATTTGTTTTGGCAAAAGAGTTGGATTTTGTGTTATTTAAATCCCTATTGTGAAGGTATGAATTGATTCAACGATCTTTAATATCTTTATTAAAAACTTCTTAAATTTAGTTAAAAATTTGCCAAAATACTTTGTTTAAGAAAGGCAAAATGGTCACCCAATGTTAAAATCCAAATCTTGAAGCATTCAAATTGTGTTTTTGAATATCAAAATAGATTCAAACTCTCAAAAACCATTGTTTTCAAACAAAACTAAGGGTAAAACATAAAATGGTTGAATTTCAAGCCCCCCCAAAAATGAAATAGAAAAGCAATCAAATTGTGGCTTTTCCTTGTTATTCATTAGAATCAAATGTAACCTGTTTATATCATCAAGCAAAGCTTTTTTCATGACAGCTCCACAACAATCAAAATACCCATGAATACCAGGTACACAACCAAAATAAAACAAAACCCACATACAATGCTCATCAAACTAGCACCGCAAACTAACAACCAGAGCAGCTACTCCAAAGAGCAAGAAACATAACAACCACCAGTAAGCCACCGCTGTAGACACGCCATACCAGGTAACTCGCCCACCTCGGAGCATAACTAAGCCAGCCCAGAAGTCCGACGCCGCAACAAATGAATGTCAATAGGTTGTCGAGAAACAGGGCAATGATGCCTATCCCACTGCAAAACAGCCACCAAGTAACAAGACAGCCTGTAACGAACTCTGCAGGCAATTGCAAAACCCCATCCGAGCCGCCGCACAAGCCACAGACCCAAGACGCAAACTGAAGCAGGAACACAAAACAAAAAAGAGGCACCTCCGATGTAAATCCTCTTGAAGCCGCCACTGCAAAAAGACCCACAACCAGGAAATATTGGCGGTCACCACCACAGGACGAGCCACAAAGGCCATGGGTCGTCACCGCCACAGGTTGAGCTACAATGGAATAGAGCCTCCAACACAGGAGAAGGGAAACATGGTTCGTTGAGCCGCAGAAGAAGAGGGATGCCACCGCTAACCCAACAAGCCTCCTAATGCCACCGCAAGAGTCCAAGAAAACCCCTGCCTTCCACAGAGAGAAAAAGACACAGTAATGGCACCTAGGGTAGGAACCCTAGTCGCCTGCGCAAACCCTACAAGAAACTACTCTCAAAACGCTGAAAGACAATATGATAGTGGTGGTCAAGTTGTGGCTTATTTAAACTAGTCACTTTTAAAGTGATTCTCTAGAGTAGTAGTCTAGATGTTAAAGGTTTTTTACTTTTTAAATGTTATTTTTTTTTTCCAGGTTTGTTTAACATAAGGTAGAAATTTTAGATTAATTTTTAAAAACAATATGATAGTTGTTATTAAACTTGCTTAATTTGAATGCCTTAAAGATATTTTAGGATGATGAATCCATTTATACATTCAAAAACATGATTTGAACGCTTCAAGACATAATTTGAATGCTTCAAAATTCAAATATTCATTTTTTCTTTTTACAAATTTCTATTAAAATTCACTTAAAATATCCAAAACATTTAACACATTTTCCGGGCTTTAATAATAATTCCCGTTATTAATGACATAATTCCGCGTGAACTATATTGCACCCAAATGATGCAATCTCAACCACTTTCAAGCAAAAGGGTCTAACTTATTTATACTACTCACTTTTAAAGTGATTTTATGAAAGCTGGTTACGTGTCCATTTCATTTCAATTTCAAAAATTGACCAAGAATATCAGCTAACTTAAATACGTGTAATGATAATAGTGGAGCCTCTGTGCATGACAGAACATGTGAAAGTAACCTACCACCATTAAAGAAATCTTGAAATGATTACCTCAGCAACTTGGTTATTCGCCTGTTTTAGGTTTTAACCTACTTCATCCCGGAGGATTAGGTGCGTCTCTCGTATTAATTTTCTTTTTCTTTAAATAACCACGTCAACTCGGCTATTACAGTAAAGAGAGCACGGACAATAATTTATTGCGTGCATCGTCCCTACCGGGCATTGTACGAGATCCTTGCAGGATTTTGCGGGAAATGTAAGGTATGTGTCAACTCATCTTGTCGTCGGGAAAACCATTGGTAGCGAATCAGCGGTTTGCG
Source organism: Pseudotsuga menziesii (assembly GCA_001517045.1). Lineage (NCBI taxonomy): Eukaryota > Viridiplantae > Streptophyta > Pinopsida > Pinales > Pinaceae > Pseudotsuga > Pseudotsuga menziesii. Next base: position 701,313 of record LPNX010103607.1, on the reverse strand, counting down.
GGTCTGTAGACCGGAAGCGAGTTCCCGGCGAAACGTACTGGTCGGATCTAATGCAATGTAGTGGATAATGCTTTTGAGATCCGCTCAGGATCAAGAACTGCCGAGAGGTGATTTAATGGGGTTGTGAGGGTCTGAGGGTGCTATAGAGCCTGGCCAGGAAAAATATCGAGCATATTCTGCACGAATTGGCCGTTTGTTGTTCCATTTCGACGGGCAGGATCGCTGGTGGCAAATTTGTGAGTTTCTTCTTTTTTGCGGCACTGTTTAAACCTTTTCTTTGTTTAAAGAAAATGATTTTGTAGTGTGGTTCCGTATACTGCCGATCTCAGTATTTTAAGAAGCCTAAAACTTGTTCAGAAACTGGAATATGTAAAAAAACGATCTCAGTATTTTAAGAAGCCTAAAACTTGTTCAGACACTGGAATATGTAAAAAAACGTCTATAGGTAACATAATCAAGAAAAGTTTCCAATAAAACATCTATATAGCTGGATCTGATGTTTTACTGGATAGAAAATGGTTAGATTTCATTTTCTCACATTTTTTCCTTGTCAAATGTTGCAGGATCTTCACATTCGGCCACATCGTGAAGTTGCTATTTAAATCTAGTTCTGTTTGTTGAATATGGCCATATACGGGATCGTTCCCTGTACGTTTTACAATTTCTTTTGGCGCGAGTTTAGCTCTTGTTCCATTCAAGATCGCTTGCAAAAGATTTTGCCGTAGAATACAATCTTCATTTTCTGCGGCCTGGAGATTTAATGGCGAGCTGCGAACATTTGACGTTTTGGTTCGTTTTAAAATTTTTATGTTGAATCGGGCAACTTTTGTTGCAGATGTGGGCGAGACTCTTTCAACCTGATTAGAAGTCGCGAGTCTGCTGGTGTAGGTGTATTTAAAAGAAGATTGTAACTAATTATTTGCCATTTATCATACAGCCTGGTTAGTCTTTAAGCGATCATCTCAAAGATTGACCTGAAAAAGATATTGCGGTTCAGCGCTAGGGTCTGTAATACAGGCGTATTGAGCGTTACTTGGTCAGAGGAAGAAATCCTCAAAAGCTTCAGATCGGCGCTGCCTTTTGGTTCTTCTGTGCAGTCTTACCTTTATGCTGTTCAGTATCTTCCTCCAGGATTCTCCTTTAGCTTTTTGCCTGCATCATTATTAAGTTTTGTCTGGTAGAAATTCATATGGTTATTTTGCTAACATAAGTGATTAACAAGTTGCAATGGAAACGCTTGTGCTTCCTGCTGAAGATCACTATGCCCGTCAACGCGATAAGGCTGAGAGAAGAACGGTTAACGCTAAAAAAGTATTGCAGCAAGTACCTAGGGGCTATGGATCTGAAAAGTCCTCTCCTTCCCAGCAAGTCAATTTGTTGCAGAATGAAATTAGTTGCTCATTTTCCCCTGAATTACCAAAACCTTGCCGGCCTCTCAAGCCTGCTCTGCCAGCCTCCACTGCTTCTCTTTCTTCGTTTACTTCTTCAGAAGGCTTTATTGAAGGATATTCTGGTTTGCCTGGACGAAAATGGCATAGTATGCCTTGTAATTTACCGAGTGAAGACAGTGCTTTTACATTCCAAGAACGAGAACAAGGTGTTGGGGTTCCGCCTAATCCTTTTCAGTTTCGTCAAACAAAACATGAAAATGGAAGAAGCTGTTCGAGATCTGATGCTAAGAATAGAAAACGGAATGCTTTCCGATCGAAGCCTGTGGAAATTGGGACACAGAATGGCAGAATAGCGAGGTTTCCAGAGAGAAATGCTTTTGTTGCAAGTTCTAATGATTTGAAGATGAAGAAAGGCAGTTGTGCATTCTCTCCACCGATCTCTGTGACCGAGAATTGGGCAGGGCCGGCCTATTCCTTTTCTCCTCCTCCGAGTTCTTTGCCTTTTCCAAAATTTTCCTTGCAGCAAAGAAGATGTGTTTCGCTGGAGTTGCCTCCCGCAAGAGATGACTTTAGCGAGCCAGAAAGTGATTCGACTTTACTCATCTCATCTCAATCGGCACCTGCTTCTCCCTCCGGTGAGGCACCCGTCATTGTGCAAGCCTTTGGGTTAGATGTTGTGTCTGCCACTAAAGATTTAAGGCGGATATTAAATCTGGATTTCAACTGATGAAGAAGAAGATTAAAGCATGTATAGTTGTAAATAAAGGAAAATTCCAGACTTGTGATCATGCATCTGTAGTATAGTGCCCCATTTCTTTCAGTAGATTGTAACATAGAACTAGTTGTGCAATTTGTGCACCGAACTGTGTTGATGAAAGGTTCTCTTGTAACATAAAACTAGAATTGCGATTTTTGCACGGATTGCAAGGCTCGTGAACTGTGTTGATGAAAGGTTCTCTGCCATGATATTTGGCCTTTGTCAGCAGTGTGAAGAAAAATGAAGCTTTAGCTGGTAATGGACACAGGCTTTTCACCCAAGATGTCGAAATCAGTCTTAAAGTAGATGAAGCTTTAGCTGGTAATGGACACAGGCTTTTCACCCAAGATGTCCAAATCAGTCTTAAAGCAGATGAAGCTTTAGCTTTAACTGGTAATGGACACAGACTTTTCAACCAAGATGTCCAAATCAGTCTCAAAGCAGATGAAATAATTCAGTACAAAGGGGATAAGGTTATTGTATTGGTTCATCGCAATGACGCATGATGCGTAAGGCTCTTGCCATTGTTAATGTGGTCTTGGTTCACTGGAAGGTCCGGGAAGTTGAGGTGTAGAAAATGGTTGAATCGTCCACTAAGGTTTCATTTTCACTTGCACAGTTTGTCTGTCCTCTAATTGAAATGTAATGTAGGAAGAGTTGAACCATCCACCAAGGTTCCATTCTAACTATATGTCCTGCCGAAGCGGAAATGGAACGAAACCCACCAGGAATGCAAGTCCCAGAAACTTGTCCATCAATGTTGTATTATGCGGTGCTACTCTCAGCTCGTCCAGCAATGTTTGTAAAAGGTATGTATTATGCGGTGCTGCCCACAACTCGTCCAACAATGTTTTTGAAAGTATTTTTTATTCCGGTTGTGCCCTTTACAGAGCTACAGGAAAGTATGTGTTGTAAAGAAGAAGAGTGGAGAATCTATCTTCCTAATGAAAATTGCCAGAAATTCTTTTTTGGTGACTTTTATACTTCCATCACAGGGGAACGCACCACGTCAATGCTCTCACGCAGCTGAGAGCTTTACCAGTTTTTCAGTTTTATGGCAGCTGCCAAGTGGATTGGGAAAATCGTTTTGTCATATTTGAACTCTTCAATTTGGATGGCTCATTATTTATTGCCGTCGGTAGACAATGGACATTGAATAATAAATGCTGTTTCATGCTGTCGTAAACTGGGGAAGTTTAGCCATGCTTACTTTTGTTGTTCTGCTGCTAGTAAAATGCTAGCTATTTTGGGAAGAAAAAGTGTGGTCCGGTTCCAAGCCGCCCATGTTTTTCAGATCTCGAAAGTAAGGAAATATTAATATACTTGGTGATACCTGTAAATGTAGATGTACTGGGGTTGCATACCAGCAGCAGCATAGTAGCGATGGCAGTTTAACCGGAAAATATAGGCTTTGCTTCTCTAAAAGAATAAAGGAAAGAAGATGGAAGATGATTTCTTTGTCTGACAGTTGGCGTAGTCAGTTTGTCAGGCTTATCAACTTCTTCTTTTGTATGCAAACGTGCTTCTGTTTTTGTTTAATGTACTTTGTGAAGTCAACAATCCCTTCCATCCGTTCATTTTCCAAGTTTTTAAGGGGAAATGACTGGGATGCGGAGATGGGATCTGTCTGTTAAGAGCTGAAGCCATGCTTCAAGCGAATAATGCGCCACACTTTCTAAGCTTTTTGATATCTAAGCTTTTTGAATGTTCTTGGTTTGACATTTTATAGCTGTGATTTGTGCTTTTTCATTTTGTGGATTTTCAATTCCATTATATTGGATTCGAGAAAGATTTTGGATTTCGGATTTCAATTGGGTCGCAGTAGCATTTTTATTTTTATATATATTTTATTTTATTTTAATAGATCTGAATTTAAGATAAATTTATGATGGATTTTGTAAAACACAAAAGCTAGTTGAACTATGTTCATTTTTATTATTCTTATTATTTATGTATTTATTGTATTTTAAAATTAATTTAATATGTTTATATTATAAAATTTATTTATATATATATATCTTTTTATTCATGATAAATTTAGATTAATAAACATTTTAATTACTTTTATTTTATTAATATATAATTTAAATTAAAAAAATGTAATTTTATTTTTATAATAAATATTTTTTTAAAATTAAATATTATTAAAATATGAAAATTTTGGACTTGCATATTAAATTATATTTGTATGATTTATTTTTTATTCAATTTTGAAAGTAATGATTATGATTAATGTTTTAGTATAATGACAAGGATTATAACAATTAACATTTACATAATTAAATTATATTTGTATGATTTATTTATTTTTCAATTTTGAAAGTAATGATTAGGAGTAATGTTTTACTATAATGATGAGGATTATAACAATTAACAATTACATAAACTAACTAAAGAGAATTATTTGATTTGTTTTAAAATTTTATTTTTATATTTGAAAAGCTTGGCTAAAAACTGTCCAAACTTAGTATAATTTTGACAAATTTAAAAATTAAAAAAAGTTATATTGTAACAAATACTATAATTCCATTTTTTTCAACCATTTTAAAGATTAACTTTTGCATAAATAAACATGTGACCCACTTATCATAATTAAATTAATTTAAAAATAAATAAATTAACATGTCAATAGTGCATGTGATGTAGCGTTCAAAATTGAACCCCTCGCCGCCCTTCCATAAGGGTTCTAGCCCTTTCGAGAAGTGTAAAGTTAAAATTGCACCTGAAAACAAAATTAAAATCTGAATTCTACCCTTCCAATTAAGAAAGACATAATTTATATCAACTTTTCAAAAGAAGGGTAACATTTAAATTAATCCATCCATATAAATTTCTCAATATGTTGAAATTCCTATGATATAAAGTCCAACTCATCATTCAAAATATTGGAAATATGATCAATTATAATCACTCACTCACTCATGTTATGCACTCACTGCTTAGCTATGCAAAGATGACTAGTAATCATTAATGACTACAATCACATCTTAGCTACGTAAGATGACCGGTAATCATTGATGACTACGAGGCACTAGCCATCGGGATGTGACTTTGACTCCCAAGTCACTTGTGGCTGCAATCTAAAGTGTGACAATGTGTCAACAACTACGACTATAACAAAAGAGAACCACTAGTCTACTACTACGCCCGAAACAAGCTCAAAACTTTCTGCCTACTACCTATGTGAAACTCGCTACCAATGTCCACTATTTTTTCATCAAAATGAAATTCAAAGTCAGTTTGATGAGTCGTCTACAAGACTTCATTTCTTGCATGAATATCATGGACTCATGACAACTATAAATAACACTGGATGTCATGCAAAAACAAATAATGGCATGTAGCTATGATCACAAACTCTGCAGAGGTCGATTTATGCAATTGCTATAGAGAGGTGTCATTGGGAACATGATATGGAGAAACAATGTGTAATGTTTCCAAACTGTAATATTTCGAATATTGATATTTTCTATTTCTATGCAAATTCACTGAACTAGTCGGGCATGCAAACTGTGATGCAAAATTTCTCTATTTTATAGTTGAAATTAGGGTTAAGGTTTGCATGATAGAATGAACACTTACCATTGATAAGCCGACTGAATATGCTCCAGAGAGAATACGAATGTAAGATGAGCTAAGCTAATGAAGAAATGACTTGGTTTTCTGTTGCAATACCTCGGTTGGCTGAATCAAACAAGTGTGATGTTTTTGTTGACCTGGTCAGTGTCAGCTGGATGGAAATAAGTCCGAAGGAAGGTGTGCCCGCGCCGGAGAGAATGGCTGGATCATGTAAGAGTTTTGACCCTCCAGATGCTTTAGCGAATTGGTCTACCAATCTGCTGGTCACGCCCCCACAACCCTGTAAACTGCTGCTAGTTGCCCTGGATGGACAATCTGACAGCTGATAATCACCCAATGTAGTCTAGTGATCTTATCAATGAGGATGCAGGCCGCGTGCGGAAGAAATATGGTGATCCAGAGTCTTGGTGAATAACTAGGGTTTCCCAACTAAATGCCCTCAGCTGTATGAATGAACCTGCAAATAACCTTAGGGCATATACTGGAACACTGGATAATTATGAATGCAATAGACACGGTGACAAACCTGGATGGTTTATCTTGAAGGAGACTAGGGCAGATATTTTACTGCCGAAATCACGTCAGCTGAAGACGTCATCTCCAACCCCAACTGTTGTGGCCACACGTTGTGCTGCTACTCAAGAGCTCCAAAATCAATAATCATCAAAAGTAAAGTCTCCATTCATTTTATCTTTCTTTTATAACTTTCCACTGCGAAAACCCTAACCCTAATTTCAGCGATAAAATAGGAAAATTTTGCATGCCCGGCTATTTCAGTAACTTTGCATAGAAATAGAAAATATCAGTTTTTGGGATATTACAGTGGTATTAGAGCATGATCCTTGCCAGCTGTGGGCACATAACAATTGAATAAAAGTGCATATTGATGCATGTGTGTACATGCAAATGCATGTCAGTGATGTTGGTGAAGTGCATGTTAGAACAAAGGTTTTTTTTTGTCAGCGTGTGAGAACATGAAGACAATGAGAATGATCTTGAATGGAAATTGGCAGATGTTGGCAGTACTTCAACACTTGCCTCGATATCATGAGTATCTAGCCTTGGGTGATGATGTATGTGCAGCATTATCCTTTCAAGATTATTACACCATCAAGTTCAGGAGCCAGCGTAAGGATTTGGATGAAGATCTCCTTAAAGGGATAGTTGGGGGAGTGAAGGAAGATGGGATCATGTTCAGACGCTCTCTCTTGTCATATGACAGTTTGGACCATAAGGAATAATAGATTGCACCCTTGAGTCTTCTGGATGAGCACGAGGTAAAAGAAAACGCAGAAGAGGAACCTCAGTGAGATTCACAGGAACGAGTGGAGAGGGATGACACAGAGAGGGTTGATTCTATACATGCCGAGCAGTATGGAGGTTATGAGCCACATCTTGTGGAGGGACCATTAATGGTTCAGTTTGTAGATGCAAATGTGTTGATGGGAGACATATTACATGGACTAGCCGATAGTGACAGGGACGCATCCCTTATTTTTCGAAATGGGTATAGTACAGATGTGTGGGATCCTGGTTAAGATGACACCAGTCGAGTGAGTGGCCAAGAGGATATCACAACCTACACAAGATGCAGGACAGTTGTGACCCATGAGGGCATGAGTGGCACTCATGGTTTGAGGGGAGAGCCTTCAACAATGATTCTACATGAGCATTCAAAATTGCAGGTGATTGAGGAGAGATCCGACACAAAGGATTTGGATCAGGTATGGGATCACGAGTTGCCTTTGTGGGTTAGTGGTTTAACCATGGAGGAGGTAGTTGAGCACATCCCTTGTGGAACAGCCAACAAGGAAGTGTATCCATACATATATTGGGTAGATAGGTATATGATGGAGATGGAGACACCGATGTTTACAGGCTTAGTTGACATCAGTGGAGTTGCTATGGAGGAGAGGGCCAACCTCCTCTTCCATGGGTTTTTTCGAGGGATGCTTAGGTTTGGAGGCATGAAGGAGTAGTCTTCTGAGGAGTTTGTGCAACTTATGATTGCTTGGCTCATTAAGGGCATTCAGATGGATTTTGGTATCGATCAAAGGGTTGTTTGGGATCCCGGTATCAAGGGGTCAATTCATGATTGGGTGGCAAGGAGGCATGAGGTGATCCAGTGGTTTATATGGGATCTTGGTATTGGTGTCCAGCCGGATGCATTTTTTAGTTGACAGTTGTCGATTGCTTGAGGACAAGCAATCTTTGGCGAGGGAGCACTGTAATGTTCCCAAAAGTGACATGCATGTAAACCCTAAAACTGACATGCAAACCCTAAAAGTGACATACATGACATCTAAGCATTATTTAATGATGCATGCACCCAATTAATTCTCCATGTGTATGCATGCAAGTCAACTGCAAATTAGAAGTTAAGGTGACTTAATTAGGTCAAAGGTTAGGGTTTTCGCATTTGAAAGTTATAAAAGAAAGATAAAGTGAATGGAGACTTTACTTTTGGATTATTATTATTTTAGAGCTCTTGAGAAGCAACACAGCGTGCGACCACAACAGTTGGGGTTGGAGACGACGTCTTCAGCTAACATGATTTCGGCAGTGAGACATCTGCCCTAGTCTCATTCATGATAAACCATCCAGGTTTGTCACTGTATCTATTGCATTCATCATTATTCAGTATTCCAGTATTAGTCCGAAGGTTATTGCAGATTCATTCGTACAGCTGGGGGCATTTAGTTGGGAAAACCCTAGACATTCACTAGGACTTTGGATCACTATATTTCTTCCGCATGCGGCCTGCATCCTCACTGATAGGATCACTCTACTGCATTGGGTGATTATCAGCGATCAGATTGTCCATCCGGGGCAACTAGCAGTAGTTTGCAGGGTTGTGGGGGCGTGAGCAGCAGATTGGGAGATCAATTCGCTAGGGCATATGGGAGGTCAAAACCCTTGCATGCTCCGACCATCCTCTCCGGCATTGTCATACCTTCCTTCTGACTTATTTCCAGCTGAAACTGACCATTCCTTCAGCAAAAATGTCACACTTGTTTGATTCAGCCATCCGGGGGTATTGCAGCAGAAACAATGTTATTTCTTCATCAGCTTAGCTCATCTTGCATGCGTATAAGTGTTCATTCTATCCTGCAAACCCTAACCCTAATTTCAACTATAAATTAAAGAAATTTTGCATGACAATTTGCAATTTCCGACTATTTCAGTAAAATTGCATAGAAATAGAAAATATCAGGATTTGGGATATTACACAATGGTTATTAATAAAATTAAAAAAAAACAATTGCTGGCACAATAATAGTCTTCAATTTGATGGCACGATCATGATGTAATCTCACTCTGTCCTTCCAAACATTTCTGGTTTCTCATAACATTTGTCCTCCACCAAAATACATATAAGAAATACTTGTCTTTACATACTCTTCCCCTTAAATTCTCATCTCATAGTCATAACTAAGGATTACTATGCATGCACATCCTCACCTTATAATACGAATTGGGTCAAGGCGTAGAGACAACCATAAAATATTAAATGTGTCAAGACACAAAGGGTAAGAGACAACTATAAGTAAGTCTTATTTTAAATTTACCATATAAGTTTTTAATTAACACTATCAACTGAGATTTGACACGTTGGGTTGTTGTGATCTTCTTATCCCTGCTTAAAAATGTGATTGTAAGACAATCTTTGAAGGTGAAGTCCATAATTTTAGGTATTCTTCCTCATTATCATGCCTTTCGGTAAGACAATAAAGAGGGTATTGACCTACATCAGCATGGAAAACGGTTTCGACATAGTGGTATACACATTAATTGTTTTCATTAAGTAACTTAAAGTCCTACCCATGACTGTTGATTCACTAAATCGTGCACTGGTACAAAACACAACAAATTTTAGAGCCCCGAGCCCTTAACTACTCACATCTAGAACTTTCTCAAATGTAGCCATTAATAAACTTCTTTTGGTATTTTGGTTCAATTTAAAAGGTCGATTGTTGAGACTCAGACATGCAATGAGTTGCAAAGGATTCAGTTGACTTGGGCTTGATTCCATTTCCCCTCCATCCCATGCATGTATGCTTTCACGACAAGTGTTGAACAAAAAAATTTGATGCTCTGACCTCGGTTATGTTAGCTTTGCTAACTTGCTTGGTATGTAGGAATGTTTTTTTTAATGGTTTCTGAGTTGTCTATTATTTTTTCTTAGGTGTCCAATCCTTATCATTCTTAGATCTCTCAAGCTTGCGATGCCCCAATATGTTTATGATGTAGTCCAAGTAATGTTTCGGTATAATGAAATGCGCTCCAACTTGTAAAAATACAACAGAATAGTTATTATATTACTAAAGTGTAAAATTAATGATACACATATGACAACTTAATGTGTTCAAAATAAGTTTTATTAAAAATATATCATTTTTTCATATAAATATTAAAAGGTACTCAATTGTTAAAAATTGAAAACAATATTTTTTTTTTCGAAAAAGTTTAGTTATTTTGAAAACAATATTTATTTTTTACATTTAAAAAAAAAATTAATTATTTTATACTTTCAATTGAAGTACAATTATTTATATTACTCATCATTTTTTTTTTTCACGTAAAGAAAAAAACAGTCCCTTGCTATTTCTATTATGAAATCAAAGGTGACTTATCCATACAAGAGTTTCAATACATCCATGATTCATCTAATCATCTTTAATCTATCTACCTTGCTATCCAAGGAATATTACCCATCATCTTTAAAGGCCTCAAAGAATTATTTATATTACCCATCATCTTTAAAGGACTCCGAAAAATAAATGCTCTTCCAATTGAAATTAACACCCACCCTTCAAATTTGATCACTGATTCGATGGCATTATTGTGCAAAAAATCTACGAGAATAAAGATACCGTTTTAGTGTAATAATAACAGTGAAAGAGTGTTGAAAAGTCAATAAAGAAACAGCGAATGGTAATAATCGAATCTTACACTGGAAGATAAAAATGCTCTTAGTGTAATAATAATGGGTTAAGATTGCTCTCGAAAAACGTGCGTGAGATAATGAACAACTAAAAAGCCTCAAAGTAAATATTAAAATAAATAAATAAATTTTTTATTTTTTATTTTTTTATTTTTAATATAGCTCTACGGTTATTGAATTTTAACTCTAATATGAAATTTTAACATGAAAACAACCATTAAACAAAATAAATAATTAAGATCTTCTTTTTATAGCTTTACCGTTATTGAAATTTAACTCTAATATGAATTTTAACATAACAATAGCCACTAAACATTTCGAGTGGTTCATATCGATTCAGTTACTATACTAAATATTATAGTATCATATTACTAGTATTTGCACCCAGAGGTGTAAAGGAATGCCTTGAGGGTAAAAATATTCTGTCTTTCTGCAACTTAATCTTTGTGATTTAATTCTTATATTTGATAGCAAGAAAGTCGAAATTGAATTTATATATTATATGTCTGATTCCCCGATTTTTGATTTTCGACATTTCGGATCTTGGAAGTTTTGTCTTTTGAAATAAAGAAATGTGGAAGTTCCTATTTCCGATTTCCGACCTCCGAGTATGGGAAACCTAAAAACGTTAAAGTTATATCGGAAAGCAGAATGCGGAATTGCTACCTAAGTTCTGAAATTTTAACAGAAGGTCCCTCATTCATTGCCAAATTTAGCGGCCTTATTGATGATCCACTGCAAAACGTTCTCCATCAAATTTTGTTCTCTGGTTCTTTTCTTCTTCTTGCAAACCGTACCAATTTAGAGGCCAAAATTCCCGTCAAATTTAGAGACAGATCGATCAGAAAGAACGCAGAGCGAGTTTAAAATAAAGATGGACTTGGCGGAGGAAAAAGTTACGCAGAAAGAATAAGAACATACAGAATAAAGCCTAAGCGTTTTCGGAACGTGTATTTAACCAATCAACTCCATGCCGCCTTGTTCGGTCCTTGCAAGATCACAGACCAAGTGATGTTAAAGATTTAACCAAGTGTTGTAAAAGCATTACCCAATGTGCTCCTTATACTCTGTGCTTTTATGCTTTAGCTTTTTCTATACCTATACATACACTTATGCAAAATCTATTATCTACTCATTAACTTTCCCGCAATTCATTCGGATTTCACCGCTTGTTCTCGTCAAAGGACTTATATTCCCAAGCTAATTATCGAGCTGGAAAAGTTGGAGAAGAAATCAGTTTGACTCACGTTGTATTGTTTATCTCTATGTAGAATGCTATTGTGTGTATTTTCTTATGATTTTCCATGTAATCTGCTGATAATATGAGAGTTAAGTGTTGGAATTCCTAATCATGTGATTGGATGAAAAGGGTATATACGTTAATCTAAACATATAGTGACTTATATATGATAATTATTAGACCGTGTCAATTGTGTCACCTATTTGATAATTATTATAATTATTAGACCATGTCAATTATATAATATATAAGTGAATGAAGTAGTCACCATGTTATTCAAATAATATACATAAATAAATGGTACTGAGTTTTAATCGCATATTCCTTTCATTAAAAACAAAATTATGAAATACTTATTTAAATAAAGTACTAAAGGTTTTTTACAAACGGTTTTAGCATTTATTTCATGAGTTGAAACTTAGATATTGCATATGGCAATCGGATCAATTTCAACTCAGAATTATCAAATGTTGCATTCTTGTGTTTTTCTTAAAAAATAATTGATGAGAAAACTGCAAATCGCTTGAGAGAAATGGTATTCATAGTGTGCTAAGCTCTACAAAATGATGGAACAGTTACATGAATTGATGTAACCATTTTAGTGATGACAAATAAAGATTCTTCACCATTTAGCAATTTTAAAACCATTTAAGTGATCACAAATAGAGAATATTTTACCATTTAGTCGTTTTATTGTAAAATCTGTGGATGGAATTAGTATCTATGGTTAATATTCTTTCTCAATAACTTCACACGTTACTTATATATCCATTGCACAGTTCTTGATTTGAATTAACATCTCATCTACCCAACCGGGGTCCCAAAAATTATCATTTCAATTTTTTCATTATTGAAAACATCATTTCCACATTCCTCATCGAGAGAGAATGATATTATTCTTTATGAAAAATGGCATTTTCGACAGTTTACCTCTGATGAATAAGCATTAGAGGAAATTTGGGGTCTAAAATAGGCCCTATAAGAAAACGCGCCAACAATAAATTTTGTGAGTTGGAATTCAAGAACCAATAGAATTTCAATAAAATTAGTCAACCATAATGGTTGAATTGACATATTTGTCATAAAAGAAAACTACTTTTTTTGTTCGTATTTTCAACATATCTCCCCGTGTTTTTACTCAAATTTCATGTAGGAGAGCTCGTTGGATGCGGAATTTAATTCCGCATCCAACCAATAACCACACTGCATACTTTTGACGGGCCCCGCTACCCCAAAAACAAGAAATACCTGAAAAACGTGATGATGTTAATTTCGCATCCAATGAGCTCTCCCGCTTAGAATTTGTGTAAAAACACAGGGAGATATGTCGAAAATACAAACACAAAAAGTAGTTTTTTTCATTCTTTCCTCCAAAATTAATAAATATTATTTTATTATTTTAACTATTATTTTTTTATTTTCCTTAGGAGGCCCATTTTAGACCTCAAATTTCCTCTAATGTGGGCATGATAGTTCTGGAAGTATAGTGGGAATCCAACGGAATGTGGTTTTTTAATGCATTTCACTCATTTGAACACATGTTAAATAAGAAATCATGGAGTGAAGTGACTCTCCTTACCAAATAACAATCATGCTAATGCAATGGATCATCGATAAGGTCGCTAAATTTGGCAGTGACCGAGGGACCTTCCATTAAGTTTCTTATCCATTTCGGATCTTCGAAAAACACAATACCCAATTTCTGAAATCGCATATTGGAAACCGCAAATTCGAGATTGCAGAATCCGATTTCCTAAAAATAAAACATAGATTTCATATTCCTAAAATAATTATTTTATTTATTTTTAATTATAAATTCATTTAAATTGAAAAGGTTTTCATTTTGTTTGTATTCATTTAAATTAACAAAATTGTTTTTATAGTTTTCATTTTGTTTGTATTCATTTAAATTAATAAAATTGTTTTCATTGTTTTTAGTATAATGTTGTTTTCATTATTTTGTTTTAATTATAAATTTGTTTTCATTCACTTCAAAAGAGATAGAATAAGGATGGACAATTGATTGTTATTTGATAAGGAGAGTCACTTCACTCCATGATTTCTTATTAACAAATTTATCAAATAAGAGTTAAAATAAATTGTGAATAAAACTATGAAATCTATAGTCAAATTATATCCCAATATAATATGGTTGAGGTGACATTTTTAATCAAACTATGGAGTAAATAATAGAATCGTTCATCTTTATATCTATGCAATAGAGATTATATTCAATAGAAAATTTATTAATTATTTTTTACATTATTTAAGAGATACAAAGAACAATTAATATTTATAATAAAAAAAATTAACTCTAATTTATATTTAAATTCATTTCTTATAATATAATTTTTATCTAAATTCATTGATACTTTACAGTTGCGTAAGACAATTGAAATCTGTTAAGAAAGATAACCCCTCCTCTTCAACATACATTGAAACAATGTTGGCAAGGGTAAAAATATTAAGGATAGTTTAGAGTAGCACTATTAACCATAATGAAAATTGGGAATAGTATTTCACTTAAATTTAAGTAGTGATAAGTTTTATAAAAAAAATCCAAATCCCAAATTTTCAGAGTTTTAAGTATTCAACCATAGAAATATTAACTAAAGCCTTCCGTTATTTACATGTATTAATTGGTTATTAAAAACCAATATACCATATATGACTTTCAGAGTCTTAAGTATTCAGAAATAGTAACTAAAGCCTTCCATTATTTACATGTATTAATTGGTTATTAAAAACCAATACAGTGATAAGTAAAAAGTCTTGCCACATGGTAAAATTGAATGGTTAATAATAAAATTAAACTTTTAGAATTTCATTTATTTCTCTGAATGACAACATTTGAGTTGGCCGTCCTTTTACGTCTTTCCGGATCCATGTCATCCAATTTGAAGCTATCTCTCCCGAACCTGGTGCAGGGATTCTGGCTTCAGCAATAATTCTCATAATCTCGTCAATACTTTGAGAAGGCTGGTCAGGATCATCGCTCTGATTGCCAACAGTATCAGCTGCATCTACCAAATCTTCAGGTAAGTTCTTTAAAAACCACTCATGATTCCGAAATTCTGGAATAGTAATTCGCTGGAAACAATAACAACAAGAAACATTGTAACGCAATTAGCATTCAGAGTAGGAAATATAGAATTATTGTTGTGAAACCTACAAAACATGGGAATATGCTAAACAGGAAAGCCAACCTTGTGAGGCTCTGCAACAAAAATCCTTGATAGAAGGTGACGACATTCTTCAGATACGTCAACATAATCTAGACTTGCATACTGCACACCCAAAATTTGCTGCAGCTCGAACACAAAACAAAACACATAAATTCACAGTTACAATAACTTAACTATCAGATCTGTTTAGCAGAAGTACAAGAGATCTGTTTAGCAGAAGTACAAGATCCATGTTTAACAGCTGGAAGTACAAGATCCATCTTAAACCCCCGATCCATTAGAGGGATCTAAAAAATACTCAAGGTGCAAACAACAATCTTACCCCAATAGTTTTTTTTTTTTAAATTCCTGAGATCATCCGGGTCCTCGAAGTGATAGACTCCCACTAGGCTCCCACTAACATAACATAAAGTGTTACACCACAGAACCAGACATCCGCAATCTAATCACAAAAATACCATGAAAACAACAGTTAGGAGATCGACAAGCAAACATTTTCAACTTATGAGTCGAGCATGAAGCCAAAATTTCCTATTTTATATTTTTGATTTTCAATTTTTGGGTATTGGAAACCCGAAATTCCAGTTTTTGTTAAGGTTATTTGGGGTATCCCGATCACCGATTTTTGATATTTCGGATATTGAAAACCGAAGACTCAAGTTTTTGTTGAAATAATTTGTTGGATTCCCAATTTCCTATTCTCAATATTTAGTGAGTTATAAAGGCAAAAAGCCAAAGAAAGATACAGGGACATTCAAAACCTGGACTCATGACCCTGCCAGGTGAAGGGACTACAAGGAATGAAAACTAACTCTACTACCCTCACCATCAATACCAATACACGCCCTCACCATCAATACCAACACACGGAGAGGAAAACGGATAAAACATCATCTGGGTGTTTAAAATGAGCCATCCATTAGATGCGAAGCTATCAACAATCTCATCTGGGTGTTTAGAAATAGCCAACCAACATCTGGGTGTTTTCCATCTGTAAATTTACGGAAGAACTCAGCATGCTTAGATGCAAAGGCAAGAGCTATCCATTGAGCTGCAGAGCATTTAATGCTGTTGTAGTAGGCTTGCTGACCATTGGATCTCGAACCAGTGAAAATCTACTTGCTACAGCCACATTAAATGCTCTGCAGCTCAATGGATAGCTCTTGCCAGATGCGAATCTATCAACAATATCTCCTCCATTAGCGGCATCCATGTAGAGGCTCTGGTCAGAAATGAAGAGCGCTTGCTTGTTATGCACATTCACGTAGTATTTATTGTCGAAACGGTCTGGAGTCAGGACATCCAATTCGGTGGTGTCGACAGTGTGTTTAACAGCCGAGCATATTGAGTACACGCTGTTAGCAAAACTATTTTTATTTTTTATATTATTAACATAATAACATTTTATTTTTATTTTTATGTATTTATTCAAGTTATTAAAAATATCACACATCGTACCAGACTAGATACATATCCTATTTATATTTATATTATTATCACAATAACATTTGTTTTTTATTTATGTATTCAAGTTATTCAAAATCTGAAAGATGGATTGCTGAAAATATTTCATTCTGATGAGCAAATATGTTGTTGCATAATACTAACAACCAGGAAAGGTGGAAAAGTATACCTAACCTAGCATCCACGAATTAGTTGTAGTTTTTATTTTTTATTCAAATATAGACGATCTACGACGTTTTTTTCCTTCCCAATTTCATATTTTCAGCATGTATGTGTTGATCGCTTAAACCAAGCCTGGTAAGTTATTGGGAAGAAATTATTTTAAATGGATAAGTTAGATGACAATTTTGACCATAACTAAATACTTCATTTCAATTTTTATTCATAAATAAAAAATCTTAGTCCCTATGGAATACCCGGTCGTTTATGTCTATACTTGGATTGGAATAATTTTGTTAAAGTGCGGAATTATTTGACCATAACTAAATACTTCAGTTCAATTTTTATTCATAAATAAATTATATTACTAAATAAATAATTTTGGGTTTATCATATTGATAAATAATTCATTTAGTTTGTGAAAAGGATTGAAGTATTTATTTAGATAAATAAACTTTCAACTTTTATATGTTTGAAAACGTTTAAATAAGAAATACGTTTAAATGTTTGGACACCTGATTTTTGGATTTTGATTGGGGGGATCCGAAATTGGAGATCTAAATCCTAATAAGTTGATTTTGGTCATCTTAAAACCCCCTGTGAAAATGTCTCTGGTCGAACCCCATTGCCTGTCACCTTAGTCTCAGAAACTCCATATCCTCTTGCACCTCCTGAAAGTTTGTGTATTTTGACAAAATCACTGCAAGATTGTGCATTATGACAAATTTTTTGCGGAAGATCTGGTGAGGTTTAGAGACCCAAAGATCGTCCAGTAGAAGATACCCATCACAACCCTGCAAGAGAAGAGCTAACCCAAATTAGGTTTAGTAATGAACATAATATGATAGTTAATTTCCATTGTATAATAAGTTGGATGTTGCAAATTTGACAATGCTACAAGCTAAACCTTTGATGAAATAAATACATTGACGAAATAGTCATGAAAATGGAGCCGAAGCAACGAAGCCTCTACTTTTATAGGTGAAAAGATGACAAATCCCAATAATCACTCAGCGAGGGGTTTCAGAGGGGTTACATTTTGTATGGTCATACCTTGGGCTTTATGAATTGTTAAACCCCACGCCATACGAAGTGGAAATTTCCTAGGCGATCCTCTTGTTATGGGAGATACTGGAACATAAGTAGGATTAGAAGCATCCCATAAGGGTCCTTTGTAATAGAGGAATTGGACAACACCAAAGGATGGTAAGATAGGAGGTTGTTCATTGGAGTTGTAGACAATGTCAATGATTTTCCAAGTGAGCTGTTAACAAGGCCCGCTTGAACCCATAAATTTGCAGTTAACATGACTTGTTGACCAATAGCAAAAATGACCTTTAATGAAAACTGTTTATCATCAATGGATTGGTGGGCATATCTGTTCCTTTGTTCTGCAAAGCAATGCACAATTGGCATATTAAATTGTTTGAGCATGTGTTTGTTGTGCAGTGCAACTGAACTATTGGTGGGATACAAGTGAATAGATTTTTGAAATGAACCGTTTTCCACATCTGAAAGGCATGAGGTTGTTCTTGTCATTAGGAGTGCCTAATCTTCAACAATTGTTGATGCATTTTGAAGGTTTAGCAAGAGTTGGCAAAAGGAAGTTTGAGAAGGGTTATTTCCTTGTTGTCGGAAAATAGTGTTGAGCATGATAAAAGTATCAAATATACGCCAAAGAGCAGTTCCAACGGATGAGCCTACATACATGGGGATGTCCTTTACAAGAGGCAATTGTCTGAAGTCACCAAGAAGGATCATGGAACAACCACCAAACGGGATTGTACAATGTGAGGGGAAATCCTAACGTAAGCGTGCATCAATTTGAGTTAACATTTTTGGGCCAATAAAGTTCATTTCATCGATGACAATATAGCGAATATGGCAGAGTTCTTCTTGAATTTTTGAAAGCGATTGGCCTTCAAGGGGGTGCATTTCACCAATGGGTATTCGAAGAGCAGAATGTATTGTAAATGCATGTATGTTAAAAGCAGCAACACCAGTTGGAGCAAGGAGAAGAAGTGGGGAGGCAATTTGTTCAGATGCAATTTGGAGTGCAGATTTCAAGCAAGATATGAGGTAAGATTTCTCAGTGCCTACAGTACCTCAAATCACCATTTTGAGTGGTTAAGCAGGTGTAGTCTTTCTAAAATGAAAAATCACAAGATCAAAGGCTATGCGTTGTGTGGGAGACAAGGAATCAGGTGAATTGGAGAAAGATGGAGTGTCTTCATGTATTTGGGTGGACAAGCGATTGAGGTTAATGAATGATGTTGTTGTGCCATGCAAATTTGTAGTTATATTGTTATGTGCCCAATTGTGATTTTTGTCGAAATCACGATGTTCGAGCATTTCAAGGTCATCAATCTAGATGTTGTTTCTTGGTCGCATTTGAGAGAGAAGTTCCCATTCATCCATGCCATGGGACAAGGGAAAGGTAATTGCACCAGAGTTTGAATCATCGGATAGTGGCGTAGAGGGTTGGTCTTCTGCGCGTTCAACATGCCACACAACATATGTGCCTTTAATGTGATGCCAATGAGAAATAATTTCAGAACTTGTTGTTCCAATATCCCGATGAATGGAATGAAAAGGTTCGTATAGAAGAAGTTCACTCCAACAAAAGGGTTCAAAAGATGAAGAATCAAAGGGAGGAATGGAAGTGAATTGTGGATAGACTCTAAGAATCTTATGACGCAAGTTTTGTTTCCATGGATTTTTTTTCCTATTAAGCGAGAAAGACCAAGAACGAGCAGCTTCAAGCAAAGTTAGGTGTTCAAGAGCAAGGGGTCCATTAGAGGAAATTTCAATTCAAAATGGGCCTTTTAACACTAACTCAAATTCCATGTCATCATGTGTTAGCCAATGAAATTGCTTTAAATTTGAAATACTGTATAGGTCTTAAACAATTTTTTAATATAAATTTGGGCATAGGTATCCTAAAAAAACTACTTTTTTTGTTCGTAATTTCGACATATCTCCCTGTGTTTTTACTCAAATTTCGATCGGGAGAGCTCCATGGATGCGAAATTAAATTCCGCATCCAACGAATAGCCACTCTTCATACTTTTGACGGACCCCTCTACCCCAAAAAGAAGAAATACCTGAAAAAACATGATGATGACATTGATGTCATCATCACATTTTTTAGGTATTTCTTGTTTTTGGGGTAGCGGGGTCCGTCAAAAGTATACCGAGTGGGTACTCGTTGGATGCAGAATTTAATTTTGCATCTAGGGAGCTCTCTCGATCGAAATTTGAGTAAAATCACAGGAAGATGTGTTGAAAATACGAACAAAAAAAGTAGTTTTTTTTCTTTTCTTCCTCCAAAATTAATAAATATTATTTTATTATTTTTCTTAGGAGGCCCATTTTGAGTTGAAATTTCCTCTAACGTTTGCATGCATGCAAATATGAAGCGGGGGGTGGAGGGGTGTTAGTAGTGTCATTACAAACACGGTGGAAGAGACTGCCTCACATTTAGGGAAAATAAATGATGACTACAAAGCACAAGAGGGGTTTTTGGAGCATGTTACACGCCTCTTGTGCACTAATGTCTCATTCTGCAACTGTTTGTGCAAGCAATTGTTTGGTTGGCTAAACAATGAGACCGTCACTTGGTGTTGCATGTGCAAGGTGAGAGAGAATTGCATGGTAGCTTTTTTTATTTTGGCTCTACTTTTGATGCTTACTTTGAAATGTATTTGATGACAACATGTCTAGAAAGAACATGTTGGAAGTCAATGTCTCATGTCTCGTTCTGCAACTGTTTGTGCAAGCAATTGTTTGGTTGGCTAAACAATGAGGCTGTCACTTGGTGTTGCATGTGCAAGGTGAGAGAGAATTGCATGGTAGCTTTTTTATTTTGGCTCTACTTTTGATGCTTACTTTGAAATGTATTTGATGACAACATGTCTAGAAAGAACATGTTGGAAATCAACATTAGCCCTCCATATTGAAAGCATGGTAGGGTTGTGAATATTTAGGAGGGAATCATTTCTTGTAGGATTGTAGGTTTTACGTTCATTTGGATCAATGAATAACGAAAAAGTAGCTTGTAGGTCATCTGGAAAACCATAGCGACATTGAACAAATGTTCCTTTTTTGCGAAGGCAAGTTGAATCTGAACATCTGGTGTGCCTTTGAACAAAATTTACAAGTTCTTCATAGTCGACTGAGTAGTTTGATGCAAATATGGATGGTGATGTAGGACTGCATGGATCATTTGTAGTAGAATGGTGTAACCCAGATGTGGACAAGTGGGAATTAGGAGGATTCCAAGCTGTAACATATGTGTCAATTTTTTTTTTGTAGCTTCAACTGCAAGAACATCTTCCCATTCTAAGGTGTCCATATTTAGTGCATCTGCTAACCAAATAAAACCATGAATGTGTGTGGATCCTCTATGCTTCCATTCATACCTACATGGGAGGAAAATGAATATATTATAAATGAATTGTATAAAGTGAGAAACATGAAGAGAAGAATAAGAAGGAAGAGATAGTAGAATACCTGCACCAAGAATCCATTATATGAAAACCTTTTTGAAGCACCTCTTAAAGGAATGTTTTGAATCTATTGTGCGTGTATTGTCATGTAATATGTGGATTTGATATGATGTTGTGAATCTTCCATTGATAGTGTTGAGATAAACCCGTAGGACGTCCAGCAGGCATTAGAGCATGCAAATCTGGCCATTTGTGTTAGTTTCACTAAGGGTGAAGAAGAATGTTGGTGTACCTTGTTGATTTATCATATTTGTGAGTTCAACTCTACTTTTGTTCCAATACGAGCGTGTTCCACGTAATGAAGACCCAAACCTTGTGACTCTCTCACTAATTTTGTCGTTAGGCATGTCTTGCAATTGGTTGACAAGCTGAAGTATTGTGGGAGGTAGTGTATCTTCAAGATTAATTTTGACAAAAATAGAAGCAGTGGCATTACTTCGATAACGCATGATTAGATTGTATATGTAGTACTGTAAGCGAGGATGTTGGCCAAATCTGTTGTCATGATAGTGAATGAGGTGAATTGCATATTCGTGCATCTCAACTTCATGAATGCGTGGTTGTTTAGGCATCGTTGCACCTGTGGGGAACAAGGTTGAAAAAGCCATGGAAAGAAGGCCTTATGTATTGTACTCATTGATAGGGGAGATGCCTATACAGGGTCAATCAATGGAAGGTGGTAGTGGGTTATTTGGTATGTGTAACAAGTGTCTAATTTCTTCAACCTCAATTCTAGCATTAGTTTGTGTTGAAATAAACGACAAGGATTCTAATTCATAGGGTTCAAATGAATTTGGTGGTTGAACTGTACAGGACAAGCTTTGCTGATGAGATAATGTATCATTGCTATTAACATGTGGAATCATAGGTGAAATGTCTGTTGATATAAGAGGAAAAGAAGCTTATGCAATTGGGTTGACCTGTACATCATTGTAGTATGGATCGTTTGCCATTTTGTATTCAAGGGTGGCAAGAACAAGTGTTCGACTAACAAACAGTTCATATGGATTGTTTGTCGAGTTGCATTTGCAAACAACAAGGATGTCAAGTTTTGATATTGAATGCGGTAGGGATGTGGCAATATTGAAAATGTCTCGGGGGAAGCAAATAGTATGGCCAAAATATTTATATTGACCACCATGAGCATGTGTGACTTGTAAGATTGGGTTAGCACAACTAATGAGCATTTCTTCAACTTGTGTAAGTATTGCAAGGACATGTGGTTGGATGCCTAGGTCCATATTGTTTTGCAATTAAAAGCGATGGACTGTTCGTTCTAAAATACAACAAGAACAAGTGTATGCACCATCCAATTTTTTTGTTGCAATATGAGGGTAACATTCTTTGCAAATTGAGCAGACATGCATATCAGCTAGTTGGTTCATTTTTTTACGAAATTGTTGATGTGCATCATTGAGGCGAGTATTCGATGGATTTAGCATAGGGGATGGAAGTGAAGGTCTATCGGAAGGTTGGGCAAGAGAAAATGAAGAAGACATATCCACAGGTAGACGAGCAGCTCTGTAAAGAAGATGTCTTTTCTTGTTGTTTTTATCCCTGTTCTGTGCATATACAACTCTTCTTCGTGCATTGGCTTGTTCTTTGTCATGAATCGGCATAATGCCTACAAGAAAGCTGTAAACTTGTTAAATACTTAGAAGCTTTGATTGTTGGCAGCGACACATTTTCTATATGTATTAACTATAAAGTATATGGATATAAAATAGAAGATATAAAGCAAATCTTAACTGATTGCATATTGAAGAATGTACCTTAAAATAATATTTATGGAGAAATAATTGTTTTTCACGTCCTAGCTTGATAATTGTAAGAAAACAACAATATAGAAGAGCAAAGTGTAGTATGAGAAATGATATATGAAAAAAAAAACATTAAATGTAATTATTGTTTTGTACAAAAGAATGAAAAGTTGTGCTAAGAAAGAATATGACAAAGTTGTTTACTTTATAAATAAACACAATAGCAAATTAGTATTGTATTCAAAAGTTACCATATAGGTTGTATCAACAATTTAGGTTAAAAACATTAAGTTATAGCTTGTATAGTGGAATTATGAGACTACAAAATAGAACTATTATAAGAGAGTTAAAAAGAATACCATGTTATGTTGAACTATGAAATAAGGACTTAAATTTGAGAATTCAGGGCATTCATTACAAACAATAAAGAATGCTTAAGTATCAAGTCAAAATAACCTATGTATTTAAATGTCCATCTGAAATTGTCGATTATGTGTTTTCAACCATGACAATTACAACTTTAATGCGTGCAATTCCACAGAAGGTCTTTGTTCTAGCTGAAAGAGTACGAACTAATTGTTTGTTGCAGATCTTTTGAACTATTTCAACAATTGATGCTACTTCAGTTGAGAGAAGACATAGGTATTTTGTAGAAATGCCCATGAGTTGGTTTGCAGCATCATCAAAAGCTATTACACCATGAAGGTATCTAGTGATATCTTCTAAGTCAACCTTTAGTATGTATCGGAAGACACATTCAAGAAACTTCCCATCACATTTACCACAATGCCAAATCTCTCCAACTTTGTGGGAAATATTTTTTATGCATTGTAAACCATCAACAAAAAGAGGGCATGCAAGGAAATGAAAGTCATCCATGTTAACATTTGTGATGGTTGGAACAAAAGAGTACCAAATACGTTTTTCAGATGGTTGAAGAATTTGTAGCTCATTGATGGTAATGATTTTACGATGAGAAAAATGAGAGGAATTGAATTTTCGGCTCAAAGATGGTGATGTTGAACGAAATCCATTGTCATGAAACCATCTTTGGAGAACTGCAGTTTCTTTAATCTTTGGGTTTACAAAAATAGTAGTGTTGGAAATAGTCCCAATAGTTTTTCCATTAAAATCTGTAACACGATTGTCTTTGATTGCTACAGCTGGATGGGTAGCTAAACCACGAAGGTTGGCAAGATTGGCTCTTCAATTTGGCAATGCTCTCCCCAAAGTGTTATGTCAATACTATAGCCTAACATGTCACAGAGTCCAAAGTTGCGCCGTACAGTCTCAACACCATCTTGTTTCCGTATCGTGGATGTAGGTGAAACTGAAATAACAAGTCCCACAAGGTTGAGCATGGAATTGAAAACCCTCTAACAAGTCCAACAAGTCAAACAAGGTTGGCCAATTTATTGAATGTAGATATATGTATTTTATCGTGTGAAGCATTAACAAGGTCAAATCCAAACACTTTTCCAAACCCTCGTTGGTTTCCATATTCATGTATGTTTGTCTTAGCAATAACTCGACCTTGAATGTTCCAAACTTTACTAGAAGAAGAGAGTGATGTGAATGGGATAGTCGATGCAGACAAGGTAGGGTTTTCATTTATTGAGCTAGGGTTCATTGCAACAGAGGAACTACTCCGCGAGGGAGAAGCCACAGGTAAGTGGTAAGGTGCAGGGTCTCCAATAATTGTTGCATCCACTGTGACAACTTTGAGTGCAAGCAGTGCGATAGTCCTGTGAGAAGAACTATGTTAGAGAGTAATGGGAGAGAAAAACATTGGATGCATGAACAGTGTGAAATTGATTAAGTGGGAAAAAACAACGAGAAAATTAAACATACGTTACATTATGTACAATGGTGCATGTACGTTGGGAAACTTTGATTATAGTTCCTTCTTTTAGCTGTCCATTTTCTACGAGGCTACTATATATAATTGGAAGCAATAGCTCGTGCTTGTGAAAGGCATATGAGATAGAAATTCAAAACTGAATAGATGATGAGTTGAGTGAGTTCACTTGGTTTATTGAGGAAACCTCTACCAACAGGAAAAGGTTGACAACACCATGTAGCAAGAGTGAAATAGAATCTTTAGTTAGCATAGTCTCCATAATGTGATGGTTCTTTTTTCATGTGAAATGAAATAGGGCATGAACAAAAAAAAACTATTTGCAATGTAACATATCCATGTGACCTAACTAAAATGCATACAAAAAAAAATTGCACATGAACATATGCCACGAGTCTGGTTATTGTATTCATTATCTGTTATAAATATTAATGTGGACTGTCACAAACATAAAACAGTTGGAAGAATAGCGTAGGCCTTTAGGGAAAGGGTTTTAATCTATTTGCTCTGTATTTTGTTGGATGAAAATTGAAAACTAGAAAGACAAGAAAAAATTGTAAGGAAGACTTGGACTTCCCATTTTCGACGTCAAAAAGTCGCAAGTCAGTAAAACATAATAAGGGTAAGGTAGAAAGTCGAAGAAGAGTAAACTTGATTTTGTATTTTACATTCAATTTCAAAGAAAATAAATTATAAAAAATATCTTCCTACTATTAAAATCTTAAATCCTAATAAAAATGAATTATAGAAAGCTTTGAAAACCAGTGAAAAATGTAAGCTTGAGTGAATTTGTAACTTCTGATTTCTGCATTCCGCACAATAGAAAGCAGAAGTCAGTAAGAAAGTTTTATTGACAAAAAATGAAAAGTCCAGAATCCGCATAGGCAGAAGGTGGAAATAAATATATTTAAAGTAAAAGCGTAACGAAGTTCCGCATTCCGCATTACATACTTCAGAAAGCGGAAAAGCGAATTTTTTTTTGCGAAGGAACACATCAAAATTCTGAATTCTGCATTCCGCACAACGGAAAGCAAAAGTCGAAAATGAGAAAAAAAAAAGTGACAAAGAATTTTTTGGCTTCAACATTCCGTAGGGCAGAAAGCAGAAGTCGAAAATCACGAAAATTTTATTGCGAACGTGTAACTTTCGATTTCTGCATTCCGCACAGCGAAAAGCGAAAGCTGACAAGAAAGTTTTATTGATGAAAAATGAAAAGTTTGGAATCTGCATAGGCGAAAGGCGGAAGGCGAAAGTCGGAAAGAAATATATTTAAAGTAAAAGCGTAACGAATTCCCACATTTCACATTCCGTACTTCGGAAAGCAGAAAGCGAAAAAAAATTGCGAAGGAACACAACAAAATTCAGAATTCCGCATTCCACATTACAGAAAGTGGAAGTCGGAAAATGAGAAAATAAAAAAAGCGACAAGTACTTTTCCGGCTTCAACGTTCCGTAGGCCGGAAAGTGGAATTCGAAAATGATGAAAAGTTTATTGCGAATGCGTAACTTCCGATTTCCGCATTCCGCACAACGGAAAGCAGAAGTCGGCAAGAAATTTTTATTGACAAAAAATAAAATTTTCAGAATCCACATAGGCGGAAGGCGAAAGTCGAAAAGAAATTAATTTGAACTAAAAGCGTATCGAATTTCCGCATTCCGCATTTCGTATTTCGAAAAGCGGAAAGCAGAAGAAAACAAAAACTTCGAAGAAAAACAACAAAGTTCCAATTTCAACATTCCGCACTGTGGAAAGCGGAAGTCATAAATATGAAAAAATAATAAAAAAACAACAAACTTTTCTGACTTCCGCATTGCGTAGGAAGGAAAGCGTAAGTTGAAAAGCACGAAAGGTTTATTGCGAACTTGTAACTTCCGCAATCCGCACAATGAAAAGCGGAAGTTAGGAAGAAACTTTTATTGACAAAAAATAAAATATAACAAATACAAGTCATAGTCCTTCTGCAATGGAGCAAGAGTCACATTGAATTAAAACAGAGCAAGGGTGTTTCACCATCTAATAAGCAACACTTTCATTTAGCCTAAAAACTGATACCTATAATTATATTGACATTTAAAACACCTCTTTAGACATTTACATATTTACCATGAGTTAAATAGATTTTTGAAAATTTAAAGACAGCAATAGAACCTGTTTGTAAGTTCAAATACGAAGCAAAAATACGAACCTGAGATGAAAGTGTGCAACTGAAAAAATAGAAATTTTGGGAAAGTTTCAATTTGGCGTTTTCGGTTTCCGCATTCCGCACAGCAGATGGCGAAAGTTGGAAAGAAATATAGTTGAAGTAAAAGCGTATCGAAGTTCTGCATTCTGCATTCTGTAATTCAAAAAGTGAAAAGCAGAAGAAAACAAAAATTGAGAACAAAAACAACAAAGTTCTGATTTCTGCATTTTGCACTGCGGAAAGCGGAAAAATGAGAAAAAAAAGCGACAGACTTTTCCAACTTCCGCATTTCGAAGGGCGGAAAGCAGAAGTATGGATTATAAAATCATAAAGAGACTAAAACTAGAGGGATAATAGAGAAGTGACATTATAACCAAATACAAAACTCAATGATTCAAAAGATAGCATGAGTATTACACCATTATGAAGCCACATAACCAATACAAGTCACGGTTCTTCTACAACAGAGCAAGGGTGTTTTACCATCTCATAAGCAACACCTCGTTAGCCTAAAAACTAACACCTATAAAAAACTGATGCCCTATAATTTTATTGACATTTAAAACACCTCTTTAGACATATACATATATACCATGAGTTAAATAGATTTACGAAAATTTAAAGATAGTAATAGAACATGTTTGTAAGGTCAAATACGAAGCAAATTTTTTCTACCACAATGAATGTTCAAAACATTTAAACAAACCGATGAAATACCTGCGAATTTGACAATGTGCGAAAACCTCTATTGGAAACTCTCTAGTTTAAACGAAGCACTGAAAAATCAATACAACTAAAGCAAAGGCAAATAGTAAGAAATAGTGGTTACCTGAAGCTTTGTATATATGTGCAAAGCAAAGGCGGTGCAACAACAAATGCGGTAAATCAAGTATTGTTCCAAAATCTTGGAAATTGTCATAAGGTGAGCCAAAATTAAGATATAGGCCAATGTCTGAATCAAATGACAAGAGTTCTTGCATTAATGGAGCAACAATGCATTGATGAAGCATTAATGTGGATGAAGGGACATGGGCAAAGCGTATTTCATCGATTGAAGCGGCAGTGAAACAAAACCACAACCAAATTGACCACACAAACTATGAGCATAAAGCCAGAACAACTGTTGAAAAAATCTTAGCCTAAACCCACAAAAACTGCTGGACCAAAACTTTGAAAAAATCTTGGGCGTAAAATATTGTCAAGGGCTATCCCCAATTGAAAGAAATGAACTGCAGTGAAGGACAGTGATACCCTGTACAAAAAATTTTGCTAACATCGTTCATCTAGGTCAATAGATAGAAGTGTAGTGAAAACACGCAAGCCACCTTTCAGAAAAACACCCTAAACACCAAGTTGGAAGAATGATCTGTAATTGGCATTTTGATACGGAGAACCTGTCCATAAGTCCATCAATCCATTCACGCGCAGCACTGACTGTAACACATAGGACACATGTGGTCTACGAGACAGAAGTTCTGGAATCGAAATTGCGAAATTGGGACCTCAACTGAAGTGCAGTAAAAAAAACCAAAGTTGATAAACATACGTGCATGAAAACAAATGTTAGGACATAGCTCCATCAACCAATCCATTCATGCGCAACAGTAGCTATAACACAAAATACAGTTGTCAAACTCCTATTCACCCAATATGCGAGCCACTTGTCGCATCGCCATTAGTCAAGGAGACGAAGAATCTTTTGAGATTGCGTCTCCATTGTGAAACGCGTAAATATAAAAACAATTTCAATGTAAAATAAAATATTTAATATAAAATAATATTTAAGTATAAAAAGTAATTATAATTAATATTATTAATAATTTCCTAGATGCGGATGAGCAGGGGACAATTGACAGACATCGGAGGAGGGACAAAAGGCCTCGAGAAGAGAGGAAAGGTGTTGAGGTGGAAGATGCCACCCAACCCTCCCCCTAGGCTTAAACTCTCTCTGTAGCGCAGATGAAGCTCGCATGCTACGAAACACCACCACATCTCTGTTCAATTTTTTTTCTTCTTGGAAGCCATGATGGCAATTTGGTCTTCAAACGGAACGATCTGTCCAGTGAATTGTCCTTCCGATGCAGAGAAGAGAAAGGCATGTCCTCCTAGACTACAGATTCATCATGGGATTCGAAGCAAGCGTAAGGCACGACATGCTCCTCCATCTGTAAGCCATGTCGGAAACGAGTGAGCCATACCGAAGGACGATTTCAGGCGCTCAATTGGGGATTCACTGCAAACGCATGACAGTTGTGGAAATTATAAAAGGCATGCAACAAAGCGTAAGCCTGTCGCAAAGGCTAAGCTCCATCTGGCAGGTTCTGAGTAGCGAAACTCAGCCTTCGATTACTGTGGGTTTGGACGTGAGTCATCTATTCTTGAGGTTCCAATGCTAAATGTGAGGTTCTTGAGTGTTGAGTGCAGAACAAAGAGGCCCCATTACGCTTCAGCCATTGTGCACCTCAAACATCAGTACTTCTCAATAGACCCTACATGAAGGTATCAGCTTCAGTACAATTGGAAGATGGCTTCAAGGCACGCCAAAAACCGAGAGGCCCTTTTCCAGCGAGAGGCTCCAGGTCACATCCGCAACACAATCGCTGCCATGGAAGAAGAAATCTATCGCAAATTTAGTCTGTCCAACTACTCGAGGGCTGAAGTTCATCTTGGCGAAATCTATGGGTGAAAGGGAAAGCTTCGGAGACTATGTGAACCTCACGGTCAACACCCTTAAGGAGGACGCTAAAAAGGGCTAAAGCACATGAAGGACCTCATGCAACTCTTCGAACCCTCTTTCAACAGACAAAGCAAAGAAGACAACATTAACAACACCAGCAAAGCCAAAGAGGATGAGGCTGAATCCTCCAGGAAGCACTAAATATTGTCTTCATGCTTCTTGCTGACGGTTCCATAGCCATGGCTTATCACCCTGCTTTTGCAGCAAGCCCAAATATGTAACTCTTTTTTTAATTTATGAAATAAAATGACCATCTATCTTGATTATTATTTTTTTAATATTATTAATAATTACCATTATTATCATTTAAAAAGCAATACCTTAGTAACTTTATTATAACTCCATAATACTCATTAAAGATACCAATTTCTTCCAAACACAACACCTTAGTAACTTTGTTATAACTCGATAATACTTATTAAAGATACCAATTTCTTCAATGTATTTCATAATAAATAAAATCTATCTTTTGTGTTTATCATCCTCCATAATAACCATCAAGGATGTGAACACTAATATAATACAATTATGTCAACAATAACATAATACAATTATAATGTTGTTAAGGTGATAATAGTTACTAATCAATTTCTTGCCCGGCTTAGCTAGATAAGTGGGGTAAAATAGATTCCTCTTCGTGGCTATCTTTGACAGAACATACCTTAGGAGTTTTTCTTGGGAATGACGTGGATGATACTAGAAGATTCAGATTGTACTTCTAGAGCGACGTGGATGCAAGAATTTATTGCTGAGGCAACCTATTTATTCAGAACAGTGCACATGTTTTCCTGTTTCTTGGTTTCTTCGCTGACGGGGGTTTGGTTCTAGTGCCTTTAATTTTTGCAGGCTATTACGGTTATGTCTTTTCACTCCATTAATACTTTGGCTCGTACTCCTCCCAAAGGGCGAAGTGCGTTAACTCCTTCCGGGGTGAATGAACCCAAGTTTGGAACACCAATTTCATTATGTGAGGTTTCGACGATTTTGGCTACTGCTCCGGAAACCATGGAACCACCTGTTTGTTTGGACCAGGTTTCGTTTGCTGGAAGGAAGGGGCTGAAGGGTTCCGTTGGTTATGAAACAAACTGTGCATGCGAGGATTTACTGTTACCTGATGTTGTTCTAGGTTTGGGTAAGGATAGGCCGGTTAGTTCTTCGGTTAGTAAGGCGCAGGGTTTCGACACTAGGTCTGTGTTGGGGGCTGGTTCTATTGGTTTGGGTTTAAATAAATTGCCGGTGGAAGACTCTGTTACTCTTTTGAATCCTGGAGGATTGAAACATAATGGTATTTATCCTGTCGATGGTATTTTGGGGGATTTTCATGGTTCGACGTCTATACTCAGTCTAGATAGTGATGGTCAGAATCCATCTCTTCGGGGTTATGCCAGTCCTGTACCTCGACAGAAGCATAAGAAGTCCCTGGTGCGGAAATTGGACATCTCTCCTTTGTTGGTTGTTGGTGAAGATATTGCTTTGAATCAGATCATTCTCACAAATGCTCTTACCCTTGTGGGTCGATTTGATGGGCACAGAGTTTGTTCTGAAGGAGTTAATAAATGGGTTTCTGAGTCTTGGCTGAATGTCGTTGGTTCCATTCTTGATGTTTTCATCCTTCCTCATGGATGGATAGCATTCAAATTCTTGACTGAAGAGGATGTTGGTTGGATTTTGGTAGGTATTTGGAAATGGGATAGTTCATATATGTTGTTAAAGCGTTGGATGCCACTTTTTGATCCTCGAATAGAAAGGTATGATACATTGCCCATTTGGGTAAAAATGCCAAACTTACCCTTTGCTTTTTGGTTTGTCGAGTTCTTTAAATCGGTTGGGAATACCTTAGGAACGTTTTTGGAGGTGGATTTGTCATTTTTAGCATCTGGTGTGTGTTGTTTAGGGAAGATCCTGGTTCTTCTTGATATACGTAAGGGTTTAGCAGCTGACATAGTTATTAAACATGGGGATTCTGTTTTTAGCCAACCTCTCAATTATATGGCCATACCTTTTAGATGCAATAGATGCCATGGCTTTGGACATTTGATTTCCAATTGTCATTTATCTTTCCATAGATATCATTCCTTTATTTCGACCCATAAGCCTAAACCTATATGGACGGTTAAAAACCCTGGGGTGCTCCCTGCTAAACAACCTTATGCCAATGCGGATTTGATGGTATCTGAGGGTGAAGGATTGGATAGTTTTTTGCTAGATCAAGAGTAGGTTTTGGCGGATTCTTTTGCTCTGATGACTCTTAAACCTCTTTCTTTTGCTTTAATTAGTGGTGATAATGAGACCTCTGTTATGAATTGGCATTTGAAGGATTCTGATGATGGTAGGTTGGTGGATGGATCTCAGCCTGTATCTTTTTTGGGGGTTCTTGGGTTTGTATCTCCTATTAAGCCCAAGACTGTTTCTGGTCCTGGATATTTTCTTCAGTCATGTTCTAAAATTATGGGGGAATCTTTTTTTGATACTAGGGGTTTAGCTGGTGTTGATTCACATTGTTTTAGTTCGGGTGGTATCTCTCATGGGTCGGCCATTAAAGAGACTGTTAATTCTAGGGCACTTAGAGCTATGTATGCCCCTACTAGGGTTTACATATGATTGTTATAACCCTTAATTGTCATGGGTTAGCTAGTAAACCTAAAAAACTAGCAGTTTGCAGATTGATTGAAGATCAGCATGTTGATGTTATTTTTCTTCAAGAATCTATGGGTGATGGGGTTGTGATTGCGAGAGATTTGGAAGCTATGGTGAATGGGTGGAAGTTCATTTCGGTGGATGCTAGAGGCAAATCTGGAGGACTTCTTTTAGGATGGAGGAGTCGTATGATCCATTTGATTAATGCCTACGCAGTGGGTTTTGGTTTGTGTGTGTCTTCGGTTTATATTAAACTTAATTTGGACCTATGTTTTGTTAATATCTATGGGTCTTATATTGATCGGGAAAGGTTCTGGAATAATTTTCTTAATATGGACTGTCTTAAGTGTGATAGGCTTATTCTTGGAGGGGATTTGAATTTTTCCTTGGGCTTATCTGAGATTTGGGGTGTCAGGGCAAGAGTGGATTGTTTATCAGACTTTTTAACTAAAACCATGGAGAAATTTGGTCTTGTTGATATTGATTCATCGGTCATGCTCCCTACATGGTCTAACAGAAGAGTGGGGGATGATAGTATTTGTAAGAGATTGGACAGACTGTTAGTCTCTGCTGATATGTTAGATCATGATTATCTTTTTCGTCAATGGGTAGGATATGGAGGGGATTCTGATGATAATTATGTCTTCCTTCAGGTGATGAATAAGGGTTTAAAGGATAGGAGTCCTTTTAAGTTCAATGCTCACTGGCTCACTGATGAAAACTTGGTTTGTTTATTGAAAGATACATGGGTCGTGTATAATGACAATCTATCTGAGTCTTATGCATCTCAATTTGCTACTAATCTTAAGCGTATTAAGGATGTTTCCATTTATTGGTCTGTTAAGAAAAAAGAGAAGGATATTAAAGATTTAGTGGAAATTGAATTATTGTTGGAAAAATCTTTTAACAAGGTTGGATTTGGGTTTGCTTCTGAAGAGGATAAGGCATCTTTGATTGTGTTGGAATCACGAAAGATAATTATTCTTTTGTTTTGTGAACATGAGGCTAGACAGAAGAGCAGAGCTACTTGGCTATTATGTGGGGATGATAATACCCATTTTTTTCACAAATTTGCCAATCATTGAAAGAATATAAATTCTATATGGAAGATTAAGGATGATGATGGCCAAATTTGTTGAGGGGTTTAATGCTATTGTTGGGGCTGGTGTTCAGTATTTTGAAAATCTGTTTCAGAATGATGAGGATCTACACGTTCCGAAACTTATGAGAATGACTGAAAAATTTCCTACTACTATTTCTGATGAGGATAATTATGATTTGATGTCTCCTGTTACATTGAAGGAGATTCAGTCTGTACTTGCTATGAGCAAGAATGATAAGAGTCCGGGTCCATATGGGATTCCTGTTGAGGTATATAGGGTACTTTTTGAGGTTCTGGGGATGGATTTACTTCGTGTTATTGAGGATTCTCGAAAGAGTGGCAAAATTCCAGCTATATTTAATTCCACCTTCATTGCTTTGATTCCTAAATCTGACTCTCCTTCATCCTTTGAAGGTTTTTGACCTATTTCTTTATGTAATTATAGTTATAAGATCATTGGGAAGATTATATCTATCAGAATCAAAAGTGTTTTGGGTAAGTTATATATCTGGTGAACAGTTTGGATTCTTGCCTGGAAGACAGATACATGATGTTGTAGGTGCTATTCAGGAAGGAATGCATACTATTCATTGTAAAGGCTTAAAATCTGTGGTTCTGAAAATAGATTTGTCAAAAGCTTATGATCGGGTAAGTTGGACCTATTATAGCATGTTTTTGTTTTCTATTTTTGAACCATTTGCTTGTCTTAAAAATATGATTTTTCTTATTGTTTTAAAGTTTTGACCTTGGTATCCTTTAAAATATTTTGATTTTAGCCTTATGTTTATAGTTGATTTAACAGGTTTTCTTTTTAATTTTTGCTTGACTTAATTAATTTCATGGTTTTTATGGGCTTATAGGATGCATATATTTCTAAAAGGTTCTAAAGTAATATCATAAGACCTTACTTAAATTTATTTACCAAAAAACAACACTTTGTTTGGAGTTTTGGTTAAAAAATCATAAAACAGGGATTCCTGTAGCGCTAGCCAGAAAAAGTTACATAAGAGTGCTACAAGAAAGTCGTGAATGCCAAAATCATCATTTTGCAGTCTGAATTTTTCGGGTGTCTTGTCCCTGAGGTGTTAATCACATCATTTGTTACCTTTGATACGTGTCTTGCATAGTTTATCATTGAAACAGGTGGAAGATCATCATGTGAGGTAGATTGTGGCGACTGCATGCAACGCAGGGTAAATGATGACAGCGGGTGGAATGAAGCAGAGCTTTTCGGGAATATGTTCCTGATCTGAAGGATATGAAGGATATTGAAAATCGTGGGGGAAACACATTGCTGAGAAATCGGAGTTTTTACAACTGAATGAGGAATTAGGGCTTTCAGCAGCAATTGTTTGAAGTGGTCTAGACAGTTAGAGACAGGTGGAATGTGAAATTCGACACCTAAACATTGAAGTGATTGCATTCCAGCACTTGTATTGATCTTCTGAGCAGAACATAAATCACAAAAAACCCCAAATGCATGCGAGCTTAACGACTGACTGAAACAGGGGCAGCTGAAATGGTAGGAGAAAGAGGTGATGAAATGGGAGAAATGAACAATATTCCTCTTTTAATGGGAATGGAAGCTCATACTCGCAGCAGCCATAGTATGTCGATGATTCCGATCTTTATAGACACTAATATGGACACCCATCTGGCCCTCTCAGCATCTCCCTCGGAGACTATTGATGATCTCAGAGCAAAAATCAGGAAAGGGCATTTGTCATGCTTCCCTAATCTTGGAGAAATTGATGTTGGTACTTTGATGATCAAACGCAAATCCTTGTTCTATCATCTTGTTGATTCAATGCTTG
Source organism: Pseudotsuga menziesii (assembly GCA_001517045.1). Lineage (NCBI taxonomy): Eukaryota > Viridiplantae > Streptophyta > Pinopsida > Pinales > Pinaceae > Pseudotsuga > Pseudotsuga menziesii. Next base: position 665,994 of record LPNX010103607.1, on the reverse strand, counting down.
TTGGAAGTGCTTTTCATGGGTTAAAATGGACCAGGTTTCTTTTCGTTGAAATTTCTTAGCTAGATTTACATATTGATCAAGGAGGCCCCATAGCAAACATAGCAAATTTTGAGAATAATAGTTTGTTGAAGAAGTATCATTCAAATGAACTGCAAGCTGATGACAAAAGGTTTCCAAATAATGGTTCAGTAAAGTTAGTCACCAAGAGCATGTAAGATTATACAATTTGCCAGAAGCCTTCTTTACTTGCAGGTGGAATGGATGCAACTCAGGCTTCTATGATGGATTTGCACCATGGAAAACTTCTAACGGCAGATATGAGGACTGCATCATGAAAGATCATAATCCACAGCCATTTCTGAATCCAGAACTTCTAGTGGGAGCTGGTGAAAAGATCGAGACAACAAATTCACCTCCTTTATTGTTAAATGGCACTGATGGGGAAACTGGAATTCCAAATGCCTCTCAAAGTTGGAATGTTCAGAGGCATTCTAATGAGCAATCTAATCAGACTGTGCCTGATTTACAAAATTAGAGATCAGTAAAACAGAAAAAGAGTAAATCAGTTTTTCAAGGTAGTCAAGTCCTGGAAGATTGTGGTCAGCTAAGCAAGAGCACACAATTGCTGGATGAAAATAAGGAGAGGAATGGCACCTATAATCACTAAGGAGGCTTATGCTGACAGTGATATTGGAACGGAGAATAGAAATAATGAGAAATGTGACAGTGGGAAGAAGAAGGTCAAATTGTCAAAAATAAGCCCGTCAAAAGAGAGCCAAGAAAGGTGTGTGGGCATTAACAATAGACTGATAGATGCAATAGTTGCAAAAAGTGGTAACTCAAGACAACATGCAAAGGATGAAGTGAAGAAACCAAAGGACACTCATGTTTCTTCATCAGACAAAAAGCAAGAAATTGATAGTGAGAGCCTAAGATGTTAAGCCATAGCTGAAAAATCTCTTCACAAATCAACACACGTAACACAATTGGACACTAATGACATGTCTTATACAAGGAAAGGTTCAAAAGAACACCAATGCATTGTTAATTCAACTGAAAAGATTCATTCTGGAAATCGAAAGGTTGCCTCTGAAAGAAACATTGTTGAAAATTCATGTCATAAGTTAAAGCAGGCTAAGAGCTCTGCTACTGTAGATGGTTTTGATAGAATTCAATCTTCAAAAGAGAAGCAACATGATGGTTTTCAAACTAAGGAGACTGAACCTGTTGAAAATGATGTACCAGCAGAGATAATTGTTGCTGAAAAGTTTGCACCCGCAGAGACAATTTCAGATGAAAAAGAGGATATTGAAATGCAAAGATTATTGAGAATTATGCTCTGTTTTTCCTGTTTTAGGTTATTGAAATTGAATGCAGACCACAAGCTGATGGAGACGAATTTTAGAAAACCAAAAAAAGGTTTTTGTTCATAAGATACCCATTCACAAAAACCTCTCTCAGTTTTGCAACAGCTGTCAAGGTTTGAAAGATCTAGTTTAATCTTTACAACCTATTTTTCAGGGTTTTAAAAATATTTAATATTTTCCTGTTTTAGTGTTCATCTTGTGGGGCATATTCTGATTGATTGGAGTTGAATTTTTAAAAACCAAGAGATGTTTTTATCCATCACGGACCCATTCACAAAAACCTCTCTCAGTTTTTACACAGGTGTCAATGATTGAGAGATATGGAAGCTTCTTTGACATCTATTTTTCAAAAATTCGTCATATTTATCAGGTATCTGATTTTGCTATTTTTAGTCAATTAGTTGAAAGTTAGTCAATGTAACTGCTGGATAGTTTCAATTTCGACCTAATGAAGCGAAGATAGAACTACTTCTTTGTAATTATAAAAGATGGACAAGGATACAGGAGAAGGGTTGGATTTTTTGGCTGGCAAGATGAGGTCTTTAGACTTGTCCATAAGCTAAGTAAATGGCTCTTATGTGTATTTGAAAGACCGATTATGAAATATATGTTCTATTTACCTTTCAGTTTGTTCTCTGGCTTCATTTATAGCTTCTTTTAGCTACTCGGTAATTTCATTGCTGGTTTAAAGTTTTTATACTTGTAATGCTTGCCATTTGTGGATGAACCTCAGTGTTGTTTTTTGTTGGATACATGGTTATTATGTTATGCATCTCAGTTTTTCTATGCTTATGATTTAGTTTTTATTTGGGTTATGAATGCATTCCCTCTTGTCATCTTCTCAACCAGAAAACCTTTAAAACCCTAAAAACCATGTTTTGTTTTATTGAAATATTTGAGATTATGTTGACTTGTTCTCTTGTAGTCTGGAACAATTTCTGGCATAAAATTAATGGAGTTACATCAACTTTTTTTAGATCTGGGAGGGGACTTAGATAGGGCTGTCCACTTGCACCTCTTCTTTTTTTCATTGTTGTTGAAGGTTTGGGTAGGGCTCTTCTCTCTGCTAAGGAGCTTGGGACTTATCGAGGAATCTCTTTTGGCAATAATATTTTTTTAACCCATGTCCTATTTGTGGATAATATTGTTATGATTACCGATGGATCTACTGAGACTTTATCCACATTGTATGAGATTTTGATGGATTTCTGTGAGACTTGATCTCTTTACAGACTTGATCTCTTGGCTTTTATCTCAAACCTTGTAGATACTTACTAAAAGATTGGGACTCGTTGATTGGAAAAGCTGAAAAAAGAATTAAGAATTGGAGTTTCAAGTGGCTTTCCAAAGGCAGTAAGCTTATCCTGGTAAAATATATTCTTGAAGCTTTACCGATTAACTTGATGCACTTCTAGATTCCAGTGGGTGTTATTGAGAAAGATAGGAAGATTTGCTTCAAATTTCTATGGTTGGGTAATTCTGAATTTTCCTCTGGTTTTCCATGGACTTCAAGGAAGGTTTTGGCAGCCCCTAAATCTTTGGGTGGATGGGGGCTGAAAGTACCTGCTTTATTTGCTAAGGCACTTGCGGTAAAAACTATCTGGAATATTATTCATGGTTCAGGTCTTTGGGTTAAGATTGCTATTCAGAAATATGTTTGGCATCTTTTTTTATTGGATTGGATCAAAGCTAATGGAAAAGAGAAAAGAGATATTTCTATTTGCTAGAAATCTGTGCTTTGGTCATTTGATCTTATTGGGGATTTCCTTGTTTGGAAGGGTAGGAAATGGAGCAAGTGTTCGTATAGATATGGATCCATGGGTTGGATGTAAATAGAGAAACTTATTACTTCCTCATTTGATTGATAAATTACATTCAACATGGATTTTTTTCCTGAAAAAAATTGGATGTCTAGGTGTGACTTACTCAAGGGAACAACGCTGGATTAGTGCAGATTTACTTGGATTAGAAGACATCCAACATTTTTTATGCTGGAATGGGTATTTGACAATCTTGAAAATCAGTAATATCAAATTATCTAACATGAAAGATGAGTTGGTTTGGAACCAATCAAAATCTGGTAAGTACTCACCTAAAGTTGGTTATTTACAACTGATTTTGGATAAAAATGAGTTAAAAATTTCTTGGTGGTGGAATTTGATCTGGAAGCTTAAGTGTCCCCTTAAATCCAAAATATTCTAGTGGTTTTTCTTTTTAGGTAAAACACTTACCTGGGATGTACTACTCTGTTACCTAAGATGTACTCTGTGGTAAAAGGTGAGATGTACTCTGTGGTAAAAGGTGGGAGGGACCTCGCAAATGCTACTTGTGCAAATTGGATGCTGAATCTAATTACCACCTTGGGGTGGACTGTTCATTCACTAAGGCAATGTGGGTGGAGATAGAGTCTAAGGTAAATTTTAATAATTTGTGGATTGGTGATTCTATTTTAACCTGTTTGAAGAACTAGTTTTTAAATGATAAGGTAAAACATATCAGGTCATTACTTGTGATTGTATCTTGGTTTATCTAGAAGGCTCGTAATCAAAGTTGTTTCAATGACAAAGTTGTTTTGATGACTATTTTCCGTCTCCTGCACATGTATCTTCCTTTTGTATGGGAGTACTCAATACTTATCCTCAGGGGAATGATGCTCTAAAGATCAAGAATATTATTGAGAAAAATATTGACAAAACATATCCATGGGGGTATTTTGATGGCTCGGCTGCTAAAGATCCACATTTATGTGGTGCTAGGGGTATTCTCTATTTAAAGGATGATGGTATTCTCTATTTAAAGGATGATCATTACATCACATTTAATGCTGGTTTGGGCACAGGTACTAGCAATTTTGCAAAGATTTGTACACTTAAATTTTACTTCTTTGGATTTGGGCAAGCAAATCTCAAAATTCATGATTTTTGTTTATTAATTGGGTGACAGGTAAAATCAGAATCAGAATCCATTATCTTGAGCTTTCTCAAATAGTCCATGAGGTCATCAAAATATCTATTTTGTTCGAGTATGCAGACTTCAAGCATATTTATCGCAAAAGAAATACTATAGCTGATGCATTGACAAGTTATGGAGCAAAAGTTCAAAATGGTCACTAGCACTGACACATTTCTGAGTTTCAGGGGAATGATCCTAATGATACTTTCCAGATATTTTGAAAGGTTATATAGACAGTTTTCTGGCTGTTACTATAACAACAATTGTTTATAATCGATATGAAAATATCTTTATGTAATGATGATCAGGATTTTTGATCATTTGTAATGAGTTATTTTTTGATCATTTCGGGTCCACTCCTTACTATTTTTGGATCGAAAAGATGCTTATCATACGAGACCAAATCAAATTCTCAAAAGTTCTATGTATTCTCAAAAGTTTTATGTATTGTTTTGATGAATACGATATATCTTTAGATTAGCAAATATCCAATAGAGGAATGTACGCGAATTCCAACGCTAAAAATACCAAATTCTTTTATTGGTTTTAATAATCATGTTATTAAAATTAAAATTGTATGGCGTTTATTATCTTTAACTAAATAATGTTATTAATATATTTGTATGGGCCTAACAAAATTCAGTAGGTAGATTTGATTTTTTTTGTCACACAAAGAAAGTAATTTATGAAGTCTAAAGATTTCATCACTACACAAATGGAATTACATTGTTATACAAAGTAGTCCATGGGACATCATTATACAAAGACATCTGTTTGAATTACATTGTTATACAAATGGAGTCACATTGTTCCAAAAAGTATAAAGCCTCATATTGCACAAACAAAAAGGTTTCATCACTACACAAAGTAGTCCATGGGACATCATTATACAAAGACATCTGTTTTCCCATAAATAAGGGCACAAACAAAAAGGTTTCATCACTACACAAAGTAGTCCATGGGACATCATTATACAAAGACATCTGTTTTCCCATAAATAAGGGCGTCTAAAGAGTCTAAATAACCTCATCACTACAAAAATATCCCATACTCAACTTGGCATCCAACATAGCTATGACATTTGTTATCCCACATTTTTTCCCACAAACAAGTGCATCTAAAGAGTCTAAATGATCTCATCACTACATAAGAAGGTCCCGTACTCAATCTGGTGTCCAAAGTAGCTATAACATTTGTTTTCCCACAAACAAGAACATCCAAGGAGTCTAAATGATCTCATCACTACACAAAAGGGATCCAAGTTTCCAACAAACAAGAAGGTCACATACTCAATTTGGTGCCCAATATAGCTATCACATTTGTTTTCCCACAAACAGGGATGTCTAAGAGTCTAAATGATCTCCTCACTACACAGAACAGGTCCCATTTTCCAACATACAAAATAATCTCATCACTACACAAAACAGGTCCCATTTTCCTACAAACAAAATGATCTCATCACTAGACAAAACAGGTCCCATTTTCCAACAAACAATAAGGTCCCATACTCAATTTGGTGTTCAACATAGGTATGAACTTAAAATTAGGTGGTGGTGGTTTATTATTACTTTATATATTATAATGCAGCATTTTGAAATTCAATCTGTGTCCAACTTAGCTATGAACTTAAAATTAAAATTACCAGCATTTTGAAATTCAATCTGTGTCCAACTTAGCTATGAACTTAAAATTAAAATTACAACTTAGGTAATGGTGGTTGTTATTATTACTATATAATATAATGCAGCATTTAGATAGAGCCAAAACAACATAAAAATAAAGGATTCAAATCTCTTTGAGGTGAGGGTGTTATAAAAATGGTGACCCAAGTTTAATCTTTTTAGGGGTGAGTTAGTTGAGAGGATTTTAGGGATGAGAGGAGACACCCAAAAATTCTAGCCATCTTAAAAATTGGTGTGGCCCAAACAAAATGCAATCTCCAAATGACTTTGACCGCTTAAATGCTTTTAAATGCCTTTGGGTTGTGGTTATCTTTAGCAATAGTTTAATGCACTAACCCAATGACACTTTGGTTGGGTTGTGGTTATCTAATGGTAAAAATACACTGAACCCATAACACTTTGGGTTGTGGTTGGCTTAAGCAATGGTGAAAATACACTGACCCAACGACAGGCATTATTTTTAAAATAAGGGACATTATCAAGACGAAGCCGAACAGAGTCGACCAGTTATCGCATGCTGCAGATTATGCACAGTTGGGTCATAATCTATACAATAGAAGAGCTTAATCATTAGAAGGAATATGATAGTGTCAGAGGCACTTATTTGCATTCTGTATTCGTCGGTATGGTTCTTTTCACTTGCTGGTTGAATAAACCCGTCTTGAAGAATAAACACAACACAGAACGGCTGGTCAAAGAACTCGTCTTATTGCACCCGCCGGCCTACAACCCTGGAAGAACGATACAACAAGATTCTGGAATGAAACGAGCGAAAAAGTCCTGAAATGCCACTACGTAGAATTCAGTAACGCAAAGGAAATCACCTACAATACTGCTTTATACCACTTAAATAAAAACCCTCTAAGCCAAACTCCCCTACAAAGCGTTCCAGCCCCAATAATGACATACGATAACATAGGATCAAAGTGGCAAAATAAGGGGCGCCCATTCAATTATTATAACGAAGGATTATAGGAGTGGATAGAGAAAGAGGAGTTTTCTGAATCTCCACCACGCCAATCCTTCTGATTCACCATCTGAAACCCTAATGTAGAGAAACGAAATAGAAACAGCCAGGTTTGGAGCCACACATTCAATCTTGCTACTAAATACTAAGCTATAGAAACGAAAGCACAAAACACCAGGTTTGGATCCAGACATTCAATCTCGCTGCTACTGAGACCATTAATCAGTGGCAACCAGAAGCTACAGTCACAGCAGCCCATACTTAGTTCATTGATCATAGCTAAAATATAATAGCTTCCACTTGAGCTTAAAAGGAACAATGAAAGCGGACTCTGAGACAAAATAAAGCTCTTATAATGAATGAAAGAAGCAATGCAAAGAAAAACATCCACATCCTATAACGATTTCGTAGCCGAAATAAAACTGAGATAGAAAACCCTAACAGTAAAACAAGACAGAAAAAGAATACCCTAACAGTAAAACAAAACTGAAATAGAAAACCCTAACAGTAAAACAAAACTGAATAAACTGAAACGGAAATACCTTCATTATGAAAATGCTACAACAAAGCAAAACCAAATCTAAAGATACAGAGACCAGTAAAACAAAACTGAATAAACTGAAACGGAACTACCTTCATTATGAAAATGCTACAACAATGCAAAACCAAATCTAAAGATACAGAGGAGCATCACAATCTAGGACAGAACCATTGGAATCAGTCAAAACAAAACTGAAAATATAGAACACTATTAAAATTGCAATCTGAAAACCAATGCAGTCAAACCATGATTATGGAAACAGTTCTGAAATCTAAACCGAAACCAAGTAAATAGAGCATTATTGCAATCTGAAGAGGCATTGGAGTCTGATCATGAGAGGTATCAAAGGGTATCAGACTGGTAAATGGAGGACACCCATTAAGCGTAACAAGGTAATATTGGGGCGGATACCCTTCTCGCATAGACGCAAGGGCTTACCTCTCATCATCTACCCTTTTGAACCTGTACTGGTTTCAGTCTTCTCACTAAGTATATGTACCATGCGTTCATCCTCTCATAAACACCACACCTATGTGGGATATATTTTTGCATTTCCTTTATGCGTTGAGAAATAGTTTTCATCAAGGAATCAAATCGGATAATATTTTAAATAATAAATAATGCACAATTCTACTCCATACCTAGAATATGATCAATTCCAACTAATATGTGAGTTCCCGTACCCACCGTCCATGTTAGGCCTTTGCCCATCATTGATATACCTCGATAAAACCATCCCAAAAATTAGATTAGTTCTTTACACTCTTGACAGGTTCCTGATCCATTTCAACAAATTATCTTTGAGTACTTCATTCATAGGCCTTTGCTAAATAGACCTCTCCAAAAACTTTTTAAGTATAACGTACAACTGAACCAATATTATTCTTAATGCCCTATCCACCCCAATCTTTCGGTTTGGCCAATCTATTCCAACTAACCATCTCAAGTTTCCTTCCATTTGCATTACCAACCCATAGGAAATTAAACATGAGCCTTCTGATCCAATTCAAAATAGTCTTAGGTACTTGTGCCAAAGAGAGCGAGTAAACTAGTATAACCACCAATACTGCTTTTAACAAATCCAATCTGCCTCCTATTAAAAGAAGCCTAAATGTCCAATAGTTTATTCTCTTCTCAAAATTTTCCACAATCCAATACCAATATTTGATCCTATATCCAACTGACTTAAGAAAGTAACCTAGGTATTTAAATCCTTCCCCAATATCATTGACTTTAATAGGCAAGAATGTTGTAATCAAGTTCAAAACCTTTTCATCCACCTTATGTTTGTAAAGGATTTTGAGATGCTTACCTCCATTCTAGATGCTACACAAAAAAGATTAATAATTTCAACAAAACTTTCATCGATCTAGTCCCGAACATCATAACATCATTAACAAATAGTAAGTTTGTAATAAAAACAAAACCTAAAATTTTGAATCCTTAAAATTTCCCTTCTGATTTGGCCTTCATAATCATTTGACTTAAACCTTCAATAAACAATAAGAATATTAGAGGAGACAATGGGCAACCCTGGCGAAGGCCTCTTGAACTTTTAAAGAATCCATAGGGAGAACCATTAATAAGCACAGAGAACTGGGCAGATGTCACACCTGGCATAATCCAATTTCTTACTAATAAAGGGAGACCAATTTGAAGGAGAAGAAGTCTTAGGTATCCCCAATCCACACGGTCATAGACCTTAACTAAATCCCTCTTCAACAAAATAACCTCCCTATCCTTAAGGTTAATGGAATGAACAACCTCCTACGTAATACCAATTGCATCCAGGATTTGTCTATCATTCAAAAAATCAAACTGTTCATTGGACATAAATATGGAAACGAAAGGTTTAATCCTATTAGAAATGATCTCAGTTATAATTTTATATGCAAGGTTGCACAATGCAATTGATATGAAATCGTTAAAAATATCTCGGTTTATTACACTTAGGAATAAGTGTAAGGAAAGTTGAATTTAGAGCACTAGATATATATCCTTCCAATCTTGATTGCTCAACCATTGATGACAGATCACTACCCATCATGTTAAAGAAGGAGAGGAAGAGTTCCATAATCCAACCATCTGGATTTGGACTCTTATCTTAGCAAATTGTTTTAAAGCTTCTTCTATCTCACTTAGGGTCATAGGTTTTCCAATTTCCTCTCCATCTTCAAGACTGGAAAAGGAGGGCAAGTGACCAATTACCTTCAATTGTGCATCAATCTTAAATGAACCCGAGTCTTTGAAATTTTAATTAAAATGTGATTTATCCATCCTTTGTAAATCTTTCTAAGATTTAACCACATTTCCATTATCATCAGACATTTTCCATATTAAATTTGTATTTTTCGTAGGATGCATAATTATGAAAAAATCTCGGATTGTTTTTTTTTAACAAAAACGGTTCAGGAGCTTTGTATAATAAAAAAGGAAAATCAATAATTACAATAGTCTGGATACCGTCTTCTCCCAAAGGAGGAACATATCCACTCCACCTTGGGCTTCTTTTTCCAATCTCTCTTTATCATCTTCAATTCTTATTCTATGAGAGTTGAAACTCCTAATAAATTGCCCAAGCAAAAGGATATAAAAACAGAGCATACAAATGAAATGGTTCGCTATAAAGTAATCCAATTCCTTTCCTGATCCTGCTGATCACATAACAGGCGTCCGCACTCTAGATCCACTCCCTGGTTGGCCAACCTATCAGCATGTGAGTTATTTTCTCTCAAAATGTGAAGGAAATTGATGGCTTTAAATTCACTTGCCACGTATTTTAAAAGCTGATGTGTTTTGGTTATTGGACTCTTTCTATTCCTTACTAGATTCCTTGCCTCTCTAATAACCATACACGAATCTCGAAAGACCGCTAATTCCTCTATGCCTTCTTTCCTTGCCAACTCCAGTCCTTTTATTAAAGCTAACCATTCAGCCTCGTTATTAGTCTTTTTGTTGATTCCCCATGCATACTCTTTCAGCTTAATGCCTTCTGAATTGAAATACCCCCCCCCCCCCCCCACTCATGCCATCCCTGGATTTCCCTTTGAGGTGCCATCGAAGAATAATGAGTTGCAGCTCAGTTTCTTCCACCAACATTTGAAACCTTCCGGATTCATTCTGATTTGCTAGGATTGCAAGGTTTTAATTTTTTTTGGAATAATCCAAGGTTGGTGTGACGGAAGAGCAAACATTTTAGAGACCCAGTCTCTTTCTTCGACCGTTAATGCTTCCTTCTTGATGCTACTCATTCCCTTCGTGCATAAAGCTTCAACCTAGAGTGCTTTGGCAATTGCCGCAACTTTTCCCGGAATGCTCTTTTCCCCCTCAAATATTTCCTTGTTTCTTGTTGTCCAGATCTTCCAGCATATATATCTAGGAAGAGATACCCAAGCTCTTGCGAAATCTGGCTTGTTGAGGAGTGAACCTTGATAATAGTCCTTCCATCTTGCAAAGAGATCATCCCAGTTCGTTGACAAAGTCAATTCAAAATTCAGCTCCTTGTAGGCATGGTGCCACACTTCCTTGGAGAATTTACACTCTCAAAAAAGATGCTGAAGGGATTCTTCAAACTCCTTGCAGAGTATGCATCTCAGTGGGCTTTCCACTCCTCTTTTTCTCAAATTATCAGCTGTTAAAACTTTGCGATGGCCAAGTAACCAGAAAAAAACATTGATCTTGGGAAGACCATCCTTACACTAGATCTTCTTCCATTTCCCTTCATTACTGTTTGTGTTGTAATCCTCATCAATTGCTCTGTAGCCTGCCTTCACTGTGTAACCTTTAGAATTTCCCCAACGTCTTTCATCCTTCATCTCATGGTGCACTGGTGTTGGCAACACCGTGATGAGTGCAAGGAAGTCTGCGTTGAGGTGATCATCCTCCAACTCAATCCACCCCGTCCATCTCCCATTAGTCGGCCATTCAGATAGATCGAATAGTGAATTGATGTTCAATTCCTCTAATTTCTACCGTAACTCGGGAAATTCCTGCGCTAGCACCTTTGGTGAGATTTATGCGCAGTGGTTTGTCCATATTTTTATCTCCTTATCGTTGCCAGGGATCCACTTTAGATTTTATGTTATTAAATGAGCTATGTTTTTGCAAATTTCCCAAATCGGTGATCCTCTACTGCTCGTGCAAATGTTGTCCAAGCATCTCCTTCTGTTGCCGGACATGTATTTCTTTTGTAGAAATTTTTTCCACCATGCATCTTTGTCGGTCACTACTCTCCACAGGATTTTAGCTCTGAGAGCTAAATTCATCTTCATTGGATCTTTTACACTAGCGCCTCCGTGAATTTTGGGTTTGCAGACCATCTCCCAATTTACCAAGTTAATTTTTTTTTATTACTGTCAGTTTTACCTCCTTGCCATAGGAACCTTCAAAATTCTCTTTCGAGATCCTTCATAATTTTTTTTGGTGTAAGAGAGATCGAACAAGAGTAGATAGGATATGCATAGAGGATGGAAGAGTGAGCTTACCAACCGGATTTAGCCACCTTTCCCCCCATGAGTTGATTTTGTTCTCGATCTTCTCTATCATCCCTTGCCAATCAGCCATCCTTTTTTTCCCTTTGAAATCAGAATCCCTAGGTAATTGAAGGAGTTCCAGGCTGCAATCCCTTCAAAGTCAAGGATTCTTGCTATCTTTTCCAGCGTTCTAGGGGTGCAATTCCAACCATAGACTTTGGATTTGGCTGAATTTATTTTGCCATATGTTGCTTTGAGAAAGGTGGACAAGACTGAGTTGAATCTTCATGCAATTGTGATGGAAGCACCTCCGAGGAGAATGGTATCATCTACGAAATGTGCATGGTTGGCAACTTTCACACCTCTGGTTATCTTCAAGCCTCTAAGATCACCAAACTCCTGCAAGAGTTGTAGCTTTCTGCTCATGGATTCAACCACTAAAAAATAGAGGAAAGGGGACATTGGACAGCCTTGACGTAGCTCCCTGGTTGCCTAGAAGAACTTAGAAGGCATGTCGTTAACTAAAGGTGTGATCCAAGGCTTGCTTATATAGGCTTTGACCCAGCTTACAAATATTTCGAAGAAACCAAACTTAGACATGACTTCAAACAGAAAAAAAAAATGATTTACCCTATCAAATGCATTTGCCATGTCCAGTTTAATGGCCATACCTTGTTGCTTCCTTTCCACACTGGAGTGAATTGATTCTTGTATGATGATGATGTTATCTAGGATCTGACGCCCTGCTACAAATCCTCCTTGCGAATCTTAGATGAGGCGGCCCATGATGTCTTTCATTCTTATGGCCAAATTTTTTGACAGAATTTTGTACAAGGTGTTGCATAAGGAGATTGGTCTTAATCTTTCCAGCGTTGATGGGTTCTTTTCTTTAGGTATCAAAGATAAGAAAGATGAGTTAGTAGCCCCACCAATCTTATCTTTTTTCCTTGTCCATTTGTGCATCTTCTTCAGATCTTCTTTTATTATATTCCAAGCTGCTCTATAAAAATTTATAGTGAAGCCATCCGGCCCCGGTGCTTTGTCAGCATGGAGTGACCAGATTGCATTTCTTATCTCGTGCTCCAAGATGGGCTTTGCCAATTCCCTGTTATTTGCATCTGAGATGACCGAGGGGACACCATGGAGTAATTCCAGTTGCGCCTCCGGATCTGTCTCGCCTGTTTCTTCATACAGTTCTTGATAATGAGTGAAGGCATGATCTTTGAGCTCTTCTTGCCCCGTGATCCTGTTTCCTTGTTTATCCTTCAACTCCTTGATGGAATTGAGGATTTGTTGCACCTTGGCTTGCTTATGGAAATACTCGGTGTTGTTGTCTCTGCCCTTTAACCATTTCTGTATGGATTTGATTCTCCATCCCTCTTCGATCTGCCTTGCAGCCTTTATTATTATGAGATTGAGCTCTTTCTCCTGTTTCATATGCTTTATGGACACCTCTTCCACCTCCATTCTACTTTGCAGAGCTGCAAACTCCCTTTGTAAACTAATTTTTTGTTTTATAGGATCCACAAAGTCTTCCTTTGCCCATTTATTTAGGGCAGCTTTCACTGCTATTAGCTTGGACTCCCAAATGTAGCTGGGGGATCTGAAGTGATTGGTGTTCCACTCCCTTTCGATTAGCTCCATTATTTTCATATCATGCAACCATATCAGATTAAATCTAAAGGGGATGGGCCCGAGATTGACAAGCAGGGATAAAATCAACGCCAAAGGTTTGTGATCTGATACTGCTGAAGGTAGAGCAAAAGAGGTAGGGAGGAGATCTTTCTGCAAGAAAGTGGAACTTACCAAAATTTGTCCAGCCTTGCCGCAATGTGCCCAATTCTGACTCTTCTGTTGCTCCAGGTGTACTTCTCGTTCCTCAGAGAAATATCCAGCAGATCCAAATCCACCATTAGATACTCCATCTTCTCGCCGAAGGGGTCCCTGACCTTCGTGCCCCCTCATTTTTCTCCCTGTGACCTAGTAGTGTTGAAATCCCCGGCTATGATAAGATCTTTCCCATGCATCTCTTCCTTGAGATTGTTAAGATCTTTCCAAAAAGTTATCTTGTCCTTATAGTGAGTTGGCCCGTATACATTACAAATGTATAGCGGGGATTGATTCTCTTCTTCCTGAATTTATAGCAAGAGCTAATGTTGGCTTTCTTTGATAAAGTTAACCAAGAATTTGATGGAGAGAATGGTGGTTATTCCCCCTGATGCTCCTTTTGAACTTATGGCCTTCCCTTTGTTGTTTTTACAGAATCGACATGAGAGTGTCATGGCCTCCACGTCTGGCATTTTCGTCTCTTGGAGCAGTAGTATGTCTGGCTTCTCAGATTTGATAATATCCTTTATTGCTTCTACCTTGCTTAAGCTTCCCAGACCCCTACAGTTCCAAGAGACGGTTTTTAACATTTCTTACTTGCTTGAGATCCTGCTCTGGATCTGCCGTCTGCTCTTACCCCTCCCTAAATTTTGGGGTTCTGAAGAAGCCTCGTTTCCTCAAGACTTCTTTGCCTTCCTAGCTCCATCTCTCTTTCCGCTTCTCGCTCTCTTAGCTACCTTTGTGACTTCCTCTTGTGGCTGGCTGCGAAGCTACTTCTTACATCCTGTGATCCTTGTGAAGGAGATCTCTCTAGGGAGAATCCTTGTGGAGTGACTTTGTTGTTTTTTACCATCTCTGCCCAGGTTCCCCCTGGTGTTGATGACCCTTCGGGGCCCCTTTCACTTCTTTCATTTCTGGGAGAAATGGGGGGGATACTTGTGTTTTCCTAGGTTTCCTCTTCCTCTACTTCAACTGTTACCACTTCCAGAGGGGGGATTTCACCTTCTTCAATAACCAATGCCTTGTACTGATTGCTTACCAAGGCTTTTTTTGCTTCTGCATACTTTTCCTTACTGCTCTTTTGCTGCATCTCGCTTGCTGCACAAGGGTTTTTCCTTCCCCTCGGTGTTGCCAGCCTTCCTCTTGGTTTTTTCCCTGGGTCTCTTGAACCACCTTAGGATATGTTTTAACAAAGTGGTCATACTCGTGGCACTTCTTGCATTTAAATGGTAGTTGCTCGTAGTCCACTTTTTGCATGTGTTCCCATCCGTCCATGAGTAAATTACTGCCTCTGGTAGGCCTTTCTCTAGATCTACTTCAACGTAGATCCGTGCACAAGAGAACATGGAACGCTTTGGTTCCGCTTTGCCAATGTAGTTGTTGAGAGAGTTTCCTATTGCTTGCAGTGTCTCGTCATTCCAACAGTGCAGGGGCAGGTGAGGGAGATGGACCCAGACCGCAGAAGGCACATCCTTTTATGGGTCCAATGAAATGCTCCATCGGTTTAGATACAAACCACACAGACCCATGAAGCAGGGGTCGCACCTGAAGATCAGATCTCTGTCAGCTTTGCTTTCAAAGAAGAAGGAGAAGAAACCCTTTCCACAAAACTAGTGTTGCATCCCCCCCGATATCAAGGGCATCCAGTTCTTGTTGATCCAGATCTCCATAGACTTTGGCGAAGGCCAGATGCTCGTGAACTGACCTATCAGTCCTTTCTCGCTCAGAGCTAGGGCTTTTAATCTTGAAGTTGCTGACATGATCTGAATCCTAGGAGCAACTGCTTGATTCACAAAGTTTACATCTCTAGATTCTGGGGTGATCATAGTTGAAGAAGAGGTGGTAGCCACCAGTTTCTTGAATGCTTCATCTAACAATCTCTAACGTTCTTCTGGGCTCAGGTCCGGTGGTGGATCCATCCTTTCCTAGTTAAATCACGAGGCTCTCTGCATGCTAAATAGAAAGCTGCTCTCCACGTCGATAGAAGGTTGCCTGAATGCAAAGTGTTGCCTTCAGACTAGATCCAAAAGTCCCCTACAGTTTGCATGCATGATCTGCATGCAGAGGCAACAGATCAAACCTCGGCTCGCTCAGAGACCTAGGCACTTACTCGCAGGCTCACGCAGCAAGAAAAAATCTAGTATTGTTCTCACCAAGTGTGAATAGACATAACTTTATTTTGATTGTATATATACAAAGTAAATTAATAAAAACTAACATAAATAAAAATTATTACTTATAAGGACTTAATGTTTGATTATGCCTAGATTCATCTTTTCCAATATCCATTTGACTTTCACTTAGATCGTGGATATTTCGATGAAAAAAAAATGATAAGTATGATCGAATAGAGGTTGACTTATTAGTTTATGTAGAAGACAGTTCCAATGAAGGTTAGAACATTTAATTTTTTTATATATAAATAATAGGCTAATTTGAAGAAAAAAAATTAAATATATAAATTGGTATTTTTACATTAAATCTTATAGATTATATAATTTTTTATTTCTAGATAAAGTTATTTTGGGGCAAATATTTATGTGTATTTTCTCATTTCAAAAATGGAACCCAAGGTAAAGCTTATATTCATTGAGGCATAAGACCAATCAACAATAAAGTTCAAATCCAATACATATATTCATTATGATCTCAACATATAACTTTAAAAAATAGAACCTAGATAAAGATAACACTTCAATCCACAAACACTTATCTAGATCCAATTGACATATATATATATATATATATATATATATATATAAGCAATAAGCATCTAAGAAATATGTGCATCTATTCTCTTATAAAATGAAAAGCATGGTCATGCAATAAAACTAGAGGCCAAAATAAAGCACTCCTAACATGCATGCATAAACAATAGAACTACAAGTCAAATGAGAGATGCATTTTAAATTGAGAATCTACAAATTCAAACATGTACAGCCATTACAAAACATAAATATAACAAAATGCTACATAAATGTTTAGTCTATAAAAAATATACAAACTAGTTTTATGTACAAAATTTCCAAAAATCGGAAACCCAACACATATTTATAGTAAAATGCATGCACACACAATAAAATCATATACACAAGTTATATTTTGTGAAGTACCAATTTAAACACCTTCAATAACAAAAAAAACATATATAACAGCATGTTTCCTTATTTTTATTTCATAAACTTTAGCAAATTAAATAATAAACATAAGGAGTAAGCTCCCCTGTCCATGCTCAAAAGAGCTGAAAGTAATCATGAGAGACCAATTGGTCCTCCAAAAATTCTGAGAAACAACCAGTACCAGGAGAAAAAGAGAGAGCAATTCTAGAGAGACGGTCAGCAATCCGATTGTGCTCTCGGTAGATGTGGGTGAAAAACAGATCCGAAAAGCTAAATATTAGCTTTTTTGTCTCCTTGCACCAGTGAAAGAGATCTGGAGGGGAGAGAGCAGTCGATCCCTTTGCCCAATTAATGATGACTTGTGAGTCACCAAATATGTGGGATAAGGGGATCCCCATCATTTGGGAAGAAAGTAGAAGAGCCCAAAGGCTAAGTAATTCTGCTTTAGTATTGGTGCCATATCCGACCCCCAGCGCGAACTCGAAATGATGAGACTCATTCAAATATAAGCAGTATCCCACACCTGCTACCTTGTTGTTAGAGGCCCCATCGAAAAATCCACAAGGGAAGAACATACAGGGAGGATTCCCTATCTTCCTGCATTTTTTAGCTTTGACAGGCTGAGAAGAATAAGTCTGGATAGAGTAAGTAATTTGCTGGATGATGCTGTAAACATTCCTCTTTTTTCCTTCAAAAATGGCTAAATTCTGCGCTTTCCAGATAATCCACATCAAATGAAATTGAATAAGACTAAGAGATGGATTTATAAATGAGGAGAGAGAATCCACAGGAGGATCATAAGGAAGCTGGAACTGATCGCAGATGTGGTCAAGAGCAGTTCTCCAAACAATGCATTTTGAGAATAAATGTGCAATGGTCTCTTCATCTGAACAACACAGTGCACAAATGCCAGGGCCAGACCTACCCCTTTTATGAAGTTTATCCCAAGTGAGTATTTTGTTCCGGATAACCAACCATATGAAGCAGCCAATTTTACGTGGGAGAGCACTGTTCCATAATAAAGATTCAATACGAGTGCCAACCGGAGGGGAGAGTTCCTGCCAACTGACCAAATGATATCTTCTATAATTTTCAGAGGAACCCCATAGAAAGGCAAACATAATGCTCCTGAGCTTGTGCAGAATAGAGACAGGGATAGGAGCTAATCCCATCCAATACATCGATATGCTGGAGAGTACTGATTGAACAAGGATCAACCTGCCCCCGAGGGACAGAAGCTTGTGGGTCCAATTGCAGATTCTCTTTTCAAATTTTTGAACTAGCCAAGTCCAATCGCAGACCCTGTAACCAAGGGGCTTAAGGAAGAAACCAATGTATTTAAACCCAGTGAGAATCGACTCCATTCGATAAGGTAGTACCCTGGCATTATCTAAGAAAATGTCAGTATCAATATTGTTATATAGGAAGCAAGATTTATCAATGTTGATTCTCATTCCCGATGCCTTACAAAAAGATTCCAGGATAACATCAAAAGCAGCCCACTCCAGAAGAGTACCAGTACCCATAAGGATCACATCATCCACAACAAGGAGGTGGGTAAGGGCAAGAGAGGATGCAATCTGAATGCCACGTATAAGACCGTTGTTCCTGGCATCCGTGATAAGGAGGCTAAGGCCTTCAATGACAAGGATGAAGAGAAGAGGGGACAAAGGACAGCCTTGACGAATGCCACGAGATGCAGTGAAAAATTTCGAGGGGGTCCCATTAATTAGGACCGCAAAATTCGTAGAGGTAAGACAACCCATAATCCAATTGACAATTAGAAGTGGAACCCCGATTTGGATCAAGATGAGCCGGATAAAGGTCCAATTCACACGGTCAAAAGCCTTGATAAGATCCAATTTGAGAATGAAGGCACATATATTTTTTGATTTAACAGAGTGAAGTATCTCTTGGACAATTCCAATAGGCTTAGTGATCTGTCGATTTTTAAGGAAGCCAAATTGTTCTTGTGAGATACCCAAATCCAAGAAGGGCTTAATCCTGCCCGCAATGACCTTTGCTATCAGCTTATACAAAAGATTACATAATGAGATGGGCCTGAAGTCTGCAAAGGTCCGAGGCTTATCCAGTTTAGGAATGAGTGCAAGGAAGGTCATGTTCAAGGATGGAGGAATAAAACCAAAAACCCCAGTCGAGTCTACAGCAGACAATAACTCATGGCCCAAGAGATCGAAGTAGTGCAGGTAGAACTATACAGGCCATCCATCCGGGCCAGGGCTCTGGTCTTTTTTAAATGACTTCAAAGAGAGTTCAATCTCCTCAAGTGTGGCCGGGCAGGTAAGGATCGATATGTGCTCAATAGGAATCATCTTAGGATAAAGTGAGACAACCTTGAGTTGTTGAACCAAACATGTGCCTCCATCATCCTTATAAATACTAGCAAAGTGTGCCTTACCCTGGTCCTTAAGAGCTGCCTCATCTTCATAACAAGTGCCATCTGCATCTTCCAAAGACCAAATCGAATTTTGATTCCGCCTGCCTCATGCCAGCATATGAAAGTATTTAGTGTTGGAATCGCCCTGGAGGGCCCATTTCGATCTACTTTTAAGTTGCCAGGTAAGTAGATAATGGTCCATGATCTTCTGCTTTTCAGCTCTGAGCCGAGACATATGTTCCATTTCTTCCATGGTAAGGATACCATAAGACAGGCCAGAGAGGAGCGATTCAATAGCCCGGTTAAGGGAATTGGAAGCAGAATCCATACAAGCAAGATTGGCCTTAATCCACACCTTGGTATCATGTTTAAGGTTACGCATCTTATGGCAAATAGCCTCAATGCCTGGGGAGTTGCCACTATTGGAATGAGAAGACCACCATTGCAAAAGCCAATCATTGAAAGCTGGATCGTTGAGCCACGAGCGATTGAATCTAAATCGATAGTTACAAGAGCCCCGCTTCTTGTCCCATTCAAAACAAATAGGAAAGTGATCTGAAATGTCTGCACACTGGGTCCACACCCTATGAACCCCCAAAGAAGGAATCAAGGATCCGGATATTAAGAAACGATCAAGATGCTTACTTATACCATCTTCACTGACACGACCATTGCGCCAGATAGGCCCGACAAACTAAGGTGCAAAGTCCATGAGACCCACCGAGTCGAAGAGGGATAAGAAGTGCTGAGAGAGGGGATCCGAGGAGGCCTTATTTCCCCAAATCTCGGATGAGTACAAGGTGAGATTGAGGTCCCCTCCTAATACAAGATTTAGAATGCTAAGTAAGCCACCACGCAGAGCCTTTTCCCAAAATAGTTCGATGTCTCTATAAGGACCATACACATTGAGGATGGAGATAGGAGCGGCCATCCCTCGGATAGAGGCCTGTACCAATAGACCAGCACAGGTCTGAAAGGCCCTACACTTTACCTTTTGAGGATTCCAGGCAGTGAGGAGGCCACCTGAGAGCCCCGACGCGCTGATCGCACAAAACTCCCAAGAAGGGAGGATTTTTGAGAAGGCAAATAATGAAGGGGACGAGCTACACATAGTTTCCTAGAGAAGGATAATATCCAGGCCTAGTGACTTAATGAGAACACGGAGGTTTTGGTTTTTGGTCTTACCTCCAAGACCCCGAATATTAAAGGATAAGAGCATCATCATAATGCATCCTTGTGGGGAGACAATGCTCTAAGTCCCCTAATTGTGTTGCCACGAGCCACATATTTGATGCGAATGAAAAGAGGGATGTAGGGTGGAGAAGCTAAGGAAAGGTCCACCTTATTGTCCCTTATACCTTTAGATTTTTTCCAGACAGTCACATTGGCAAAGCAGATGGAATTGAGGTGAAGTGTAGAAGGGGATGTAGGGGTTGTTGCAGTGAAGATGGATAAAGATTTTTTAAGTGAAGGGTCAGAGAAAGAGGGTGATGAGGTGGGACTAAGGGAGGGAGAAGTAAGGGTCGGAGGGGATTGAGGGTGTGGAAGGGGAGGAAAATCCACCAATGAGGCCAATAATGGACAGCGGAGAAGTTTTATGCAAGGAGAGGGGAGAGTGGAAAGGACTAGGATGCGGAGGTAAGTCCTCGGGAACCGAGGGAGACTCTTGAGTCGAGCAAGAGACAGCAGCAGGAAGCGAGGAGTCAACAGGAAGTGACAAATCCTGAGTCATTTCAGGCTGCGAATCAGTTAGAGATTTGGAGGACAAAGAGGGGACAGGGAAAGAAGATTTAGAATGTGATAAAATCAAATCATCGACAACTTCTAGAAAGGCATCCGAGACGACTTCAAAGGGAGAAATAGACTCAATGTGGGTACCTGGAGATCGAAGCTTATGTACAATGGGGATGTCCGGAGAGGTTCCCTTTGGAGAGTCATCCGAGCCCGTGTCTTCACAACCAGGACGCAGGTCAGGACAAACGTTCCTCAGGTGGCCAACCGCATGGCAACAACTGCATCTAAATGGAATGTGGAGGTAGTCAAGCTGCTGGACCAGAAAGCGCTCATTGCATAGGATTTCCACTTCTGTCGGCAAACCCCGAGAGATGTCCATCTTGATAAAAACCTTGGCAACTCTCTTGTCATAAGCAAGATGAAAATCAGCCTCAACGACAACAAACCGGCCAATAGTATTGCCATTGCCCTCTAGAATCTGTCTGCTCCAAAGAGGAAACGGGAGGTGTGGCAGTAACACCCAGAGATGGAGTTTAGTAATCCTTTCCTGAAGAGGGTCGAATCTAGAGTGCCAATGCCCAAGTACCAAAGAACCCTTCCCAATGCGCCAGATACCATCAAGGATACGAGAATAGTGTTCCTCTTCTAGAAATACAAAAACAATCCACCCATTAGACAACAAACTGATAGTAGGAATATAATCAAAGAGTGGCTTTCGATGCTCCGAAGCCCACTCCACCCAGGTGGCCTTACTCATTATGTAGTATTCCAGTCTCCTAACAAGGGCACGTGAGCAGAGAGAAGAGACACGCTCCATGAAGATGTTGTGACCCAAAACATAGCGAAAGCGACCTTCCTGGGCCTTAATACACTTGGCACGTCTCTTACGACGGAAATGAGGCAGAGCGTCCACCTCAGCCATGGAGGAAATACCCACAAAGTCAACACAAAAGGTGCTACTGAGGATACCAAACCCCTGACCAAAGTCCCGGAGCCAGGATAATCATAGTCTTCTAGACAGAATCACTAAAAACCCAGGAGGAAATCCAGTATAAAGGAGCCCCAGGCCAAGAAAACTCGAAAACACAGAATACAAAACCCCTGGAGCCCTCACAAGTGTGACGAAGACAGCCCACAATCGAGTCACCACTACAGAGCCCTAGGGAGCCACAGAAGCAGCAGACCAGAAAGAGGCTAAGGATAGGGGACCATAGGCACAGGAGAAGAGAACCTCCAGTGCAAACCCACGAGTGGAGCCCCAGGCCCCTGAAACCGAAAGAAGAAAACCCAAATTCAACCCACAAATACAGAGAAGAAAACGAGAGAAACCCTAATCCAATCAGTAGGGTTTGCAGAAGTCAACACCAATCTGAGAGGCCAACAGAAAGAAGGGGAGTGGAGAGTCCCAAATGCAGAAAGAATGAGCGGAATTCCGAGGAAGAACCGAGCGAAAGGGCAGTGTACCGGGGGAGACACTGAAGAGGAAGAAAGTTAGGGTGAGTCCCGAACCCCAGAAAACAAAAGAAACAGACCAAAGTCAACCCAGTACATGCCAGAGGTGACATAAGACAAATATACAAAAATTACGACGAAAAACCCATGCAGGGGTGGTGAAAAACAAAAAACCACCAGGGCAGCCAAGACAGAGCGATTCCTTTCCACTTTTTTTTTATTCTTGGTTGGTACTAGTCCCCTGGTGAAGCGAAGGGACTCCAAGAGGGGCTGCTGACTGGGTAAGACTACCCTACAAGTCCAAACCCCAGCCGATAATTCACACAGAACATAGGAACGAAAATAACAACCCACCCCAAAAAACGACGGAATGGTGTGTAGACCCAGGCACCCAAGAACCCCACAGTCATCACGCCCAAATCAACTCTCTGTTTAGAAAACAACTAATTCCATGTGCAATGATCTCATGTACCTCCTTGCTCATGTTCTCTTTCTCTGTTGCCTCAATCGATGTTTGGAACTTATGTATTGCCTTACAACATGAAGCTTATAAGGATGTAAGCATAGGGGTAGGTACTCAAAGAGGCAAGTATGAATTTGTTTTGATAATGACATTTATTGTTGAGCAAGAATACTTGAAGTTTGGAATTTAGGCATTGCCTTACAACATGAAGCTTTTAAGGATGTGAGTAAAGGGGTAGGTACTCAAAGAGCAAGTATGAATTTGAGAAAATATTGGAAAGTTTTTAAGGATGTGAGCAAAGGGGCAGATACTCAAAGGGGCAAGTATGAATTTGAGAAAACAATGAAAAGTTTTTAAGGATGTGAGCAAAGGGGCAGGTACTCAAAAGGGCAAGCATGAATTTGAGAAAACAATGAAATCCTAGGTTATTGATAGCTTCATGTCCTTATACACATCATTATTTAAAAAAAGGATTTGAAACATGTATAAAAATAATTGAAGAAAAGGAAAAAAAAATTGTAAAAAATAAAAGTTGAAAAAACAACATTCAAAAAATAAACAAGCATATATAAAAGTGAACACATCTTACCCTCATACCGTGCAACTCACATAAACAATGCCTCACTAGTGATTTGCATTACAATGGTTAACAATGCTCAAATGTGAGAGTAAAAATAATATCAACCAATCGATCAAAATATAAATAAAACAATATGAGAAGGGAGAGAAACAACCGACCAAAATAAAAATAAAAACAGAGGATAGGCTAACTAAAAAAACAACCAAAACCAGTTCCAGGTCCTTACATTTGAAAGAACAAGGCACCTGGAAAAACCAGCTCAAAATCCTGACATTTCAAACAAGCAAAGCACCCGCAATGAGCAATTAAATGAAATTTGCATGTCGCATTTAAAATGATCCTGACTCGAACCCTAAACAACAACATTAAAAACATCCCTGACACCGCATCATGAAAAACCTTGGAGAAATAGACAAGTTGATACTTAGCAGAAACCGATTTTCACTCCAAGAAACTCTTTTCAAAAATTTTAGCATTGGAGGCTCCTTTGCTCACCTGGTTCCTTCTGATTCTCTTGGTTGCAAGAGTTCAAAGGCACTCTGCTTCTGTTGGACGTCTTATTTGTGTTTGATCTTTGATTTTTTTTGTATTTCTCAATCAGATTCCAAGTTTGTCATTCTGGATGAACTAAGTAGTTGTTGTTACAATGGGCTCAGGTTCTAGCTCCAAGAAATTAATATTTCTTGGTCTGGCTCAGCTCAGGACTCCTTTCTATTTATTGTGTGGGATAGGTTAGCTCTATTTGGAGGGGCTCTCTCATTCTCGGCTGAGATCGTGCTGTGACTCACTGTTTCTAGTGGAAATCAATGGAAGTCACTTTGATAAGGAGCTTGAGCTTTGCCCAAATTCTCTGGATTGGTTAATTTCTTGGTTGTCCATTTCACTGGTGGTCTAGCTGCTGGAGGTGTGACTCTCTGACCTGGCGTGAGGCTCTGATTGAGCTTTTATTGGATTCCTTTTGCTCTGGCTTTGGCCATTTGGATGGGCTTCTTTTTAAGGTTTGTTCCCTTTGCTCGGGTTGGAGGCTCTCTGGAGTCTGATTTGCTTATGTTTGCAGCCCTGGCTGTGTTATTGTGGCTAGCTCTTCTTTTGTTTTGGTCCCTGGTTGGTTTCTTGCTCGCTGGTGGTTGCTTTGGTGGCTCTTTTTAGCCTGGATTGGACTGGTTGTTTGGGCTTTCCTTGTCTTTGTATCTGAAGAGGTTTTCTGGTGGAGGTTTTGTTGGGGGGATGGTTGCTCTCCTCTTGGTGGGATTGTTGCCTGGCCTTGCTAGTGTCCTGCTCTTTGGAACTCTTTGTTTCTCTGCAGGGTTAGCTTTGGTGGAGAAGTCCTCATGGATTCTAGAGGGGTCCCTCCTCTTCCTCCTGAATTGGAGGCTTTTAAGATGTTGATTGCTTCTAGAAGAAAGAGGACTGGGGGAGGTGTTCAAATATTTGTTAAGAAGGTTGATATCCCTTTCGTGGAACTCCCTGCTGAACGGACCTGTCATTCGGCTCTCAACTTGGCTGATCGGGGTCTTATTGGCCAATTCTCTGGCCTCTGGCCTTCCTCTAAGGCAACTAATGGGTGGGTGCAGAGGAACTAGAGGCCTCTTGTTTCAGCTGATATCCGTAGTCACTTTGTTGGACGAGGCTTTTTTGTTTTTGTTTTTGACTCTGCGGAGGACCGAGCTCTGATCTTTCGGAATGGGCCATATTTCATAGGTCCTTAGGGTCTATATTTGAATAAATGGACCCCTGATTTTGATCCCTCGCAAGATGTCCCTTCTGTTGTTCCAGTATGGGTGAGACTTCCGCATCTCCCCTTACATTGTTGGAATTTGGAATCCCTAGAAATCATTGGGAACAAGTTGGGCAAATATATTGACAGAGCTAAGAGGAAAGACCAGTATGCTTGAGCTAGAATTTGTGTTGAGGTTGATTTGGAAATAGGTCTCCCTGAAGCAATTCAACTAACAGTAGCAGAGTGGTCCTATATTCAGGAGTTGGATTATGAGCAAATCCCGTTTAAATGTCGGTTCTGTCATGGTTATGGGCATTTTGCTCGAAGTTGCAAAAACAGAATAGAAGAAGTCACCATAATTGAGAAAGAAGATCAGTGGACTCAAGTTCAGAAAGGAAATTCCAATCAGGGATCTAGAAAGAAAGGGAAAGAAGTTAAAACCGTCTCAGGGGCTTCTGCAGCTGAGGGTCCAAGTGCTTCTCATGTTGTTGTCTCCCCCAAGGCAGCCCCCAATCCATTCTCTGTTTTAAGTTCCTCTGAAAACATTCTTGAAGAAGGTGAAATGGAGCAATTAGATACTCTAGATATTGGTATAGATGAATCTATTGCTCTAAAGGATCAAGTTGATTCTTCCTTTTTGAGTCCTGGAGTTTCTCCTCTTCCTAAGGAGATTAGTCCCTCTTATGTAGAAATTATACGGAAGAAGCATGGAGTTAGTTCTGGTTCTTCAGAAGATGAGTCTTTTGAGCAATCCAAAAAAGGCAGGAAGTCATAGAAGGAACTTCGGGAAGTAGAGGCAGAAAGGCTCAAGACCCAAGGCAACCATGCTACTATAGAGATGTCTTATGGAAGGAATAAAAGAAACAGACCTCCAAAGGGAGCAATTACTCCCTCTCCTTTGGGTAAGTAATGCAAATAAACTCCTGGAACTTTAGGGTTTTGGGGAACCCAGCTAAAGCTGAAGCAGTAAATTTTTTATTGAAGATGGCCCTTTCTGATATCCTACTTCTCTAGGAGACGAAAATCGATGGGGCAACAACTCTCCTCATTGGTAAAACTAAATCATAATTTTAATGTAGGTAAATCAGTAAGTGCCAGAGGCACCAACGGGGGAATTGCAACTCTTTGGCGTGATGAGAATTACCAGTTAATTAATTGGCACTCCACGCAACATTGGATTTTTACCGAATTATATCATTGCTCCAGTAAATCCACTTATGCCATGTTCAATCTTTACGTCCCTGTTAATAATTTGGAAAAAAAAGAGTGATGGTTATCATTATCTGAATTTCTGAAGAGAAAATCCCCAGCAAACATTATCTTAGCCGGCGATTTAAATATTACCCTTGCGCCGAATGAAAAGAAAGGTGGTATCCGTGGTAAAGATTACATGCAAGATTCAGTTGAAGAATTAACTCAACTATGGGAATTGATCGACTTGAAACCCAAGATAGGGCGTTTCACGTGGTCCAACCAAAGGGTTGGGGCCGCAAGTATTTTTGCTCGTTTAGACCGGTTTTTAGTCCAAAGTTCTCTGCTGGATGGAAATCAGATTATTTCCTCCAAAATCCTCCCTAAAGTCTCATCGGATCATCAACCCATTGTACTGGTTTTTAAAAAGGAGGAGCAGCTTGGTCCTATTCCCTTCCATTTCTGTCCACTCTAGATTGAACGTGATGGTTTTTTGGAAACTGTCAAACAGGCTTGGTCTCAGTTGGTACACGACTCTCCCAGTTACGTCTGGGAACATAAATTGAAGCAGACTAAAATCGCTTTGAAGAAATGGCTCAAAGTCCCTCTTCCTTCTCCTGTGCATAGTAGAAAAGATAATGTTGATAAGCTAACTAAAATTCAGATTGGGATGGAAAATTGTGATATATCTCTTTCCCAAATAGCGCTTGAAAGGGAAGCCCAATACCTTACTTCTCAAGCTTTCAGGGTTGAGGAGGAGCATCTCAGGTTAAAATCTCGAAGCATCAAAGCTGGAGATAGGAATTCTGCTTTCTTTCACCGTCAATGTAGAGCCAGACTCTCTTGAAATCATATTTCGGAGATTATTAATGGTGATGGAGTTGTTATCAAAGGGCAAGACCCTTTAAAACAGGCAGCGTATTCTCACTTTCAGAAGTTGTTTCAAGATGATGGTATCTATGATGAAGAAGTCTCTAAGGAGTTCTTGAATAATGTTCCTTCTCTAGTAAGTAATGAGGAAAATATAGATCTAATGAGGCCTTTCTCGGAAAGGGAAATAGTAGAGGTCATCTGAGCTATGGAGTCGGACAAAGCTCTTGGGCCTGATGGCTACTCCATTCATTTTTTTAAAGTCTGCTGGCCCATAATCAAATCTGATCTGCTGCGTATGGTCTTGGCTTTTCAGAGAAAAGTAAAATTGGGTGGGTGTACTAATTCAACTTTTCTTGCCCTCATCCCTAAAGATGTCAATCCATCCTCCTTTGATAGATTTCGACCAATTTCCTTGTGTAACTCTTCTTACAAAATCATAGCCAAGCTTTTAGCTAACAGGTTCAAGCCCTTGCTCGGCAAGTTGGTTTCACCTCTTCAGGGGGGTTTCGTAAATAGTTGACAATGTCATTCAAGTTCAAGAAGCTATCCATACCAGTTTTCATAGGAATGAAAAAGGCATGCTTATAAAGCTGGACATGAAGAACGCCTTTGATCGAGTGAAGCTTCCCTTCCTATATGATGTTCTTATCTCTTTTGGTTTTTGTCCTAAGTTTGTAAATCTGATCAAAGCTTGTATGAATCAGCCCTGGATAGCACCTTTAGTTAATGGTAGGCCTTCTGAATTCTTCAAAGCCTCTAGAGGTCTATGGCAAGGCTGTCGGATGTCTCCCTTCTTGTACATTTTGATGTCTGAATCCCTTAGCATAAAACTCTCAGTTGAAAAGGAAGCAGGGTTTTTACCGGGTATTAAGATTGCCAAGGGAATTGACCCTATCAATCATGCTCTTTTTGCAGATGATCCCCTTCTCCTTGGAGGGGCCTCTTTGATGATTGCTCAGGCTTTTAATGTTGTTCTCCAAAAATTCTGTCAAAGTTCAGGAGCTTTGATAAACAAAAGTAAAAGTGGGGTTTATGGATGGAATGTAGATCAAGGTGCCTTACACCGGATATCAGATTTCTTTGGTTTCTCTGGGTATGATAAGTGCGATAAGATTACGTATCTTGGGCTACCATTAACCCTTGGTAAGACCACTCCTTCTCTTTGGCTTGATGTTTTGGCAAAGTTAAAGAAAAAAATCACTTATTGGGGTGGTCAGTGGTTGTCTAAAGCCGGGAAATTGATCCTGATCAAATCTGTCCTCTCAGCTTATCCGGTGTTCTAGTCCACTCTGCTTTTGGCTCCTAAGTCGATTTCATCCCAAATTGTTAAGATTTTGCGTGATTTTCTCTGGAATGGCGAAAAGCATGGGCAAAATAAGATTCATTTGGTGAAATGGGAGGATCTTAAGTGTCCTATGTCAGAAGGAGGTCTACAAATTCGTGATCCAGCTCTTGCTAATTTGGCAATGACAGGGAAGCTAATTTGGCAGCTGTTTGATGATCCGAATCATCCTGTCAGTAGAATATTTAAGATGAAGTACTTGAAAGGAGGTACATTAAGAAATATTTCAGCTGTTAATACACCTTCAGGTTCAGCAATTTAGAATTCCTGTAGGAAAGGATTTGAATTCTTCTACCAACAGATTTTTAGAATTCTAGGTAATGGGTTGAGAAATCTTCTATGGGAGGATCATATCTCCGGGAAACCTCGTCTTTCCTTTGTCCTACAAATTTCTGATTTTATGAATTGGTCTAAGAATAAAGGACTTTTACGTCTTGCTGATATATGTACATGGGATTTCGGTGGATTTTGGACTGGTTGGAGTTTTCCAGATCTCTTGGTTTGTCTTGAGTCCCAAAAATCTGTATTGCTCCCCCTTCTCTCTGGTTTGGCTCCTATGTTTCTCCCAGAACGATCGGTGGGGTTGGGGTCACGATGGAGAATACTCAGCTGCTAATGGTCTCAAGTTTCTTCAACCAACTTCTTCGTCTTGTTTTGCTCCAGAGATCTGGAAATCTGTTTGGCATTCCTATCTGCCAAAGGTAAAAAAATTTGTTTGGTTGCTATGGAAAAATAAGTCTTTAACTGGTGATAATTTACTAAAGCGTGGTTTTGTTGGGCCATTTTGCTGTTGTTTCTTCTTGTCGGCAATGGAGACTGCTGATCATCTTTTTGTGGAATGTGAATTTGCCAAAAATGTGTGGGCAATGGTACTTTCTGGTGTTCAATTATCCCTTCCAACCCAAACATGTGTAACAACTTTATATTTAAGTTGGCATGACGGTCGTCCATCTAAGAATTGGGTCCCTGTTCTACATAAGTTCTGGCATTCAATTTTGAAATTTACCCTGTGGTCTATCTAGATATCCAGGAATAGTTGTGTCTTTAATAACTAGAGGCCAATTTTCCAAATTGATGCCTCCAAGTCTCCGGCATTAATTTCAGAATTAATTTGCTATCTAATTTCTTCCTTGCCTTTCTCTCTGTGTTTGGAGGCCCCACCAGTTGTGCGGCTGCTTAAACCTGTCTCGGCTCCTTCCTGGAGGTTTCATGGAAGTCAAGAGGAATTTTTATCTATGTGGTGGAGTTCTCCTTTAGCTGTCATTTTTTTTACAGAGCTTCAAAAGGGAATCCCGGGGTCTCAGGTGTTGGTGGTCTGGTTCTATCTCTGGATAGACTATCTGCTTTCAGGTTCTGTTGGGGGCTAGGTATCATGTCCAACAATCAGGCAGAAGGTTACAGTTTGCTAATGGAAACCCAACTGGCTAAGGAAAAAGGGTTTCAGGCGATTCTAATCTATGGTGACTCTGAGCTTCTGATAAATTCTCTAAACTCTTCGGTTAGCCTCAACAACTTTGCCTTAAACGCAATTCTTCAGTGAATTAGGAGAAATATGAAAGTATTTGCTAAGATTGAGGTAGTTCATATTTTACGGGAATTAAATAAATCATCAGATGTTCTGGCAAATAAGGCATGCTGCCTTTCTCCTGGATTTCTTAGTATTAATGGGGAGACTAGCTCTTTTCACTCAATTCCATAAGCATCCAGTAAGTCTGTTGCCCTGGTTAACTGTTGGGAGAATTCTGGCCAATGAGGGATGCCCCTCTTTCAAATTATTTCAAGGAGATCAACATTTGTTAGTATGTTGAGGTGATTTCGAACCAATTCGAGGACATTGCATCTTCTTTCAAGGAATCGATCCTGTCTTGGGTCGTGAATTGTGTTGGTTAGCGTGGGAAGGGAAAATTCCCAAATCTGGGCACAACCAAATGCCTGCTGGCTGTTAAAGAAATCCTGTGTGTTATCCTGTTGAGGTTCGATTATGTATGGCAGGGAGACCGTATAATTGGTAGTTCATCTCATGGATTTGTATTCATGCAATTTGCTTTTGATTTACTTTGATGGAGTACAACAGTGCAAGAGCTAGCAATTTCTAGGAAAATGGAAAGTTCTGGCTTTAGAGCACCATTTGGGCATTATTGAATTCCAGTTCAAGTTAATTCCTTGTCCAAGTTGGAACCAGAGCTACTGAGTATGCTTTTAAGTTTTTGGGAGAAGGATCTCTCCAGTATCATTTTATGTAAATTCTTAATGTTGTCAATCCGAACTTTCAGCAATTAGGATTGCCTCAGCTCTTTAATTTTTCTTGAGTTGGGATGGACTGTGCTTCTTGTAGGTTGTTTGTTTTTTTTGTTTTTTTTATGTTCCAACTTCGGATATGAGATGAAAAATCTTATCGAACTCTCTGTTGTAATTTTGTTTTGTGGCTTTGCCACCTATTCAATATAAAGCTATATTCGTTCTTGTTAAAAAAAAAAACCTTGGAGAAACATAAAACCCGCCTTTCACCACAGTAAAACTTTCGTTGAGTAGAACCAGGCCTCATAACCTTGTTGCATGGATAAGTATATGTTTTCATTTAGAAGCAAAACCTATGCATCTTGTATATTCTGAAGAACCACCAGAAGCAATACTTATAGGTCGAGATCCCATGTCACAAGTGTTTGATCTACTAATAACAACAACAATGATAGACCTTTTGTCTCCTCATTTTATGAGCTCAGATTGATTAATTCAGGTGGAAACAACATTCACCACTTTCTTAGAACCCCCAAAGCCTTTTACAGTAAGAGATTATGTATGATCTGGAGACAAGGGAAAGTCCTGTCTGAGAATGTAGGTAGGGTTTATGTCAATAATTCAAGCAAGGTGATGTCAGATAGCTTCAGATGACAACACTATAGAATTTATCCACTACCTATAAACCTTGAACCCTTTTAAAATGAGAGCCCTGAAACGAGTACAGTCAACACCTTGATTGGAAATGGAAAGCATGTAAATTTGAAGATTTATGCCTTTGTTGCTAGCTATATTTATCAATCGCATGAGAAGCCTGTCTGGGAGGCCCGTGTGGAGCATAGGTCCATACTGCCTCTGACAGTTTTCAATGACATGGGGATCGTTTGCGGAAATGTGAATAGTTGTGGCAAGACGACGAAAATCGATGACGAGGAGTGCTTGAAATAGGATTAACAACTATAATAGTTGTCTTGCATTTATACCCTAGCCATTACCCTACCACCGAGAAGCTCCTGAGAAACCAACCTCATAACTCTATTGCTAAGAAGTTGCTCGAGAAACCAACCTCATAACTCTATTGCTAAGAAGTTGCTTGAGAAACCATACTATGATTCATTTATAGCATTGTTGATATCAACGTCATCGTTGGTCCTGGGGCATAGGAACCCAGGGCAACAACATCTCCACCAGACCATTAGTAACCTAAAAAAATAGACAATCATGAAAAAATTGCTTTGAATATTACAAAACCTTAGTCTAAATTCCATGTTTTTTAAAATTGCTCCAGATTAATCGCCTTGATTTATTCATATATATCTCCTTGTCATGGACATAAAAAGCATGCAAAATGCATTCAACCTTATCAATGCCATCTAAAGTTTTACTTCAACCTTCAACAATATTACAATTATCATAATGGAATCACACATCATAATCCTTGTTAACAAAAGGGATAATGACTTCGTGTTCAGAACAATGTCTATAAGGTTTAACCATATCATCATAAGTACATCGCACAATCAGAATAACTCCTCCAATGTTAACAACATATTTATTTGTGATGCCATTGGCTATAGTAAAAGTATTTCACCACTTTTTAGTGCAATTAAATTCAAAGCCTTATTACACCATTAGAAATAATCTAATTTTTTTCTTTCCAAAATGCTAAAATAAACCATTTAGACTGCAATCACATATCATGTTTCTTTCCTCACAATGAAAGACAAAAAATACTACTTGTAAAATTGGTCATTTGGAACAATATTCCAAATGAATAATGATCAAGAATGCCATTTTCTTAAACAACATGTAAATCGACTTTTGTTATTGCAAACAAGTTTTTTAACAAACGACCAAATGAAGACAAGTTTTTCCACTTGAATCCAAGGTAAATCAACCAAGTAATCATCAATCCATCTAATTCATTACAAAGTATCATTGAAAGCACAAAGAAGTTGGAAAAAATACAAACCTTCCAATTTGTTGCTCAAGGCTTCTATTTATTCCATACACTCATAATACAAACATGCAATAGAGAGGAAAACACCCAGATTTAGGATTTTTCTCTCCAAATTTTAAAACAAACATTAATCTAGAGTGAAATCACATATCGTATATATTTTCTCACAGTGAAGACAACAAATACTTATGAAATTTGTCATTTGGAACAATATGCCAAATGAATAATGGTCAAGAATGCCATGACTTTCAATCCACAACTTCCAAGTAATTGTCGAACAACATGCAAATCCACTCTTGTTATCGCAAACAAGTTTCTTAACAACGACCAAATGAAGACAAGTTTTTCCTCTTGAATTGAAGGTAAATAAAATAAGTAATCATCAATCCATCTACCTCATTACAAAGTATCATTGAATGCACAATCTATGTGGATTTGTGCTCTCTCATTATTAATTATATGTATGCTTGTTAAAATCCTAAGATCTCTTCCATATGCTATTTACGGCTGATGCATGTAGGAGACATACTTTGTGGTCTGTTCTACAAAAAATTGTCCTAGTCCTTCCCAAATCAAACTAGTCCTTGATATTTCCTCATGTTGGATGGTGGGGGATGCCTTAATGCCTCCCTTCCATTAATTATGTTCCCATCAACTTCAACTCATCTTTCTATGGGAACGAGGTCTAAAGTCTCAATAGTACCTTGGGGATTGCAGTCGTTAGTGGTAGGTTCCATTACTATTAGGTAGTTGGGAATACATTATTGTCTCCTACTCAATCGATTTTATAGGTGTTTGACTCTAAGACATCTATTCACACTTGTTAGAATGTACTAGGTACTTTGGTTCCCATTATCATCATCAATGAGTTACCTCACATTTGTTAACACTATACATCAATGACCGGTAATCAAACAATGTCCTCCTTGTTCAAATTCAGATCATTTATTCACATGAGTAGGATTCACGCCTTTAGGCAGTTGTATGGAAGGCCTTGGGTCAACAGTAGCATCCTCACATTTTTTCTATTGCCCGAGTTGCACAAGGTTGTACCACACATCATATGACACCAATACCATTGGGAGAACCATTACTTAGTGAAATTATATATTATTCTCTTGATGCATGATGAGACATAGATCCACTATGTATTTATTCGTGGCTATGACCTCCATATTGACATACATCCACCTTGTATTTATTTGTGGCCATGACCACTTCTATAAATGGCATGGATCTACTGTGTATTGTTTTGTGGCCATGACCATTACATCATTCACATATATCTCATGGATCCATAGTGTATCTATTTGGTAGTCATGTTCTATCACCTTGAGCATGGATATATCCATTCTAGGGAAAAGATTATCGAACATATTTTAAGGGTTGGGAATCCTGGAATCTTTCATCATGTTTACTCCATGTCTCATTCCATTAGTTGTTATAATTTATTTTGACCATCATGTTCCCTTATGACCTCATACATTAGGGGGCATATGTTATAACTCAAATCGACACTTCTTCGTCCATGACCACAGTTTAAAAGACGACACTCCAGGTGTCACTACTTGTTCACAAAAAAACACTTAGGGATTGAAGAGCCTTGATTTGACCTCTGTTGTTATGGCCCTAAACATTCAAGAAAACCTTAGCCATTTCCAAGCAATCTAAAAAGTTCTAATCCTTCAAAAGAGCCTATTCACAGACAATGATCATGTAGGATACGAGTCACTTGCTACTTGCCTTTGATTTGCTAGCGAATGCAAGAAATTATTGAATTCACTTGTTGCATATTGTTTGCCAACAAACCATTTTCCTAATGCTTTTGTTTTAGGTGTAGATACCCTAAAAAATAATGAAAATATATATCTACAAATCCAACAATGAGGGATTTAGGGTGGTTTCGAGAACCACCTACACGGTTACAACTCCCCTAATCGTTTGGTAACTATCCTAATTAATTATAAAAATAAGTGAGATAGATCAAATGGGGAGGCTTTTTCATTGTATTATTACGCTAGAGAAATTAATTACCATACATTCTCCTTCCCTTCCTATCACTGATCCTGATCATTGATCTTTATCCCCGTGTGCTAAAAGTATTGCCCTCAAGTGGTTTCTACCTTTATGCATGTGGAGATTTGGAGTGGGACTTGTGTAGTACTTGAGCATGAGAGACTTAGAGTTCTATTTTTGATGAGCTACCAAGTAGAACAAGGTATGCTATGTACTATTTCTACCATTTAATGAAGATTGGACATATTTCCCTTCCCTATATACCGTGTTTATCATTGTATCATATTTCGCTTCTATCTTGATGTGAATTTTATGAACTAGTTTCATTTTCATGTTATATT
The DNA here is from genome assembly GCA_001517045.1 of Pseudotsuga menziesii. NCBI lineage: Eukaryota > Viridiplantae > Streptophyta > Pinopsida > Pinales > Pinaceae > Pseudotsuga > Pseudotsuga menziesii. The sequence goes on along the minus strand of LPNX010103607.1, from coordinate 630,759 downwards.
TTGATTTCAATAATCTATTTTTTGTAAACAAGTTTGTTTAAGAAAGGTATTTTGTCTGTGGTTGCAAATTTTTGGATTGACAAGAAATAACAGACCTGGGGGGAAAAGAAAAGCTAGGATCAACCTTCATAAACAAGGTACATTAAATCTTCCTCTTGCATCCTTTAGCTTACATTTGTTTGAATGTCAATTGGATGTTTAGAATCTGATTTTCCCATAATGATCCTTTTAGATGTCCATATTGCCTCATATAATGATGTTGGTGACAAAGCCCCAGTCATAGGAATTTTTCCTTAACAACAGATCTCCCACATAGAATGCGGGTAGAGAGACGATTGCTACATTGAAGAGATACATAGAGAGGTTGGGAAGGGGGAAACATGTTAGCTATCTTGCAAGGACATTGACTTGCTATCTAAGTGATCACCCTCCCCTATGCATATGGGATAATACCTGTATTCATGCACACAACTATGATCAATTAATGAAGTATGGTAGTTTTGCTGAAACATCCTACTTCTCTTTTCTACTTAGGATTTAGTATAGATGACATCACACACAATTCACAATACTTGTTACAGTGTATACTCCATGCATAATATTTAGATGGTCCAAAGGTTGGCCTATTTTTTGTATTTCAGTGGACAACAAGACCAATTTCACTTATAGCAATCGTTTGTCCAATGACTTTAACGAAAGATCTAAGGCTCAGACCACATGAAAATATCAGAATTGTTTCCCATGAGCACTGACTCTAGTTTCAATTTTAAGAATTGGGATGGATTTCAAAAGGCATAAGCTCCTTCGATAACTAAGTTAAAGTAAAAAATAGGGGCAATTCCATTAAAGCCTATCAATGGGATAGGCACAAGGAAGAGCAAAGGTAAAAATAACATGAACCAAGATATAGTGAAATTCTTGATATGTAAACATGCTAAAACATCAGAAATTCTTATGGAAATTGAAGAACCCACGTTTGTATTTTCATGGGGAAGGTAAAAAACCATGAATTTATAGTTGATTGGAATAACGCCCTTGTTGGGGCGCGTACCCTAAGGATTACTAGTTGTGGTAACTTCGCGGCTGTTGGTAAGCGGAGTTATGGGTCAAGATAGTCTTAGGGGTGTCAGGGTAAGTCAAAACCCCCTTTTTGTAATAAACCCGTGGTTTAAATCCAAGGTTTAGGGTTTTTTTGGGTGCCCATGGTTTAAGACCATGGCTTTGTAAAAATGCGCAGTATAAATAAGCGCTTGTGTAAAGAAGATAGGTTAGGTTTTATGATGTAAGAAAGAATAAGGCGAAGTTAAGGTTGATTTTGAAAGGTTAAGTCCCAGCTGTGTGCGTGGACGACCTCTGCAGCTGGGTGCGCAGAGGGTTTTTGTAAGAAGAGAAAGAAAGATCTGCAGCTGTGTGCGCAGAGGCCTGCTGCTGTGTGCGCGGCTTTTAGAGAAAGAAGGGATCTGCAGCTGAGTGCGCAGATCAAACTGTGGTTTTGTAGCAAGTTGAATAAAACACAGTTTGTGGACGTAGCCCCTACACTGGGGGTGAACCACGTTATATCCGGTGTCGTGGTTTCTTGTGCCGTTTCTGTTTCTGTTATCTTTTATGCATTAATAACTGTATACATCTGATAAGTTAGATCGTTGTTAATATTTAGCTTCGCTGTGAATTCCCTGTAGTGGGTTGAGCAAGTAATGACTGTTTATTTATCTGCAAAGTTGTATGTGAATGAATGGTAAAGCTTTTATAGTATTGATTAATAAGATTATTAAGGCTAAGGTACAGTAATCCCCCTCTCGGCTTGCAGAAACCTAATTATGCGGCACCCCATAGCTGTTTCGGGTGAGACTGCAACCTGCGCGCAGGTTGTTGCCGAAAGGGCCAACACTGTGGGTCTTTTGTTGGTGCGACACTAAAGGTTTAAACCCGGGTCTGCCCTATTTCCCAACAGCCCTCAAGTTCTCAATGAATGGCATGTAAATTAAATAGTAGAGAAAAAGAGTAAAACATGAAAAAAAAAAAAAAACAATTCCAATCTTTAATGTACAAGTTTGGTAAAAGAACAAAATTTTTTGGTCAATGTAGAAAGTATTTATGATTCAACATTACAACTGAAAATTATCAATACAAAAATAAAATTTATATCCTTTTAAAATTTTTCTTTTAACCAAGAAAGTCAAGTAAAGAAAACATATGTTTTAAACCTTTTTTTTTAAACGACGCAAAGTCGTTCTTTCAACTAGAGAAAGCTATGCAGATTATAATCTATATAATATCATTCAACCAAATAGCTATTATTAGATGACATGAGCAATCCATAAATATATTTAAACAAGTGGAATAAGCAACGCAGTTGCTTAGTACCTGCCACTTATGTAAGAAACAATGTAAAGTAAATTAGCATCGGACATCATGCATGGTCATTTACAACTCCATGAGTGATTTAGATGTTAAGTATCCCTTCGTAGTCTTATGAGAAATTTTTGGTAGACATGAAACACCTAACACTAGACATTACCATCCATAGCCTCATAAGCGATTTAAGGCATACATAGCCCTCCATAGTCTCGAGAACTATTTTTTATACGCATTATGCACCCAACAATAAAGTAGTAAGTGATATATTGATTGAGATGTACATAATTTACGCAATGTAGTAGACCATTCATAACTCAAGAGTCATTTAAGGCTTACACCGACCTTCATAATCTCAAGAGTGACTCAAGGTCTACATAGTCTGTCATACTTCCATGAGTTATTTTTGGTAAATATTATGCACTAGTAGAAGAATAATAAATGTTGCATAATTTAAAATATACATTATGGATGTGGTCATGTTACTTCATGAACTGTAAAAATTAATAAATAAGCATTAAATAACTAAAAATCATAATGCAAAACTATTATTGAATCTTTAACTTTTAAAATTATTTTTCATATCTAATATTATATTATGTAAAACAACCAAAAAAAATTAATTACTCAAAAATATAAACTAATTATTTTCTCAAATTTTAGAAATTATTTTTATTTTTTATAATATCTAATTTAGTATTTAAATTTTAAATGACTTTTATGAAAAAACTTTAAAAAAAAGTAAATGCTCATACAAATAAATAATTAATGAGGAGGTGGATTAATTGACCCATACTAAATGCTGATGTCATCCTTGCCATGTGTCAAGTGAAAACCAGATACCAAACTCCAAGAATGACATCATTTCTGATTGGCCAATTAGAAGTTTACAAAATATCAAATACAAATATTTTTATTAAAATTTAAAATATTTTTTTGCAAACTCTAAAGTTTAACTTTAGAAAACAGATTTTAATTTTTTGGTGTCGGCAACTAATAGAAGGTCAAAGGTTCGGTTGACTAGCAACCGATTACTATATTTTAACAATACATACATTTAGATCATAATGATTCATCCAAATAACATTAAATATAATGACATCAAATATAACTATACCACATGAAAGTTCAACGTATATAGAAGAATTATATTCGTCAAAATCCAACTAAACATGAATTAATCATGAGTTGAGTTTACTATATGTAAGGAGTAAATAAACAAAATATACACTAATGAAGTGTTACATTTCAAATTTTGAGAGTCACATGGCTTTTCAATGCGATCAAATTATTAAAAAGGATTATTTATTTATTTATGTCCAAAT
>LPNX010103607.1:516218-622394 GCA_001517045.1 Pseudotsuga menziesii | reverse complement strand
GGGGGGGGGGGGGGGGGGGGGGGGGGGGGGGGGCGGGGGTTGGTAGAAAACTCAAAAGAGGGGTATCACAAATGGGAGGGGAATTGTTCCACTTCATAACAACAAAATCGAAAGTGGACAAGTATCGATAGAGGTTCTCTACCTCAGAAAGATTTGAAGACTGTGGCTTCCCCCAATTTACTAATTTATCCATCATCTTCGCCCTTATTAACCATCAAATCCTCGCTTGTTGAAGCCTAAACAATGCGAGAGGAGAATATGACTATTCCTTCGGTGGCCTAAATGACACAATCACTCCATAAAACTTCTGCATTTACTTTTTTGTGTACTCGTCTCATCTGGAGACTGCCACATACCCCCCGTGTGAGCTTGGCCTTGGGATTGCTGTTTAGAGGGGAGTGTTAGGTTACTCCCCACCTAATCCTCACGCTCGAAGGAGTTACCAAACTCTTGTCTTGGGTTATCCCTAGAGGTCAATGACCCCCTTATTGTTTTTTAGAATGGGATCCACTTTCTTGTTAGAGGATGATTATCATAAACTATCATTCATTGATCTAGTATCAATCCATGATTTGCTAGATTGTCTACCAACTCGTTGTTTTCTCTCTTAATATGATAATAGATGACTGGTCTAGGAATGGGGAGATTATGAATTCTTTTTTGTATTCTTCCAAAATTGGTTGGATTCTCCTTGTAGGGGCTACACTTTTTTTTGGATCACGAACTTGGAGTCGCCAAAGACGAGGTTTTTTGGAATGTTTTACTGTGATGAAATTTCCATTCCTTGCAATAGAGCCAACAATTTTTCCCGATTATCTGTTCTTCTTCCTAGGCCCCATGTAAATGTTTTTACACTTTTTAAATCTTCTTTTTAAGAATATGATGACCCCTCCTGCTCCTGCCACCCCGGGATTCCCCTTGGAAGCTCCATCGAAGAACAATGAGAAGCATGATTGCTTTTTCCTCCATTCTTCAAACTCTTGCTTTCCCATGTCTATTTCCCAATTGGATATTTTCCTTCTCTGTGTGCTTTTGGATTGAAGAGAGCTCATTAGAGAAAATTTGTGGTCTAAAATGGGCCTTTTAAGAAAAAAATGCATTGTTTCCTTGGAATTCAAGAACCACTATAATTTCAAGGAAATGAGTCAACCATAATGGTTGACTTGGCATATTTCTCATAAAAAACCATTTTGTTAATTTGTATATTGAGCTTATCCCCTTGTGTTTTCACTCAAATTTTGAGTGGGAGCACTCATTCGATGTGTAATTTAATTCTACATCCAATGAGCACCCACATTGCATACTATTGATGGACCCCAATCTCATGAAAAACAAGAAATACATAAAAAAAATATGTTACTTGAAAGTAACATTTTTTATGTGTTTCTTGTTTTTTGTGGGGCGGGGTCCATCAAAAGTATGCAGTGTGTGTGCTCGTTGGATGCATAATTGAATTTCACATCCAACAAGTATGCTCACTCAAAATTTGAGTAAAACCACGAGGAGATAAGTTGAAAATATAAAAAAAATAGTTTTTCCATTAAAATTTATAACCATAATTTTAATTTTTTAACTATTATTTTATTATTTTCCTCAGGAGGCCCATTTTAGACCTCAATTTTTTTCTAATGCTTGGGAATAAATTATTGGATCCAACTTATTTCTAGACTTGAAAGAGGTTATTTTCCCTACAATTTGCATTATTTCCAACATGAGATTTGTAACTCTGGTGGCTATTTTGCTTGGGTCAATTTTTTTGGATTCAAAGACCACTTTGTTACATGCCAACCAGACCTGATAGTGGACATTTTTTGGGAGAGCATTCTAGAGTTTAAGAAGAGAAGGTTTTTTTGTGAAGAGAACTAGGATAGAATTCTTTCTATTTGTTGAAGAAATCCAATATTTGGGAAGGAAGAAGGATATTTTCCCTTAGTTTCCTTGTCACGATTCCTCAAACTATTTGAGCAAACTTGCAATTAAGGAAAAATATGCTTGGTGGATTCTTATGCGCTTTTGCGTAACACACACCAATTTGGGCCTTCTATTCCTCCTTTCCTTAAATTATCCACTGTGAGGATTTGATTGTGACCCAAAAGCCAAGTGAAAGCTTTATTTTTTGGACGAATGTATGGATTCTAAATCCTCTTCCACACTCTAGAGAATGATGGTTACAGAAGGTTGGCCAACATATTTATGTATCCTTCTTTAACAAAATATTTCCCTTGGAGAAAAAATAAAGTCGATCATAATCGTGGAGCAGATGTTTAGGGACCTCCAATTTTTTCCAATCTTTCCGAGCACCAATTTCAGTCTAGTCTGAAAGTTCATACAAAGAAGAGTAACCATTATGGGTGAGTCATTATTTAATATCACAAAGAAATATAATTGACATGAGAGGGGGGTGGCCGTGAATACTATCTTCCTACACATGGATTCATTTCCCATTACCTGGAGTTTAATAAAGATGGTATCTCATTAATCCGACTACAGACTTGCATCGAATCCATATGTTGGAGCCTTTCCCATAGATCTCTTCATACAAGCATATTAATTGTGGCTTCCTTATATATTATTTGCTCAATATTTCTTTCCACCATTCCTTTCCATCATTATTTGCTCAATATTTCTTTCCACCCTATTAATTGTTTCCATGAAAGTTGCAGATATTGTACTTGTATTAAAAGGGCGAGAAAGTGCACAAAAGTGTGCATACTTTGTGAGTTTATCAACAACCACCATAATAACATTCTTCCCTTCTGACTTGGGTAGAATTTTGATAAAATCCATTGAGACTTCCTCCAAGTCCTGACAACGTATGTCTAATGGTTGTAAAAGACTTGGGGTCTTAACTATTTTAACCTTATTTTGTTTCCAAATCAAACATTTTTCCATGAACCTTTGAACATCAGATTTAAGTCCTTCCCAAAAAAATTCCTTATTGACCTCGTGGTAGGTTTTTAGGAATCCGAAGTGCCCACCTATATGAGAGGTGTGCAATTCCCAAAACGATCTTCAATTTGAGTTGGGAGTTTGTAACATCCCTAAATTTCATAAACAATTTATTTTTAATTACCGCATGTAATTCATGATTCTTTGGGAATAAATCAAAGAGATGTTATACTTCGTAAATCATTTGTTGTAGCGTAATGATTTCACAATAAACGCAAGTTTTATGTGTCTATAATAGTTTTATCGTTAGCATGCTTTATTGGTGTACTATGTCAGAATTATGTCATGCTTTCCAGTTTACACTACTTTGTGATTAGAATTGTCTTTAAGAATGTTTGACATTTTTCTTCAGTTTTGGTTTTACTTTCAATCTGTAAAAGGTATCGATCATGGTCTTACTTAGTATTTACGGCTGATCCATGATCTTTGTTTCCCTTGATGCAGGTAGGTGCAGTCGTACTATAAAAGAACCAAATCCTAAGGCATAAAACTACCAGTGACAAGGAACGTGCTCCCATTGCTTTTGGGGAGCAAAATCTAAACTTTACTTAGTATTGATGTTTGTATAACATACTATTTCATATCTATTCTTCTAAAATGGTGAAGTTTTAAATCAACACATCATATGTTATATCTTATACTATAACATATGCTTGGATATTGGAAACAATAACCCTCACCTGTTAACCTATGTTATAAACTTAGTGTGGGAAACACTATGCTTAATCTTTGGGTCTTTATTATACCAGACGACTAAAGGTAAAGATCTCAAGACTGTATCTACGAATTCAATATGTAATGTACAAGAATTGATGGCATCCACATGTAGGCCATGTGGTCGTAATAACACTTGCAGCTGTCGGGTAAAGGACATGAAGTCAAACCCTAAGTTTTTAATGTGTAATGGAGGTTGTGTAAAAGCTTTCGATGGGGTTTTCTTTGCAGTTAGTTGCACCTTCGTTCTTGCACTCAGCCTCTATGTTTTCAAACTTGTTAGCCTACTGTATGTACATAGAGAGGGAGAGGCCATTAACCTTGGCCCTCACCTTCATTTGAACCTATCTCAGTTTTCCTAGAACGCTGGTGGAATTCATGAGCTTTGTTCGATTGTCGAAAGAGTATCTATGGTGGAATCTATACAATGAGAAGGTAAACCGTAACTTTAGTAGCTCTTCCAGTTTATAGTTCTTTTACACAGTGTTTATCAAGAAGAATATTGTTTAACCTTCGTTAATCATGTGTGTGTAGAACCAATCTCTATGACGAGGGTGTATATCGCTCACTGACTGAGGAGCCCCATTTAACCAGTAAGACCCATGTCTTTACCTTGCGTAGCTCTATGGAACCAAACCGGGTCACATGGTGTGTTTTCATGGCATTGGGGTTTTTCCACTTTGTACATTCTTTTCAATTATAAACTTGTTTGAACAAAGTAAGAACCCATGAGGGTTTCGATACTACAACTTTGTTTACGAAGTGACTGTGTATAATTTCAGAATGTAAAATAATCCTTGCCTGTGGAGTCTTGCGACTATGCCACGTTCCTTTGAGAGCTATAGTTTTAAAAGTTCTTCTATTTTGATTATGTCAATGGTATTTAAAATTTACAGAATTTCAATTAGACTGACCCTGTGAGGGCTTCAAGTTTTAGTTTAATTTACAATGCTCAAGCCGTGGCTGTGGGCCTTACTTTGAAGATTTTGTTATTAGTTTGATAATGTAATAGATACATTGTTGTAAAGACCCATCCGGGCTATCTATGAGCAATATAAGGGTTGAACTATGGTTTTTATAGAGAATCTTATGATCGAAAAAATATGAAGAGAATCTTATGGATGAATGGGGATAATCAAGAATGGAGACATGAAGGAAAAAACCGAAGAAATATTATTGAAAAGGAAAATACTGAACAAATATTATTTTCTCGACTTCTTCATATATAACATTGAGTGTAATTATAAAGCATTTCCAGGAGAAAAATAACATTTCCTTGTTATTCATATGAATCAAAGGAAACCTTTAAGCATCACCAAAAAAAGTCACATAATACCATATAGCTCACATCATAGTCTTGAACATAGTCAATCCACAATTCGACTCCTAGAGGAGATTAGCAAGGAAAGAGATCTAATGTAAAGGTAGCAAGCTGAAACATGTGTACAATCATTCTCCAAAACCAAAGAAGATGAGAAGACATAAAAGTATCTTCTAGTCTCCCTCCTGATTCAGCTCAGTAATCAACATTCAACCCCAAACAGACTAGCAAGACTAAAGAGGCACTCAGATGGGATGAGGATAAGCTCAAGAATGGTAACACCATCACATAATCATCAACGATGGTTTCTCAATAAATACAGTCCCATAATAAATATATATATTCATGCTCTAAAAAGCTGAGCTAAGCCATGCGAAAGGCATTCTCCCTCTATAAATTCCATGAAATATAAAAGCCCAGCTGGAATATGGAGTGCCTCCTTAGAGAGACGATCTGCTTGAACATTGAATTCTCTGAAGACATGAGTTGATTCAAGATGGATAAAGCAAGATCAGAGATTTGTGATCTTAGTACACCAACCATCTAGTTCCAGTGTTTCTAGTGTAGCCATTCCATTGAACCAGTTAATAATTGCTGAAGAGTCCCCTTTGATATGCAAGTAAGGGAGCCCAATGTGCTTGGAAAAGATAAGAAGCACCCATAGTGCAAGAAGTTATGACCGTGTGTTTGTGCTCTGACCACAACCAAGTTTTAGGAGGAAATAGTGATCCATGCTTAAAATAATGTGTACTCCCACACCACCCATACAAGAGGCTGAGGCCTGATAAAAAAAACATACAAGGTAGTCAAATACTGGAGACAACCTGCTAAATTTCTGTAAGTCTTGGTGGAAACCTTCACTTTGTGTTTAGAAAGCTGATCCATAATAAAATGTATTGTGAGGTTCAGTGAAGGACAAAAATATTCAAAAAGGACTCTGTTATGCATAAGCCAAAGCTTCCAGGTCATGAGGAGGGGAAGATACCTCAGCTCTCTTTCATTCGTAGTCCACGTAACAATATTAAGTAAATATGTTGGCTCATTCCAATTGATAGCTAGATGGAGGATGGTACCGAGACCATCAATGACCTCCCTAGTAAATCTACATTCAACAAAAAGGTGATTTACTGATTCAACATCTCTCCTACATAAACAACAACAACTTGGGTCTGTCCAACCCTTTTTGAGCAGATTATCCCAGGTATTAATCCTGTTGGACAAGCAAAGCCAAACAAAACATATAAATTTCAGTGGCAAGTTAAATTTCCATATGGTAACTAAGATATTTTCAGGTGAATCCTCACAGTGACTAGAAGCAATACAATCATAAGCTAATTGTGCGGTCACTTGACCCAAATTTATGTTATACATCCAAACCAAGGAGTCTTGTTTGTCACTCAGTCAAATACAACCATGTGAGAGCCCCTCGATATAGTTGTTCCACAGAACCTTCCAATCACCATCAAGGTCAAGTTCCTCTGCAGAGAGCCAGTACTGATGGGAAATATAATTAGTATCACTGTAATGAGCATTATCAAGTGAGGAAATACCATAATCCTCCAGAAAATATCTGAGATACTCAAGTAGGATAAATGCAGAGTTGGAGCCAATAATCAGATCCACCCCAATTTTTATGTCTTTTCCATTCCCCACCCTCCATCCCAGACATATTGTAAACCACGATAGGTTCTAATAAATCCATTCCAAATATAAGACGATCCCTTAAGAGAGAATGTACGAGCACGTATCCATTCAACAACAATCCTATTTTTTAAATATTTAAATGAGATGATAGCCGACCAAATACCATTACCCCGTAGTACCATCCAAAATCATTTGAGTCTAAGAGCCATACTAAACCACTTCAAGTTCAGAGTGTTCCATCCACCCATCTCAAAAGGCATGTAAATCAGGTGCCAATCCACTAAGTGAATCCTAGATTTACTAGAAGAATTCCCCCATAAAAAAATGAATATGGCTCTTCTAAGGAAGTTCAAAATCGTTTGTGGCATCCTTGCCAGTGTAAGCTAGTATACTGCAAGCCCCATCATAACTGCTTTTACTAGTATTAATCTTCCTCCCAGATTTAATAAGCGGTAGGACCAATTACTAGTTCTTTTCTCAAATTTGTTTAATAGCCAATGCCAATCATTAGCATGATAGCCCATAGGTTTCAGGTAGAAGCCCAAGTATTTGAATCCCATAGACAATGGATCCATTTTGAAAGTGAGAATGTCTACAACACTATCTCTGACAATATCATCAATTTCATTATACAGAAAGGAGGATTTTTCCTCACTAATGCTCATACCTGTTGCTAAGAAGAAGAGATCTAAGAGTATTTTAAAATGTTGCCATTCCTCAACAATCCCCACCCCAAACAACAGTACATCATCAACAAATAGCAAGTGTGTAAGATTCAAAGAAGAAGAAACTTTAAAACCCTTAATAAGACCATCAAGTTGTGCCTGTTTGATCAACAAGCTAAGGCTTTCAATAGTTAGGATAAAAAGAAGGGGAGAGAGGGGGAAACACTGTCTGATACCTCTCGAACTTGAAAAAAAATTAGTGGGAGTTCCGTTAATGAGAATTGCACAGTTGCTTGACTCCACATAGCCCATGATCCAATTCGCACCAATGACTGGTATACCAATCTAAAGAAGGACCAGTTGAATGAATGTCCAGTTTACCCTATCGAATGCCTTAACAAGGCCTAACTTCAGAATAAAGACCTGCCTCTTTTTAATTTTTGCAGTATGTATGACTTCTTGGGTAATTCCAATAGGATCCATAATCTCCTTGTTATGAGGGAAGCCAAACTGATTCCAAGCAATGGCCTTATCCACTATGGGATTTATTATGACAGCTGCAAGTTTGTGTTGGTTGTGGAGCCTGATCTTCCAAATCAAGAGATATTATTCAGTTGTGTTTGTACCCCATGTGTACTGTATACTGATTCTCCCTGCCTTGGGGTTCGAGGGCGGAGCCCTCGAGAATTTTTTTTGGGATGTGTGTTGGCCAACAGTTTTGCAGACCCATGGTATTGGGTTAACCATAGTATTTTCCCATGGTATTTCCCCTATAAAATAAAGCATTGTAACACGACTGTGTATGGTATTGTATTGTATTGGAAGAGAGACTGTGAGAGCGTGAAGAGGAAGTGCAACGGTTTTGCTGTAGGGTGTATCCCTTCATCTTTCTGGACTGTAATAAAAGGACTCGCAATTTCTTTGTGGACGTAGCCCATCATTTAGGTGAACCACGTTATATCTGTGTCTCTCTGTAATGCTTTAATGCGTTTTGCATCTTGTTTATTGATTTAACTGTATATCTGTTATTGCTCTGCGGTCATGTTTTCTAACAATTGGTATCAGAGTCAAAAGGTCTATTTGGTTGGTAAACTCGCAGGAAAGAAGGGTTCCTGGTTCGAGTGGGAGCAATGGCGGAAGAAAGAAAGTTTAGGGTCAAGAAATTTAATAGCCAAAACTATCAATTATGGAAGATGCAAATGGAGGACTATCTTTACCAAAAGGATCTGTACCTGCCGTTGGGCGGAAAAGAAAAACAACCAGCGACTATGAAGGATGAAGAATGGGAGGTTCTTGACAGAAATGCACTAGGAACAATATGGCTGTGCCTGGCTTCATTAGTGGCCTTCAATATTTCGAAAGAAAAAACAACAGAGGGTGTGATGAGTGCATTGAGTAAGCTCTATTAAAAATCCTTGGATTCTAACAAGGTATTTTTAATGAAGCATTTATTTAATATGAAGATGTCAAAAGGTGGATTTGTTCTTGACCATTTAAATGAGTTTAATACACTTACCAGTCAGTTAAGTTTTGTAAAAGTGAAATTTGATGATGAGGTTAGGGCTCTTCTAATCTTGTGCTCATTGCCAGAAAGTTGGAATATCTTGGTGTTGGGGCCTGGAAAATTGCTGGTAACAATAGTAGGGATTCTCCCCAATAAACGTTCCCAATTAGCTCGTTATTGTTTGGTATGGGGAATTCGTCCAGTTTACGGTCCGACTACCGTAGGTCAAGTAACGATTAAAGTGTTTTATCGGTTACGGCCCGCTCCACCGTGTATATTTTTTTAGTTTTTATCTTTATGTATGATGTGCAGGTGCCTAACTAAATGCAGGTGATAGAGATAACGAGGAGGTTCACAATGTGATGCATATGTTCTTACCTCTCGTCTTACCTCTCTTGCTTCTAAATCACAAAACAAGGAGAAACTAACTAAGACTCACTAACCTATCCCTAGGGAGAAAAACGGTAACTAATGGTGAGTAATGTATTGTATTGCATGCATAAAGAAGATCACAGATAGCTGTTAACATTCCTGAACACATGAATATCAATAGAAAGATGAACAACAAGACAACTTATTGTTAATTAAAACATTCATTACTCAATCACAAATTGTTCACAAAAATAAACAGGAGTACATTCGTAACATGAAAGAATTCAATAGGTTAGAACGATCTCACAGTTCATGGAAACAAGCTAAAAAAGAAATAGTTCACATCCAACCAGCCCATGGCAAACATTTGAAACTCCACAAAACTTTCCCTAGCCGAAAACATATAACTCTTTATTATAAGATGATTTAGTTCTTCTTACAATAAACTTCCTCAAGATACTATGAAAAAAGGTACTTTACTATCTAAAAATCTCCTATACTTATACAAAAAGCAAAAAACTCTTGGGCTGCCCCTCATTGCCTCTTGAGATTCCCCAACCTTTCCTTTACAAAAATTTGTCCTGTAGCTTGTGCACAAAAATTAATATAATATATTAAATTATTAATCAATATTCCCAAAACATTTCACTAGGAAGGCCCAACTTGCTCGTTTGTGAACTTTTTCCATGAGTTAGCATCTGCTGCTATGCTTTCAAACCCAGAAGTCCCAAGGAATTTAATGTTGATCTCATACTTGGCAACTTGGGTCTTCACACCCTCTATTCTAGAAGGACTCAGGCGCATCTGGTCCTCCAATAAGTGTATGCTCACGACTACATGTGCTACTTCATTTTTTAATATCCATTCATCCAAATCCTTGACCTGCTGGATTGCTGGTTCATTGACACTATATTGGCCCAGTTGAAGATAGTTCCTTGTGTTGCAACAAAAAGGATGACCGGTATCCAACCAATCTTAAAATTTTTTCCATTTGCTCTACCAAAAATCCTGTTAAGCATCAAAGAAATAAATCTGTAAGGGGCATGGAGAGTTGAGGTATCATACTCTCCTGAAGGTCTGGTTCTGAAATTCTTCCTTGGGATCATCATCCTCTTTACCGTCTCTACCAGGTCCAGACCTACCTCCTTTAACCAATTTTTCGTTAGATAGGCCTGTGGTGTGGGTAGATGGTATGCCATAGACACATAGGCAGGGTTGTATGCAGCATAGCCTTGCTTTGCGGTATTTGATAAGATCATTCTCGTCACATCTTCCCTGGGTAGAATCCAACCTATTACTTCTGAGCATGGAAACAATTCAGGCCTAGTAGCCATTTTCATCAAAGCTGACCTTTCAACGTTAGCATAAATTGTCATTTCTTCAAACCCAGCATCAGGGACATTCTGGCTTGAGATTATTCTGAAAATTTCTCCCCATTTGTAATCTAGTTCTACTCCAGTAGTGGCTTTAGTGTCATCATAAATGATTTCTAAACTGGTTATTACTTCTACCTCAGGTTCCTCTTCAGCCACCTGGGATTTCTTCTTCTGTCTCTTTGGCATGTTGTTGTAATGGCAATCGACCTATAACAGTCATGCAACATGTTTTAGTCTAACTAACTCTAGCAATTGATATAGTAATAAACAAGAAAATATACACATCTATTCACCTCTTCGACATGCATGCTGGTAAATTAGGTTAAACACAATCTTTCAAATGAGTGATTTAAAACAGAAAACCCGATAAAATGCTGCCTCCTAAACCTTCCCAAGCTTCACTCTCTCAAAAACCCTAATCGACTGAAAGTCTTCTTCATCTCACACAGGTATTTTGATTCTCATCAAGCTTATTCCACCACTAAATCTCAACAAACTCTCAAAATTACTTAGTTTCACCATACTACTTAAACCAACGTGCAAAATCCTCTTTCAAACAACCCTAGTTGACTGAATGCCCTCCTGAATCCCATGGGAAACTGTGGCTGAAGGGAATATGGCTTCTTAACCTTCGGGCGACCATAAAATTTCCAAGAATAGGGTGGTGCAGATAGAGAAACGCTTGTCTGCACCATGCCCTACAACCCCCCGCAAGAGACGCAGGTGCATACATAATGCTTGACGACAGACAGACTCAACCTCCCACGAATGACATCTCAAGCAACGGGCTAAGCCCCTTAATGAATTAAAATGTTCACAAGAAAAAATGCAAGGAAGCTAAACCCTAACCCCCTATGTGGAAAACCTAACTTCCATCCACTAAAATGGTTCAACAGTAAAAAAAACACCCCCCAAAAGACAAAATCACGGGTAACCTACCTGGAAATGGCGACGTGGATGACCCGGATGGGAAAAGCTTTCCACAGCTGCAGAGGAGGACAAAACGGGTCTTGACAGCTACGTGCACACCTTCTCTAGACGGTTTCGACAGTGCAAACTTGACAAATCACAAGGCATGATATAACACATACATATAACCTTTGATCGGGCGGGAAACCATTGGCAAGCAAACATTAAAACCATCGAAAAAATATTTTAGAGGATATCCGCAATAGCGGGCATGAAAAGAACTATGGACCGACATTACATAGAAAACAACCTCAGACGTTGGAGCCACTATTCACTATTCTCGGAACCAATTGCTGATAGCCCTCCTCAATGTCGGTGTTAGACTACTCTACTACCTCGATGATTGCTTTGGGAAACAAGTATCGACCACTGACAAAGTTAAGCTCTTTGGAATTGACAAAGAAAAGGTAAAGCTTTTAGATCGCTTTAGGACTAGCCTTCCGCAACGTCGGGTGGGATAAACACTACAACTCCTGCCTTTTTCGGCCAACCAACGCGACAGCGAGAAAAAATTTAATCAGATATCGAAAACACTAAGGTGAAAGAACACCCGGTTCATCGGCAAAGGCTTCCAAAGGCTTTCGATAGACCACTCGGCAAGCTAGATGACTCTACTCTTGCAACGTCGGAAGGCTAGTCCACTATGCTTCCGATATCGAAAGAATAGTTGACTAATCATCCAAGACAGAAAAGTAAAAAGACCAAGTTTTTAAAGAGAATTTTATGAACTCATGGCAACTTTGGCAATAATAAAATACTCCTAGGCCAGTTTGAAGAAAAACAAATAAAAAGGGGGGCCCTAAAATTGAAAAAAATTGGGGAAATAGTTGCAGTTGTAACACTTGGTCATGGCTGTAAGTAACTCTGTCCCTAGTTCAAACACTCTTAAGTTTGATGATGTTGTTGGTGTTATTCTTAGTGAGGAAATGCGAAGAAAAAGCACAGGTGAGACATTAGGTAATGCGTTGACCATGGAGAGCAGCGGGAGACAAAACGAGAGAGGAAGGAGCCCAGGAAATCGCAGCAAGTCTAAAAAGGGAAGATCCAAGTCCATATTCAGAAAAATAGAGTGTTGGAACTGTGGTAAGAAAGGACATCTAAAGAAAAACTGTCGAGCACCAAAGAAGAAAGGTGAGAGGCAGCAAGAGACTACTTAGGAAGCTAATGTAGCAGGTGATGCGTTACAAGATGCTTTGATTCTTGCACTAGATAATACTAGCGATTACTGGGTAGTAGATTCAGGGGATTCATGTCATGCTACACCCCATAGGAAATTCTTTCATGATTACGTTCAAGGTGATTTTGGACATGTTTTATTGGGGGATGATGAACCATGTAAAATTGTTGGAAAGGGTAAGGTACGGATTAAGTTAAATAATGGAAGTGAATGGTTGCTAAAGGATGTAAGGCACATTCCTGCTATGAAAATAAATCTGATCTCAACAGGACAGTTGGGAGATAGCGGCTATTTGTCTACGTTTGGAGAAACGTGGTGGAACATCACTAAAGGATCACTGGTAATAGCAAAAGGAGATAGGGTAGGTACGCTATATTTATGTCCTCATAATACTGATTATTCTATCTCTGTAGCTTCCAGATAAACAGGTGTGGTGCTGTGGCATCGTAGGCTTGGCCACATGAGTGAGAAGGGGATGCAGATTCTCCACTCAAGGAAACTGCTTCTAGATCTGAAGCAGGTAAGTTTGGAATTCTATGAGAACTATGTTTATGGAAAACAAAAGAGAGTTAGATTTCTCAGGGTTGGGAAACAAAAGAAGAGTGAAATGTTAGAGCTTGTCCATACAGATGTATGGGGACCAGCTTAGGTACAATCTCTTGGTGTCTCTCGTTATTATGTTTTTTTTATTGATGATGCAACTAGAAAAACTTGGGTTTATTGCATTAGAAAAAAATCTGATGTGTTTGATACTTTTAAGAAGTGGAAATCTTTGGCTGAGAATGAGACCGGAAAAAGGTTGAAATGTCTCAGATCTGATAATGGAGGCGAGTATTGCAACAAGGAGTTTGACAGTTATTGTTCACACAATGGGATTCGTAGAGAGAAGACAGTCCCTGGAACACCACAAGAAAATGGTGAGTCAGAAAGGATGAACAGAATGATCATGGAGCGTGCAAGGTGTATGAGATTGCATGCAGGGTTTCCCTTACAGTTTTGGGCTGATGATGTAAACACTGATATTTATTTAATAAACAGAGGGCCTTTAAGCGCTTTGGATGGTGGAATTCTAGAGGAGGCATGGATAGGTAAATAGGTAAAATACTCATTTCTGAGAACTTTTGGTTGTGAAGCATTTGTCCATATTGATAAAGATTATAGAACAAAGCTTGAGGCTAAATCCAAGAAATGTACCTTTATTGGATACGGGGTTGATGATTTTGGTTATCGCTTATGGGATATTAAAAATCAGAAAATCATTAGGAGTAGAGATGTAGTATTCAATGAAAAGGTCATGTACAAAGATCAGTTGCAGGGAAAGAAAGAAGAAAAGTAAAACACAGAGTACACAGTGCTTGATGAAATCAAATAAAATGAAGTTCCAAAGGCACCAGAAAATCAAGAGCAGCAGCAGGTACCTGAAACTACTGCAACTGTAAGAAAGCCTACCAGGTTAAGTAGACCCCCTGAATGATTCTCTCCTTCACTGTATTATTTATTGATGACTGATTCTGGTGAACCAGAATGTTATGAAGAAGCAATGCAGGTAGAAACTAGAAAGAAGTGGGAGCAAGGCATGGATGAAGAGATGGACTCATTGCTAAGAAACCAGACTTGGGATTTGGTTAAGTTGCCTGCAGAAAAAAGGACATTACAGAATAAATGGGTTTACATGTTGAAGGAAGAAGATGGAGGCAAGAAGTAGTACAAGGCTAGACTTGTTGTAAAGGGGTTTGCACAAAAGAAAGGTATAGCCTTTAATGAAATATTTTCTCCTGTTGTTAAAATGATTTCAATTAGAACTATTTTAAGTCTAGTGGCGGTAGAAGATTTGCATCTTGAACAGTTAGATGTAAAAACAACTTTTCTCCATGGGGATTTGGAGGAAGAGATTTATATGCATTAGCCACAAAGGTATGAGGTCAAAGGGAAGGAGAATTTGGTTTGCAGGTTGAAGAAGAGCTTGTATGGCCTGAAGCAAGCTCCAAGGCAGTGGTATTGGAGATTTGATAAGTTTACGACAGAACAAGGTTATGATAGATGTCATTCTGACCACTGTGTTTATTTCAA
Source organism: Pseudotsuga menziesii (assembly GCA_001517045.1). Taxonomy (NCBI): domain Eukaryota; kingdom Viridiplantae; phylum Streptophyta; class Pinopsida; order Pinales; family Pinaceae; genus Pseudotsuga; species Pseudotsuga menziesii. The sequence continues at coordinate 607,633 of LPNX010103607.1, read as the reverse complement.
GAGGCTACATAACGAAAGATATATTATCTTGTTATTGTATGTGGATGACATGCTTGTTGTAGGCTCTAACATGCAGGATATAAATGTGCTCAAAAGAAAACTAGCTAAATCATTTGCGATGAAGGATTTGGGTGCTGCAAAGGAAATCCTTGGTATGAGAATAACAAGCGACAAGAAAAATCGCAAATTGACATTGTCTCAAGGTGAGTACATAGAAAAGGTGTTGCAGAGGTTTAGAATGCAGAATGCAAAACTAGTCAGTACACCTTTGGCTAGCCATTTCAAACTAAGCAAGGATATGTGTCCAGAGACATAGGAAGAGATAAATTACATGTCCAAGATTCCATATTCATCAGCGGTTGGAAGCTTGATGTATGCCATGGTGTGCACAAGACCAGATATTGCACATGCAGTGGGAATTGTGAGCAAGTATATGAATAATCCAGGTAAAGAGCGTTGGAAAGCAGTACAGTGGATTCTCAGGTATTTGAGAGGTACCACTTCTCATGCATTATGTTTTGGAGGTTCAGACACTGTTCTACAGAGGTATGTTGATGCAGATATGGTTGGTGATAAAGACATCAGGAGGAGCACCACATGGTATGTGTTTACTATGGGTGGAACATCAATAAGTTGGATTTCAAAACTGCAACAAGTTGTTGCACTTTCAACAACAGAAGCAGAGTATGATGCTGCTACAAAGGCTAGTAAGGAGATGATTTGGTTGCAAAGCTTCATGGAAGAAATGGGTAAGAAGCAGGAGAACAGTAGGCTATACAGTGACAACTAGAGTGCCATTCATCTTGAAAATAACTCAACCTTTCATTCAAGGGCTAAACATATACAACTTAAGTACCACTTCATAAGATCTGTTCTAGATGAAGAACTGTTAAAACTGGAAAAGATACATACTAGCTAGAATCTTGCAGACATGTTGACAAAGGGAGTAGCCAAAGAGAAACTGAGTTCCTGCTCGGTTTCTGTTGGCCTTCAAGCATGAAGGTGAAAATAAGAAATTTGTTAAGTCTAAGGTTCAGAGCATAGTCCAGCAAGTGCAGTAGCGGTGGAGTTGTTGTGATCAGTCTCCAAGTGGGAGATTGTTGGTTGTGGATCCCAATCTTCCAAATACAGAGATATTATTCAGTTGTGTTTGTATCCCAAGTGTACTGTACACTCATTCCCCTTGCGTTGGGGTTTGGGGGCAAATCCCCGAGAATTTTTTTTTGGGATGTGTGTTGGCCAACAGTTTTGTGGACCCATGGTATTGGGTTAACCGTAGTAGTTTTTCCCATGGTATTTCCCCTATAAAAGAAAGCATTGTAACACGACTGTGTATGGTATTGTATTGTATTGGAAGAGAGATTGTGAGAGTGTGAAGAGAAGTGCAACGGTTTTGATGCAGGGTGTATCCCTTCATCTTTATGGACTGTAATAAAAGGACTGGCAATTTCTTTGTGGACGTAGCCCATCGTTTGGGTCAACCACGTTATATATGTGTCTCTCTGTAACGTTTTAATGTGTTTTGCATCTTGTTTATTGATTTAATTGTATATCTGTTATTGCTTTGCGGTCCTGTTTTCTAACAGTTTGGAGATAAACTTGTAAACTAGATTGCAGAGGGATATAGGGATAAATCAGAGAAGGAGGATGGCTTATCACTCTTTGGGATTAGGGTAATAAAAGTTGAATTTAATGAGCCTGATACCCTACCTTCATTTCAAGACTGCTCCACAGCTCTGAGAATACCAAGACCAATAAGATCAAAAAAATGCAAGTATAACTCTACGTGCCAACCATCAGGACCAGGAATTTTGTCCTTTTTGAAACCCTTAAGTATACCCACAATCTCAGAGAGAGAGATATCTGACAAGATGGATTCTTTATCTTCATCAGAAACCATAGAAGGAAAAAGCCTAAGCACCTTAAGTTGATCTTCAATATTGGTCAATTCATCATCTGAGAAGAGTTCAAAAAAATGGGCCACCCCAAGTTTTTTGAGTTGAGATTTATCCTCAATCATCTCACCCAACTGGTTTTGGAGACCCCAAATAGATTTGGAGGCCCTCCGGGCAGAGGAAAAGAAGTGGAAAAACTTAGTGTTTGCATCCCCTTCATTTAGCCAATCTATTCTACTTTTAAGTTTCTAGGCCAGGATCTGATGAGTCAGTAATGAATCTTTTTTGGATTTTAGGGAGGATAGTTGAGAGGACTCATGTACATATAAGATACCAGAAGATTGAGAGATCAGTAAGGTTTTAATGTCTCGGTCCACCTCCAAAATTTCTTTAGCTTTATTCTGTTTCATCTCTTTCTTCCAAGCCTTTACAGACTCTTTCAGTATTTTGAGTTTACAAGTAAGGGATGGCATAAGATCCATGGAACCGAGGAGATGAGTGTTCCACGAAGAAAAAACAATCTCATATAAGTCCTTTTCCATCAGCCAAGCCCTATTGAACTTGAATGGAAAGAGATGACAATGAGAAGTATTGTGCCATTCAAGACGAAAAGGGTAATGATCATAAATTTCAGAAGGGTGGATCTAGGACTTAAAGTCATTCAATATTGGAATCAGATGGACAAAGGCAAGAAATCTATCAATATGTTTACTAACACCCTCAGACCCATATTTTCCATTCCTCTAAGTGGTCCTAGATGAAGAGGAGCAAGGTCAATCAGGTTGGAGCTGTCCAAAAGGTGAGTAAAATAATGGATCATATGATCCATGCGAGATTTGTCTCCCCAAATATCTGCATTAGAGATAGTGAAGTTTAGATCACCAACTAGGATTAGGTTGGGAAAGTCAACAAGTCCTCCAGCTACCACTTTGTCCTAAAAGTGTACCCTATTTGAGTAGGGTCCATAGCAGTTCAGTATATTAAAAATAGAGTCATACCCTTTGAACCTGGCTTTGATCAAGATACCAACATATGAGCGAAAGGCTTAACATTGATTGAAATGTGGGTTCCAATCAATGAGGAGACCCCTTGAGAGACCCTGGGAGTCCAAGGCACAATACTCCCAACTATTTTTTATCTTGGGAGACGTTTAAGAGAGCAGAATAGTGGTCACACATTGTTTCTTGTAGTAGTATCATATCAGGATTCAGAGAGGAGAAGAGAGAAGAATGGGCTCTTTGTATGGTGAGACTCCCAAACCAATGGATATTCATGGAGATAATTTTCATGAGTCAACATGGTGGGTAGGTGACAGTGCTATAAGAACCTGAGAGGAGTGGTGCGATCTAGCAACATCTTTGATCTGTGCAGATAAAGGGGTGTAGAGACTAGAGGGGCCAGAGGCATCAGAGGACTTATTTTTCCTTGATTTCCTGATAGTGACATTTTCAAATCTGATAGAGTCCAAAAAACGAGTAGTTGGGGAGATGGGTGATTTATTCGAAAAAATATCAAGAGATTTCAGGAGAGAAGGGTCCTTAAATGACAGAGAGGAAATAGGACTGTGAGGATCTTTATCAATAATAGGAGAGGGGGTTCTAGATAAAGGTGGGTATTCCTCCATGGTAAATGGAGGAGAGGAAGTGGAAGAGGAGTCCAAAAGATGAGTCTGAGAAGGATGAGAGGCAGATGGGGAGCTCAATCAGGGTTCAGTAAGGGGCTGAGGAGGAGAAACAATCATAACATGAGGAGAGGGTAAGGTAGGTGTCTGAGTTTCCAAACCCGGTGAAGAACTAACTATGCTTTCTAAGTCATGTATAACTTATAGACCCAAAGTGGAAAGTTTGCCAAAGATAGTCAAGGAATTATAACGATTTGAGAGTGTAGGAGGGTTAAAGGAGTGTTTAGGGGAAGTTCCCTCCAATGGTAAGTCAGGAGAAGGATCCATATTAGAAGGAAGCCCTAAGGAAACATGGGGAGAAGCAATACCGAGGTGGAGGTTAGGTGAAGTGATAGAGTCAGAAAATCCAAGATTTAAGGTACGACCATGTCGAAGAGAGGAGCATTTGTCCCTTAAATGCCTCGTATCACGACAATAGCTACATCGAAAGGGTATGTTTAAATAATGCAACCACTGAACAAGAATCGAGCTACCGCAGTCTATCTCCACCTCAGGTAAAATACCCTTTGAGACATCTAGTTCAACTAGTAACTTGGCCAAACATTTATCAAACAGAAGGTGTAAATCCTTTTCCAGGGCTACAAAGCATCTTAAGCTATTAGCCAGTCCAACTAGAAAGTCTCTACTCCACAAGGGGAAGGGCAGGGCTGGTAGCAAGACCCAAATATGGTGTTTAACCACTCTTTCTTTGAGTTGTTCAAACCTACAATTCCAACGAATGAGTACCAATGAACCATTATCGATAGTCCAGAGAGAATTGAGAATGCGAGAAGCATCATTATCTTCGATAAAAAAATGACCAGCCATTGGTTGGCTAGGAGACTGATAGTAGGGATATAATTAAGGATCGACTTCCATTGTAAGGTCACCCAAGTTACCTACGCGTCCTTACTTAGGTTACAATATTCCAAATGCCCAATCAAGGCTCGACGACACAGTTCAGAAACCCTATCAAGCATTACATCATTACCCAAAACATAGCGACATTTTGAGTCAAGCGCTTTCAGCTGCTTGGATTTCCTGCACTGGGTATACCGAGAAGGGTGGTTAGAGGCCCCATAATGTCCCCTATGAGGACATATTTCCAGAGATTCCATCACTGAGGAATTGAAACACAATCCAGACGACCGGCCACCAGAAAATGACAAGAGACAAGAAACCCTAGACCATAAAGAATAAAATACAGACAACATGCCTTCTACCCTAAAAAACCAAGCAAGAAAAACAGGCAGGAAATAGGGGATTCCCACTTTTTTTATATGGTTGGTACTAACCCTCGAGGGAGGGTGAACTCCATAAGGAATAAAGGTCAACCAAATCCATTCTCACAGTATTACCCTAATACCCACTGGAAAAAAAGGTATACAAACAGATGCAAATACCTTAAATACCGGGTCCTGATAATACCCACCAGACCAAAGTAATAAATAGACAGAGCAAAGATAATAGGTAAATACCTCAAATACCGGTCCATGAATTCTTGCAAAGTCTAAGAGCCATTGATGCTCGAGAAATTAGGTCCATGAGAGACTACAAGACCATCACGCCGCCAAGTCGTCCAACATTCAGAAAGTCAAACAGTAATGGTGTATACCCACCAAGTCGTTGCCAAAAAGCCCATGCAGATTCAAAATACACTGAAAAGGTGGCAGGTCCTGTGATAGCAGTTGCAGAAAGGGGAAGGGCATAGTAAAGTCAGAGATACACCCCCCAATGAGACGAAGGACCACCGTATGGGAAATGTGGTGAGAGGACAAGAAGAGATCATAGAGAGTTCAAAAACCACCGGTCAGATGGCAGGGAAACCATAGCCACCATAGCTTCCATGGCTCTGCAAATCCAAACCCTCTCCATTTGAGCCCCCAGAGTATCCTATGCCTTTGTATATGCCTGATTGGCTAAACATAATTTTCTCTTCACAATAAAGACATCAAGTATAATTATAAAGCTTGAAGGGACAAGCTTTTCAAATGGTATAGTATATAATGTATATGTAATGACCATAATAAAAATATATAAAGATCATATTTATATTGAATCAACATGGTAGTAGACGTAGACATATGTATACAATGAATGAAAACTAGTATTTATGAAAAGTCAATAATCATTATTGCACACATTGACTTATTAAACTTAGTATATTTATATGGTTTGAAAGATGTGTTTTTGGGTGATGCATTTAAAAGAGTATTATGTTTAATTGTATATGTTAAAAATATAAACTTGATATAATTAAAAAATATGTTTTTAAGTTTTTAAAATATAATATAATAATAATAATTTAAACATGTTATTTATGGATGTAGGTGATCAAGTGGAAAGGAATACATATGCAATAGCTAATGTGGAAGATGGTGGTGAGGAGGAGGTGTCAGCTATTGGAGCCTAGGCTAGCAAATGGGAGGAGATTTAATTCCAAGCATGGGAAGTCGTTTCGTTAATGACGCTTGAAAAGATGAGGGAGTGTGAAATTTATGTGGCGCGGGACATAAGGTCTAGCGAAGGTGGAGGTAGAACATTAAGATGGTTGCATTTCCATAGTAAACCAAGTGTGGATTCAAAGGGAAAGAAAAAATCCAAAAATCCACCTGGTTAAGATTTCGTTACTAGAGATTCAAGGGTGGATTCAAAGGGCAAGAAAAAATCCAAAAATCCACCTAAGAAAAAGAGAGACAAGTCAAAGTCCCAAGAGGAGCCCTCAAGCTCCAAGAAGAAATTCAAGAAGAAGAAGAACAAAGGAGAAATGAGAAAGTGCACATATTGCAGTAAGAGATATCATCCTGAGAGATCTTGTATGAAGAAGCAAATTGACATGTTGACCCAACTCTTGGAGAAGAACAACATCTCCCTTCCTGATTGCGCAAGAAAGAAGGAAGGAGGATCAAATTCATAAGACAGTGAGAGAGTACATGCATTGGTTGCTAGCACCTCAAGCTCACCTAGCTTCATCATTGATTTTGTACCTTCCAGACGTATGGTTTTGAAAAGGGAGACTTTCTCCTCTCTTGACATTTCCAAAGGTCCAAAAATTGTCTTGGGAGATGACTCTCTTACTGACAGTATGGGGAGGGGAAGGATTGATCTTGACCATGGTTTCTTCAAATATGTGTTGTATCTTCCAGGTCTTTCCTCTCATCTCTTGTTAGTATATCAAACGACTCACACTGGGTCTCCAAAGAAAGTCATCTTCTCCCCCAATGAAGTTGAAATATCAGATATTTTGAATGGTAAAGTCATAGCAAAAGGTGTCGTGGATCACACTTCGAAGGTATACAAGTTTTCCCATTTTCTACCATACTCAAACCCCTCTACTCTTCTCACTCATGCTATTGAGGAAAGCAATCTTTGGCATGAGATATTTGGCCATCTTAACTATAAGTATCTTTATGATTTGAGTGACAAAGATATGGTCACAGGGTTACCAAAGATTAAGTTTTCTAAGGGAGTCTGCCAAGGTTGCATCCTAGGAAAATACCCAGAGCACAAATATGAGAGAGCTAGTCATGAGAGAACCTATGCACCCCTTGAGTTAATCCACAGTGAAATTGCTGGTCCATTCCCTCATATTTCCATGAGTCAAGCCAAATATGCACTCACCTTCATAGATTATTTTTCCAGGTATTGTTGGGTCTACTTCCTAAAGTAAAAGTCTGAAGTTTTTGACCTCTTCAAAGGTATTTCAAGCCTTAGTTGAGAACTAGTCTGGGAGGAAAATCAAGATACTCATATCTGATAATGGTGGAGAATATGTCAAGTCTGACTTCATCCATTAATGTGAATATGCAGTATTCTATTTCTTACACACCACAACAAAATGGTGTTGCTGAGAGAAAGAACATATCACACAAGCAGATGGCAACTTGCATGATGGAGGCTAAAACTTTGCCACCAAGGTTTTGGGATGAAGCTATAAATTGTGCATCCTATATTTAGAACAGGGTGCCACACAATCAACTTGATGGAATCACTCCTTTCAAATTTTGGAGTGGGCACAAGTTAGATGTGACCCATTTCAGGATTTTTGGCTCGAACGCATGGGCTAGAATTCCAACTAAAAAAAGGAAGGATTTGCAACCCCAAAGAAAAGAGTGCCTATTTGTTGGGTATTCTAAAGATTCAAAAGGGTACAAGTTGTTCAACTTTAGCACTAACAAATCTTTCATTGAAAGAAGTGTTCAATTTGAAGAATAGCCTTTAGCAACAGTTGAAGTTGGAGAGTCCTCTTCATCACCACAACCACTGATTGTAAGTGAAGAGACTATGAGTTTTCTAATTCTAATATGTCTAATAATGATGATTTAATTGCAGATAATAAATTTCCTACAAGACTGAAATGGGCAGCAAGGACCATTCATGCAACTAGGGAACTAGTTGGGAATCCTAGTGACACTAGGAGGACTATATCTCAATTTGAGAGTGCCCTTTGTGTGAAAGATATAGTATTTGCTGAGAAGTGTTATCTGATGGTTGAATCTAATCCTCAGACATATGAATATGCATCATATTATCCAAGATGGAAAACAACCACGAAGGAAGAATTCAGCTCGCTCCAGAAGAACAACACATGGGAACTAGTTGATCTCCCCCCAGGGAGAAAGCTAGTAAAGTGTAAGTGGGTTTATAAAACTAAATTTGCTGCTGATGGTTCACCTTTGAAATATGAGGCAATATTGGTAGCTAAGGGATACTCACAAGTTCATGGTATTGATTACAATGATACCTTTGCACCAGTGGCAAAGATGGACTCCATAAGGCTAGCTCTAGCCATTGCAGCTTCGAAGCAATGGGAAGTACATCACATGGATGTGAAGTGTGCTTTTCTAAATGGAGATCTGAATGAATATATTTATAATCACCAACCTGAATTTTTTGTGTCTAATCCATCTTTAGTGTGCAGGTTAAAGAAATCATTGTATGGGCTTAAGCAATCCCCTAGGGCTTCTTATGCCAAGATTGATGGCTTTCTGTTGTCACTGAATTTTGTTCGATGAAAGTTTGATTCGAATTTCGATTTGAAGATGATTCATGGTTCCTTAATGATTATTGTTTATATATGGATGACTTATTGATTACAGGAATTTCAAAGAAAGAGATCGACTCCTTGAAGGATGCAATGAACCATGCATTTTCCATGACAGATTTGGGATTGTTGAGCCAATTCTTAGGTCTCAAAATTGCTCAATCCCAATGTGGAATCAAATTTCACCAGTCCAAGTATGCTTCAGATCTGCTCAACAAGTTCAGTATGAAATATTGCAAGCAAAGCAAGACTCCTTTCCTTTTAGGAGTTAAGTTTGAGGAATTAGGTTCTTCTCCTTTGGTAAATAACACATTGTATAGGCAGTTGATTGGGTGTTTGCTTTATCTTACACATACTCGACCTGGAGAGTAGCCAAGAGGATCCTAAACATTGTTCAAGGAACATGGACTCATGGGATTTTCTACAAAGAAAAATATGACTTAGAGCTAGTGCTACGAAGAGAAATTCCTATGGCTTGGGGTACCACAAGCCATAGGAATTTCTCTACATAACAGGATTGGCGAATTCGTTGGGGAGTTCCTAGTAGTTGTCCTTTGGGGGTTTTCTATCGGCATTCAATGACTTTGAATTGCTCTTTTTTCTCTTGTTTATGTGTGGGGTCTGGGGGCATGTTTGCCTGGTAGTGTCTGATTGGTGTGAAGTTTGTATCAGCTTGTCTGTTTGCCTTTATTTTTATGCATCTTTCTTCCTGTATACAAGTTTTTGACTCACAGTCACGTATATACATGGGTTTCACTGCTATTTCCACGTACACACGCGGGTTTACTGAGAACAGTTGCGTATACCCTTTGTTTTTCCTTCTAGAGGAAGATTGATTGTTATTGGGTGAATTTGGATGATTGTTGAGTCTCCTTTGATACTGCTAGAGTTTGTATACACCTCTGTTTCTGACCAGAGACGTTTTTTTTTAGGGTAAAATTTCTTTTTTGAAGAATGTTCTTATCATTGCATTTTCGATTTTTTGTTTTGGGATTAGTGCATTAGATTTATTTTACCTTAGTACTTTGCTTGAGTGCTGCTTGAGTGTGCTTGCAGAGTCTGGGGGTTATAGAATCATTCTTTTGCTTTAAGATCTAATTTTTATTTCAAAAAATCCAAAAATATTTGATTATCATTATGCATTGCATCTTGCATTTTGCATAGTACTTGCACTAGATTTGCATTGGAGTATTAGTCAGGATTTCATATAGGAAAGTTTGCATTTATCATTTGAAGAAAATTATGCATTTCACGTAGTAACATACCCTATTTTTCATGGACACAATGCATTTGCATTGATTGTTAGGTGTGCATTTTGCTTCATGTTGTGTCATAGCGCCATTAGTTGCACGGCCATATACCTCTTTTGAGTAATAAAGCCAATTAAAATCAACGCTTAATTAAAATGAACTACACTATTTTATTTGATAGGGTTCACCAACAAGATTAGGTTTTAGGGTCTTGGAATAGTTCATCGTGAGTAAATTCTCCAAGACCACTAAACAACAACATGTATGTGTTTGTCCAGGTGAGTGTGTAAAATTCCTTGATATAACCAGTGTTTCTCAGGATCCTCCTCTCAAAAGGGAGTTAAGCACGAGGCAGTGTGAGCAGTTATTGATTGGGATGACCCCTAGTCATAACTGAGTAGCACCAGAGATATTTCCAGGATTGTATTCATTTCTGGGGGCTCTTTCGAGAGTTTCAGGCTTTGCTACCCTGCCCATACGGTCAATCCCGCCTGTGACTGTCCGCTTGAGCATTGATTATATTGAGGTGACCTTAGTGGCCTTACCTAGGATATCGAGGGGGTACTCTGCAGGGGTTATTCTGCGGGTGTCCCGGCCAGGTTGGGGTCGAAAAAAACAGTCGCTTTACGTGTTGAAGCTGAGGGCCACAATAATTGGTTACGTACCTCTGCTTGTTGTGTATGGGATTCTCAAGCCTCTCCTAGGTGAGACATACTTGCTTCATTTGGGAGCTCATTTATCCTACCCTTGATTGCTTGTGTTTGGATTTAGATTTTATTGGTGTATGCTCTGTGCATGTTAGCTTGCCTAGGGTTTGCGTAGATAGAGAGTCTTTTATATTTTTTGAGTCATTGTGGATTCGGGTGCGGTGCCTCGCTGTTCTCGTCGTTTAGTAGGAATTTCACCTTCTACATTTCCTCCTTCTTTGAGAGAGAGTGATAGACAGTCCAGACGGACTACTTCGCACATTGATTCACACACGATGGGAGACCATGTTGAAGGTATTCCTGAACCACCTTCTCCCATTCAAGTCGAAGATGGGGAGTTTAATCATAACTATGATCCTTCACCTGATTTGACTGAGTTAGGTCCTATAATTTCTGAGATAGGTACTTTTCATGATAGACCTACTTACTCTAGTGTGAATCCCCCATTGACGCATCGCCAGTATGGAATGCCGAAAGATGATGAGACTCATTTTGAACCCGCGAGCACTAGTTATGGTAGTTATGGTATGTCTGGTTTTTCCACACATGATTTGGCATTTCATGTCGAGTCAGAGTTTGAGCCTAGCACTATGCCTGGGGGCACTCTCATTCCTTACCATGCGGAGAGGTTTGGGAGCACAAGTCACATTCCACCTTCCATCCCGGTGGTGGAAGCTACATCACATATTCCTCCTAGGCCTAAGGCTAGTGATCCTATTAGGATACCAGATCTGAGACGAGTGAGTATAGGGAACAACACGTACATAATTACACAGGTCCCTTCGTCCTCTGTCCCTAGCTCTTTGAATATTCACCCTCCACCTCACTCACGTGGTCCTTCGGGCCAAAACGTTGCTACGAGTCATGTCCATACTGCGGTTACTCGACCAGTTGTGTCTCAGGTTCATGTACCACTCGTTGTTTTGGGTGTTCATGTTCATACTTCTAGAGGTCATGTTACTACTTCCAGAGCGTATATTCGTACTTTCGGGATGTATATTCCTACTTCCGGAGCGTATATTCCTACTTACAGAGTGTCTCATGGGACATCGCATGCGATGACTAATGGACCTTATTATGGGACACAGTATGGGCAGGGTTCTTCACCTTATGGGTGCGGGTATCAACAACCCGCTTACTCTCCAAATTACGGCTTTGTAGCTCCAAATAGTCAAGGTACACCACACTATGGTGCTTCCATGCCACCCTATACGGGTCAATCAGGAGGAGGGCACTATGGCCAAGGACATGGTGGTTATAGTAATCAGACCTATGTGAATCAGAACTATCAGGGAGCGGTCCATCGACCTACTCATCCTAGGCTCCCTTTCCTCGCAACGCTAAATATTCTTGACTTGTCGATATTGACAAACGATCCTGTAGCTCATGACCCGGCTTGGCTGGCTGTCCCTACTAAGCTTCCTTCGGACATACCCAAATTTGAGGGCAAACTGGGAGAGGATCCGAGCGAACATGTTACTACCTTTCACCTATGGTGCTTTTCAAATTCCTTACACCAAGATTCAATCCGTTTAAGGCTGTTTCAACGCACCCTTATAGGGCCTACCATGAAATGGTATATAGAGCTACCTAGGGGGGCATTCGCTTTGTTCGATGACCTAGCGATGACTTTTATTAACCATTTCTAGCTACCAGTGCGTTATGACGTTGGTACATAACTCTTGTCGACATTTCGACAGTATAAAGCCACACATATCTCGGATCATATCCAAGAGTGGCGTAGATGGAAGAGGTTGATTAAATCCTTTATACCGCCAGAATTCCTCCTCGAATGGTTCCTAAGTCGTTATTGCCTTATATAGTGAAGGATGTTTCTACATCCGGAGTGCAAAACGAGGAACAAGCCATTTTTAGGGCACAGGAACTGGATTTGATTTATGCTCAGTCTGGTTTGTTATATGAGATCATTCCCAATGCTCTACATTCTAGTTTTGACCCCAAAGTTAAACTTGGACCACATGTCGATGGCATTGTTGGTTGTGTGAGTGCTAAACCTGTAGATTTGGTTGTGAAACAAGTCAGTCAATTGTCAATCAACCAATCTGCTTCGGGACAAGCCACGGCTTCGTCTCAACCCACCCAAACAACGAGTGTGCTTTCGGTGCAATCGTCGGACCAGAAGGGTAACCAACAATGTGAAAGGAATAAAAAGAAGGGTAAGAACAATCGTAAGGGTGGGAATAGGAATGAAAATGCTAATAATAATGCCAAGAACGCCTGTAATGCTGGGAGGGACAAGCAAGCTAAACGTAAGGTTAAATTTCATTGCAATTTGTGTAAGGAAGATCACCTCACTTACTTGTTCCCTCGTATCGATGAAGCCTCGAGATTCTTAGCGCTGGGCCCAGCTGTGCTGACTAACCCTTTACCTCACAATCAAAACATGAACTTGAGGACCCATGATCAGTCTGGTGGTGATCAAGATCTGCTGGAGGGTAGTGGTCATGGTTGCATTAACATGGTACGTGCTACAAAAGTTGTGACCCATGCGAAGGACTATGGTTCGTCACAACCTAACCCATGAAAGGAACCTGATCCACCAGGGACTCCTTTGCGTATCGAAAAACTTGTGGATAAACCTGAAGTTGCACCTCGCATTCCTAAGGGAGTCCTTAAGCGTTCGGGGCACAATCCTAATGCCCGAGCCGCCCATAACTATTCTATTGTCGAGGATTTGGGCCACACTCCTTGTGCGATGTCTGCACTTGAAGTACTTCAGAGTTGTCCTTCACAAAGGAAGGATTTGCTTTTTTCCCTTGGTGTGAATGATGATAATTCTTCCTCCGTGATTAAATTTGAAACCGCAGGAATTCAGCCTTGATTGCCTTACTATGTGTCTCTTTTGATTCATGTAGAATGTCTCAATATGACCGTCAAGCGCACTGTGATTGACAAAGGCGCTGCTGCTTCTGTGATGTCTTTATCGTGTTGGAAGGGTTTAGGTTCCCTTGAGTTGTCTAAATTTGCGACCATGTTAACTGTGTTTGATGGGAGATCGTTTAGGCTGCATGGATCCTTCCTTCCCTTAAAGTCCATCTGGGAGGGAAGACCGTTGCGATAGAGGTCGAGGTGGTTGATGCGCCCCTTGACTACAATCTCTTGCTCGGTAGGAATTGGATGTACAGTATGCAAGCCGTAGCTTCTTCCCTATTTCATGTTGTATGCTTTCCATTTAATGGGAAGATAGTTACGATTGATCAAACGTCATTCAAGAATCCGTCGGTTACCGCATCTTCGGGAGCTTCGATCCTGATTGTGGAGCACTCTTAGTCAGCAACTGGGAGTGTGGGTGTGGGCATGTATCCATCCCTCATGGAAAGCTTTAGTTGTCCTGCACCTATCCTTATGATAGGGTCTAGTTTTGGTGAGGCTTCGAAATCTGTGAGATCGGTGTCTTTTCGCACGAGTCATATGGAAGATCCTTGGATTCTTCCTACACCGAATACTTCGAGTGAGCCCATCGTGATGGATGTGCCGTTGCCTGCAACTATGGTAGCTTATCAAGCTAATCTTGAGTGTGTTGTAGAGCCTAGTCCTTCCTCTTCATGGACTGAGGAGGAGGACCTGTATGTGCTGCTTGCATGGGAAGTACCGTCTTCTCACGTGCACGACTGCCTTGATAGTGTTTTTCCTTTAGACGAAGCGATTATTGAGGCCATGTCGGGAGTTGAGCCACCATGGGAAGAGTTGCATCATAGATCTTACTTTCTTCCCGAGCTCGACCGGTTGGAGCGTGAGGAATTTAGGGAGGTTCTTAGTGAGAGAATTGGTAGTCCCATGGTTCCATTAAGCTCTCCTGGTCTGATGGCTGATGGGAACATGGCAAATATATCTCCAACGATTCCTATCAATATCTCTCACAATCCTGGCAGGATAGAGAATGTCTATATTGGGGCAGAATGTTTCCATGCTGAGATTCAAGAATACATCGAGCTGTTTAAAGAGTTTCGTTATATCTTTGCTTGGTCTTACAATGAAATGCAAGGTATCGACCCTCACATTGTTGAACACTAGATTAAGACTTATCCTAATGCTAAGCCTGTTCAACAATGCTTGTGTGCAGTGATTCCTAGGAAAGCACCCACGATTAAGGCAGAGATAGAGAAACTGTTGAAAGCCGATTTTATCTATCCCATTCCCTTGATGGAGTGGGTTTCAAACCCCGTTCCGGTTGATAAGAAGCAGGGAGCGATCCGCATATGTACTGATTTCTGTGATTTGAATCGTGCCTGTCCTAAGGACAATTTCCCCACACCATTTATTGATCAGATTTTCGATGAGTGTGCGGGTAGCGAGGTTTTTTCCTTTATGGACGGCTTTTTCAAATACAATCAGATACAAATTAAACCCAAGGACCAACATAAGACTGCATTTATTTGTCCTTGGGGAACTTTTGCATATCGAAAAATGCCTTTTGGCCTTAAGAACGCCAGAGCTACTTTTCAGCAGGCAATGACCTTGATCTTCCACTATCTCAAATCGATTATCGAGGTATTTTTGGATGACCTTGCTGCTCATTCTCGTATGAGAATGCGTCATTCCTATCATTTGAGATTGGTATTCGAAAGGTGCTGCCGTTATTTGGTCAGGTTAAATCCTCACAAGTGCATATTTTGTGTGAAGTCTGGTCGCTTATTAGGATTCATCATTTCTAAAGAGGGTATAAGAGTCGACCCTTTGAAGGTTGAAGCAATACTTCAGTTGTCTCCCCCGAAAAACATTCGTCATATTCAATGTTTGCAAGGCATGGCAAACTTCTTACGGAGATTCGTTGTCAATTGCGCCAATTTGACTAGAGGCTTCATGTGTCTTTTGAAGAAGGACACCACCTTTTGTTGGGATGAGCAAGCCCATGAGTCCTTTGATGCACTCAAGCGAGCCCTAGCATCGGCCTCGGTGATTAGTCCCCCAGACTATAGCCGTGATTTTCTACTTTATGTGGCCGCGTCCATGGAGACGATTGGTATGGTTTTGGTTCAAGAGGATGAAGAGCTCCAAGAGCATGTCATATACTATCTGAGACGAAATATTATTGATGTGGAGATCCGTTGTTCCCATGTTGAGAAGCTTGCCTTAGCTACCGTACATGCGGTTCAACGGTTGAGACATTATATTCTCCTTCGCCAGACCTTGGTTGCAACCCATGTCAATCCGTTTCAATTTGTCCTCACTCGAAGGATGATTGGGGGAAAATATAATAAATGGATTGTCGTCTTGCAAGAATTCGATCTCAAGTTTGTTTCGGCAAAATCGAAGAAATCGTTAATTTTTGCGGAGCTTATATCGGATTTACCAAACGAGGCCGAGGAGTTGGTTTGTGAAGATACATTTATCGATGAGCACATCTTCTTAATCTCAACTTTAGACCCATGGTATGGGGATATCATTATATATTTACAAACATTGAAGGTCCCTACTCACCTCTCCTGGGATGAACGACGATGATTACGTCACGTGTCTAAGAATTACCTCATAGTGGATAACACTTTGTACCGCCGTGGGGTAGATTCCATTTTACGATGTTGTTTAACTCATGAAGAGGCTGAGGTAGTGCTGAATGATTGCCACAATGGGGCGTGTGGTGGTCATCTATCTGGGCTTTCTACAGCCCAAAAAATATTAAGAGCAGGTTATTTCTGGCCGTCAATCTTTAAAGATTGTGTAGATGCAGTCAAGAGGTGCCACCCTTGCCAGGTGTTTGCACGTAATATGCGCTCGAAACCTGCCCCGTTACATCCCATCATCACCGCCGGTCCCTTCACTAAGTGGGGGATAGATTTTATGGATTGCAACGTAGCTTCAGCTGGGGGGCATCATCATACCATAGTGGCTGTTGATTACTTCATGAAATGGGCTGAGGCTATGCCTACAGTTAAATCCGACGGTGAGACAACCACACACTTCGTATTCAACCAGATTATTACTCGGTTCGGGATTATGAAAGAGCTCGTCACTGACCATGGCTCGCACTTTCAGAATCGTATGATGGAAGAGTTGGCATCAAAGTTAGGGTATAAACAAGAGCATTCCTCCTCTTACTACCCTCAAGCGAATGGACAGGTAGAAGCAGTGAACAAATCACTCAAATCCATTCTCCAATGAACCATCGCACAAAGCAAGAATAATTGGCACATTATGTTATATCTTGCTTTGTGGGCTTATAGAACTGCTGTTAAGACTGCCACAGGGTTTTCTCCATATCAACTTGTACATGGAATGGAGTCGGTATTGCCGGTTGAGTGTGAGATTCCTTCTTTGAAGCTAGCCATAGAGCTCTTACCAGACACTTCCCAATTGGAGGAGCATTTGGTCCACCTTGAGCAACTTGATGAGCAGCGTCGAGATGCCTTGGTGGCTCTAGAAGTAAATAAGCGTCGCATAAAGGTCCAGTACGATAAGTCTGTCCATCCAAGGAGGTTTAGTGAGGGAGACTTGGTCCTTTTGTGGGAGATCAACCGAAAGAACCCTTGGGGGCAGGGAAGTTTAACCCCATGTGGCGTGGTCCTTACGTCATCAAACGTGTGTTAGAGAAGGGCGCTTATGAGTTAGTGGATTATGAGGGAACGGCCTTGGCGGAGCCTAGAAATGGGCTCTATCTCAAAAAGTACTATGCATGATTTTCAGCCAAGGCTAGTTATTGTGTATTATTGTACAATTTTGCATAGATAGGTCTTTTTCTGATGGTGATCGGGTTTGTGATTAGTTTCCGTTTCTTTTGGTAGATGTCAATGGAATCTTCCACCTTCATAGGATTCACGGATGGTGCGAGCCGTCACACTCAACACTCAGCCTCTTCTGCTTGGGTGATTTATACTCCTACGGGTCAGGTATTGTCTTTAGGAGGCGTATATTTACGGCCATCTTCAAACAATGTTGCTGAATATAGTGTCATTATTGAGTTTCTATGGGATGCCATTTTACATGGCATTCTCTCTCTTGAGGTATGTCTTGATTCAGAGTTAGTAGTGTCACAACTTAATGGTTTGTACCATGTTAGAGATCCGACATTATTAAGAATATTCTTACGTGTGAGATTATTAGAACGACAATTTGACAATATAACATACATACATATTCCAAGAATTAATAATCAAGTTGCTGACTCATATGCTAACTACGTGTTAGATTGGCATTTGTTTCATACACAATAAGCTCATCACAAACATAAATTTTTACACATGTAAATAAATAAACCGATCATCATAAAAGTTTTTATAAACATCCAAAATGTGGTAATACATAGTGTCATAATACAAAAATGGGGCTCTCGAGCCACCAAAATATAATACATGGTAGTACAAAATGTATCACTCCCATGTATCTAAGCCTGTGGAGGAGGAGGGGGGTTGTGATCGTGGAATGTCACTACGGCTCTAGCTAGCCATTGAAATAGCCACACAAATGCTCGTGGTACACCCACCACCTGGCATTGCATGGCCTCAGGCAAGTCCTCGACTTGCGCCATGGGTACTCTATGTGTCAGCCTCACGAAGTTGGTATGAATGCTTTGGAGCATCCGCTCCACATCCACACCTGTGATATCATCTCCTCTTCCCCTCCGTCTATGATGAGGGAATCCTTCAAGCTGTCATGGTCCCACATCTGCATGCATATGGTAGATGTCACTATGTATTGTCACCCAAAAACATGTCTTTTGATTCTACATAATCAGAAAACACAAAAAATTAAATAACTCAACAATTTTAAAAAGAGGGTCGAGATTCGTTACCTACGTCACCGTATGCCGATCCTGGTGGTAGCGGCATGTCCGGGTCTCCCCGGAAATCTATCCTTGCATAGCGGTAGTCATAAATGGAAACTATCTGTCATCGCCACCATGGAAATAAATCAACTGGATAGGGGTTGGACACCCTACCTCCACCCAGTCTACGCATCGCATCTGCCCAACGCCGTTGGGCCGGATCTCGAACCCCATGTAGAGGAACGTCAACTCTAGGTCTCAATCCTAGAATACGTTTGAAGAAAAACGTGCTCAGTATGCTGTTGAAACTGAAGTTCCGCACTCTTCCCATCTTGCACTCACTGAGTTGGTGTTTCATGTTGCCCAGTAGCGCAGTGCTCCAATCGTATACTATGGGTCTCATGCACTCCACTGCATAGGACATCAGAGGCCGCGAGGCTTGGTGGAGTGAAGCCAAGCCCGCTATCCTGCCCAGTGTCAGTAGGATGGCCTTTAGGCCCAGCACCTATATGGAGTTAGTTGGGATCTGACTCCCCACCTTCTCCGTGTCTGGATAATAGTACACTGCAATGTACTCATCTATAGTCAGGCCACCTCCGGGCCCACGAGAGCATAGGTTCACCACTTCCCCCCGTCGGAAAAGTCCAGTAATAAAGTATATGTCCTCCACTTCTATGGTGAGGGACATCCCGTCTATCTGGAATGACTCCGGGTCTGGATCCCAGTAGTCCACTAACATATGCAATAGTCTTGGTTTGGCCCTTAAGCCACCAAAATTTGTAAAGCGCACATGCACGTAATGCTTGTTGATCCATTAGATCTGCCCTTACTGCCTCTTCTACATCACCATGTTCACGTTCTCTCCATTCTAGGACCATCCTGCACATAAAATTTGAGTTTTGTCCATTAGAATACTTAAAAAACATTGACCGCGGCCGCATACGTGATTGTTTGCCAAACAGCTGCATATGTACGTGACTGTGAGGGCGTTTTCCGCATATATCCAGCCCTATACGTGGAAAAACCCTCGATTTTAGCGTGGGCCATGGCGCCTATCTTAGAATGGCCTAGAATGCTAAATACACCATGGAATTG
This sequence comes from Pseudotsuga menziesii, assembly GCA_001517045.1. Taxonomy (NCBI): domain Eukaryota; kingdom Viridiplantae; phylum Streptophyta; class Pinopsida; order Pinales; family Pinaceae; genus Pseudotsuga; species Pseudotsuga menziesii. Next base: position 588,259 of record LPNX010103607.1, on the reverse strand, counting down.
GACAAAATTTGCATCAAAATGAAAGAGTAGAATATGGGTAAGTACCTGGAAAAAACGGTAGTGGATTCCGCTGGTTGGATCTCCTGGAATTCACTGTTGAAATTCTGAGCTCAAATGGGTAAAAATTTCAAATGTTTTATAATGTTTTGGATTTTTTACTATTTCTAGAAATTTTTTACCCCCTTTCCTATAGTTTGGACCGTTTCTAATCCTTTTGGACCATTTTTGGACTAATTTATGATGTAGGAGACCTTTTTGAGTGTCGTTTCAGCCTTTGGATTGACCCGTTCGTGCCGATTTCAAGTATCATGTCTAAACTGGCATATAGGTTAGGTTTCATCACCGTTTTCATTTTGCATGAACTTATGACTGTTTCATTATAGCCTTAGGTACAAACCCACTCTATTATGTCATAGAACCTTCTTGCTATTTTAGAAGTGGCATGATATGAGTGGTAGAGTTTGACCTTACATGGGTACCCTAGTTAGCGCCTTATTTGCATTTGGTGCCCATACTGACATTTTGTCCCTTAGGGTGTGGGAGTCCGTTGTATAGTATTTCCATGACATTTCGCAAGAGCCTCATACTCCTCTTCATCTTTTGTTGGCTTATTTCCCTCAGGACTCCCTTATGTCAAGTTGTAATTGCATTATCATGAGCTTTGCTTGCCTTATTGAGACTTACGCTAGCTTCCCTGACATTGAGTTTCAACCATATAGCCCGAGCTTGTCTCGTGTCTAGCCATGCAGAACCATTTTATTTATCCTTTGCAACTTGATTCCCTATTTTTACCAAGAGGGGATTTCCCCCCGAGTGTCGCTATCCTACACATGTATCCTTGCATTGAGCATAGGTATGTTCCACTGCTTGGAACTAGTTTGCTTTCCCATATGACACTCATCTCCTCCTAGTCTGTAATTATAAAGCAATTGTATTCTTTTTCAAGCTTTTTAAATATTTGAAAAAGTCCAAAAAAATAAAAAAACCAAAAAGCTGAACAAGGAAAGATGTTATCTTTTGGCAGCTGTCGAGTCGTGTCGCCTTCGAACAGAGCACTGTATATCACATCCGTTGGTTGGGTTTATAGTTTGACTTTAGGAGCTGTACTCGTTTAGTTGATTTTATCTCCACTGACTGGTTAAGCTTCCAGTCCCCATGGAGCCTCTGTCGATGCCTCATGTGTCGCAGAGATGTCCCAGTTTTATATATCGAGTTTATGCTGCCTTTATTCAGTCACCATTCACCATTATGCTCTTGTTCGAAGGAAGTTGAAACCTGAGTTGACCATTCCTCAGTTATCTTGACTTTGCATGTCGGCCATTCCCGGTACAGTTACTGGTTCATGCACCTTATGATCGAGTCTTTCTACATTATACAACTTTGCTGAGTACCTTGTGTTGGATGATGGGGGATGCCTTAATGCCCTCCTTCCAGTGGATTTCATCCCATCAAATTCAGATCATTTATTCTGGGATTGGAATCCAGAGTCATTTTTGAGTGCCTTGAGACTTGTAGTCATCAGTGGCAGGTTCTCTCGCCATCGCCAGTTTTTGGGAATACATCAATGTCCCCTGATCGATGGATCCTCTCAAGTGTTCGACCTCAACACATTTATTCACACTTGTTAGTTTTCACTCTAGTACCTTGATTCCCATTTTCATTATCGGTGGGTGATCTCGCATCTGTTAACGGTATACATAAATGACCGGTAATCAGATGATGGACTACTATGTTCGACCTCGACACCTCTATTCGCATAGTAGGACATCATGTACTCGTAGCGGTTTGTGTAGAATACCTTCCAGATTGGTGGCATCTCTTATATGCTACCTCCTTGATCGTGCCAGTGTTCATGAGATTTCAGCTCTCGTGACTTGATTCCAGTATATGTCAGACATTTCCAGCTATTATGGAGATCTTGATCCATTGTATATCTTCAGCCATTATGGAGATCATGATCCTTTGTATATCTTCATCATGGAGATTCTGATCTATGTATATTGTACGTGGCAAAGACCACTTATGTGATATTTTGTATCATGCCTATTCATGGCCATTGTACTCTTATGTAGCCGGGACTGCTAGATGTATTTGTAGTTATGTGCAGAGTTGTATCATTGTACTATGCTGATTGGGTGGCTGATATTCCATTTGGGATCCTTCATCACTCCACTTCTGGGATGGACTTACAATGTATTTCGGCCATCGTATGACCCCTCTGACCTCACACATTAGGGGGCATCTGTTATAGTTGATTTTACCACACCAGGTGAATCACACTTGTATGGCCTTCCCCTGTCCCTCTGCAGACTCCTTAGACCCCTTGGACCATTTTTTGTCCTTTGATGTTTCCTAGACCATCCCTATAAACATGTGAAAATTGATACACGCGACTTTTAAACCCCTAATCGCGTATATACACGGTTTTGACCCCTAAAACTGCGTACATCAGGATGTGTACAAAATCCAAATCCTTTTGGAGTTTTCCTTGACATGGATCCGACTCACTTGAATCCTGGCCTTCCATATGCTTTGAGATCGCTCGGATTCGACCTTTCATTACCCCTTTGAAAAGCTATATAAGGAACTCTTTGGATACATTGAAGGCATAAAATAATTGAGAGCAAAGAAACTATAGTCCATTGTTGCTGAAACTTGTGCTTGAGTCTGCATCCCTTTGTCCCTTGGAGCACTTTTGTGTTCTTCCCAAGCTTGCCTTTTGCTTGGGAGCTTGCTATCGAGAGATGGAGGATTGAGGTGGTGGAGGCCCAAGTGGGGGATTCAGTTTCTACGATTCGCAGACGTGCCGACAGAGGTTGTATCCATTGTAATCTCTAATTTTATATTAATAGAAATATCTTTTCCTGTCCAATAATGTATGTTTGAATGAATATTTTATCCATGGATGATTTCAAATGCTTATACATTGTTGATTATATATGCTAGAATAGATCTAACACCAATATATATAGTATTCTTGTATTGTTTACTTGTTGTTGAGGAAGTGATCAATCAATTCAAGCTGAAGTTGGAAAGCTTAACAGGGATCTACTTCAACCGTCCGGAATAAGGTACGAGTTCTGATCCTTTAGTGTTAGATATTTGATTTCTATTGCATATTGGAAAGGATTGATTTCTGGAGTCAAGCTGTCTGTTCTGGTACCCCAAGCCATAGGAATTTCTCTCCGTAACAACTAGTTGGATTTACTGACAGTGATTGGGTAGGTGACGAAATAGATTGAAAGTCTACTTCAGGGTATGTGTTCATGCTTGTAGATTGTCCAATCAGTTGGTCAAGTAAGAAGTAGAGTTCCATTACACTCTCATCTACAGAGGTAGAGTATAGAGGAGTTGTGAATGCAGCTACTCAATGTTTGTGGTTGCATGGGATACTTGGAGAATGTGGTTTTGAATTAGAGACTTCCACTGTCATCTATTGTGACGATAAAAACACCATTCGAATCTCCACTGATGTAGTTCAAAGGCATGGAACCAAGCACATTGAGATTCATATGCACTATATCAGGGAGCTTGTGCATGATTATCAACAACCACCATAATAACATTCTTCCCTTCTGACTTGGGTAGATCTATGATAAAATCCATTGAGACTTCCTCCTAGTCCCGAAAACGTGTGTCTAATGGTTGTAAAATACCTCGGGTCTTAACTATTTTAACCTTATTTTGTTGCCAAATCAAACATTTTTCCACAAACCTTTGAACATCAGACTTAAGTCCTTCCCAAAAAAATTCCTTCTTGACCTCATGGTAGGTTTTTAAGAATCCTAAGTGCCCACCTATATGAGAGGTGTGTAATTCCCAAAACGATCTTCAATTTGAGTTGGGAGTTTGTAACATCCCTAAATTTCATAATTTTTTTTTTTATTACTGCATGTAATTCATGATTCTTTGGGAATAAATCAAAGAGATGTTATACTTCATAAATCATTTGTCGTAGCGTAATGATTTAACAATAAACGCAAGTTTTATGTGTCTATAATAGTTTTATCGTTAGCATGCTTTATTGGTGTACTATGTCATAATTATGTCATGCTTTCCAATTTACACTACTTTGTGATGATAACTGTCTTTAAGACAGTTTGACGTTGTTCTTTAGTTTTGGTTTTACTTTCAAACTGTAAAAGGTATCGATCATGGTCTTACTTAGTCTTCACAGTTAATGCATGATCTTTGTTTTCCCTTGATGCAGGTAGGTGTGGTCGTACTATAAAAGAACCAAATCCTAAGGCATAAAACTACCAGTGACAATGAACGTGGTCCCATTTCTTTTGGGAAACACAACCTAAAATTTACTTAGTATTGATGTTTGTATAACATACTATTTCATATCTATTCTTTTAAAATGGTGAAGTTCTAACTCAACACATAATATGTTATAGCTTATACTATAACATATGCTTGGATATTGGAAACGATAACCCTCACCCGTTAACCTATGTTATAAACTTAGTGTGGGAAACACTATGCTTGAACTTTGGGTCTTTATTATACCATACGACTAAAGGTAAAGATATCGATACCTTATCGACGAATTCAATATGCAACGTACAAGAATTGATGGCATCCACATGTAGGCCATGTGGCCATAATAATGCCCGCAATTGTTGGGTAAAGGACATGAATTCAAACCCTAAGTTTTTAATGTGTAATGGAGGTTGTGTAAAAGATTTCGATGGGGTTTTCTTTGCAGTTAGCGGCACCTTCGTTCTTACATTCAGACTCTAGTTTTTTGAACTTGTTAGCCTACTGTCTGTAAACAGAGAGGGAGAGGCCATTAACCTTGGCCCTTGCCTTCATCTGAACCTATCTTAGTTTTCCCAAAACGTTGGTGGAAGTCGTGAGCTTTGTTTGGATGTCGAAAGAGTATCTCTGGTGGAAGATATACACCGAGAAGGTAAACTATAACTTCAGTATCTCTTCAAGTTTATGGTTCTTTTACACAGATTTTTATAAAGAAGAATATTGTTTAACCTTCGTTAATCCTGTGTGTGTAGAACCAGTCTCTACGACGAGGGTGTATATCACTCACCGATCTAGGAGCCCCACTATGTACATTCTTTTCGGTTATAAAATTGTTTTAACACTGTAAGAACCCGTGAGGGTTTCGATACTGCAACTTTGTTTACGAAGTGACTGTGTATAATTTTAGAATGCAAAACAATCCTTGCCTGTGGAGTCTTGCGACTATGCCACGTTCCTTTGAGAGCTATAGTGTTAAAATTTCTTCTATTTTGATGATGTCAATGGTATTTAAAATGTACAGACTTTCAATTAGTTTGACCCTGTGAGGGCTTCAAGTTTTAGTTTAATTTACAATGCTCAAGCTATGGTCGCGAGCCTTACTTTGAATATTTGGTTATTAGTTTGATAATGTAATAGATACATTATTGTAAAGAACCGTCAGGGCTATCTGTGAGCAATATCAAGGTTGAACTATGGTTTTTATAGAGACTGTTTTAAATGCTTATTTCATCGTTTATTTCACTATTTATGGTTGTTGTAACACGATAAGGCCATGTAGTCTAAATGTCGATTCTTGTTTTGGGCTAAGAAGCCACTTCCATAAATTCATTACTGGTTTGATATTATAATGGATGTGTTATGGAACAATGCCTGTGAGAGTTTCTGTGTACATCCCTTACTTTATTTAATAATATGAATGCCGCGTTTTAACCAACACTACATTTCGTTTATCGAGTCCTCCCTTGTTTACAAGTTGTAATGTTATTCTAACGGTGCAGCCGTGATGTATTTGTAAAAGAGCTTGATGTCTTTAAAAGCATAAAAAGTTATTTTACTGTTTATAGTTTTTTGTGGTTAACCTATCTTTCCTAATGGATTCGGTTGTGGAGCCTTTGCCTTTCCATGTAGGCTTTAAGATAAGGGCCGTGAGGCCTCTGTCAAAAGAATTCAACTGCTAAAATAAACTCTATGAGGTTTTAGATATTAGTTTAAATGTTACACAGTTTTTATCCTTTAGTTGACAGTTAGCATGGTTTTGGGAACTTAAAGAAAAAGGATTTGGTTGTGAGATCCTTAATGATATTATTTTAGTTTTATAAAAGACATAAGGGAGCCATAATGGTCAGTGGTTAATAATATGATTGTGTAGATGTAAACGAGTTCAGTTATACAAAAGATCCCTGGGTTTCATCGTTTTGTTTTAAGACTGTGAAATCTTTTATTTTGAGTATTTAACTTGGTTTATATATTTTTAATAGGCCATGAGACTGTATGTAACTTCCATTATTGTTGAAAAGAATTTATTCTTTGCTTAGTTAACCATACTGTTTTGAAATAAATTAAGCCCTAAGATTGCCTGTAACTTCCTCCTGCAAGAGAAATATTGCAGAAACAACACCAGCCCGACCTGAAGCCTATAACCGGTGCTACGATATGTTGATAATATCGTCTTGGTGTTAATAAACAATTTAAACGTCAAGAAACTGGGCTTAGGATTCCCTTATGTGAAACTAGTTTAGTTCATAGTGTTCATTTTAAACCCTGGTTATTCTAAATTAATTTTCGAGTTTGTTTAAGGGGTGTTGAGGCCTGGAAATTTGCAGGTGGCAACAGTAAGGGATTCTCCCCAATCAGCGTTCCCAACTAGCCCGCTGACTGTTTGGTATAGGGAATCCGTCCGGTTTGCGGTTCGGCTACCGTAGGTCAAAGTAACAAACAAAGGGCTTTACCGGTTGCGGCCCGGCCCACCGAGTTTTTGTATTTTGACTTAAAGGAATGATATGCACGTGCCTAATTGAATGCAGGCTGGTTTAAATGCAGGGGCGGTCACAAAGTGATGCGCAGGTTCTTACCTCTCGTCTTATGCTCACAAGCAAACAAACCAGATACGAACAGAAATAACTAACTATCTAAACTATCCCTAGGGAGCGAGGCTATCAACTTAACTGAGCAATACAAAATCACATACAGTAAGAAAAATCACAGATAGCTGATACTTTTCCCACAGCATATGAAAACTACAAATATTCAAATAACCAGTTAGCCGATCATTCTATAACAACAATTATTGCTCATAGTGCAAATGCATCCCAGAAAAGACTGCAAAATAATTAACAAGAACTTAGGTTCGAAACATCAAATATCCTTACAGCGCATGAAATACAGCTGAACACGAAATAGTTCTTCTTCAGCATTATTCATTGAATAGCATTGGTACATTTCACTTCTTTACTCTTTCCAGCAGACAAAATTGCATTCACTTCGCAAAACGAAATAGTTCCTCTTACAAGTCAACAATTACAAAATTTTATAAGGGAAAAAGCCCCCCTTTCATCGAGCTTCCCATTATTTAAACTACCACTCATCTCCTCTGGGTTCCCTCAACGCGTCTTTTCCATGCCCTTGACGATTCAGTTTCTTTCCTGGTCGTTTCACCTTCTCCATCATTTCCACAGGCGTTTATTTTCTGACAGTAACCGCTAAAAAGAAAATGTCCCATCGGCACCTCGGTCATTCATTCACGTTGTCTTTTCCGGCGCGATGCTCTGCTTCAGCGATTCATGAGATGATCTCTGCATACAAACTTGGTGCATTATCCATTGAATTCAGACATTAGGCATCCATAATTCTAAAATTATAATGATATATTCACAACGAGCTAGCCTAGTTCATCCGGGTGAGGAACTGCGGAGGCTCAGGACGACAACGAAAAGGTAAATCGGCAGTCGGGCAGTTCTTAGATCGGATGGGAGAAGGGTCCAGGAGCCACAACGGCGGAAGAGTGCCAGAAGAGGGGAAGCGGAAACACGGGCGTCGTAGGTGATCGGGCGGCGGAGAGGAGTGGATCGGACGACAGACTACTCTGCCACCCACAACGGCGGACGAAACGCAGGCTACAAAAGGCTACGGAGGCTAAAAAATGCGGAGCTCGGGTGTCGGGTGGAACTCACGTCGGGGCCCGACTTTATCTCCCCAGCCGCAACGTCGGGTGAACCGGACCTCTGGGGCAAGCGATTCACAACCCGAATCGGGCGCCGGAGAGAAGTGGATCGGACGGAGACTTTGGTCTAAGAGCCGCAACGACGAGTGATATAAGACTCCACTTCTTCCAAAATAGGCCCGATCCAAAGGGAAGAATTAACAACGCTAAGGCTCAAATGAGGCCAAAAACCAAAATTTCGCTAAGGTAAACCTTCACGCTCTTAAAAGTGTTAAAACCGATCTCACGACTCACAATGAACTGGACGCAACCAGCCAACAAGACGGACGCTCAACTTTAAAGCAAAGATACTCAAAGACGCCAAAATTTCACCCTTAGATTCAAGTCAATCAAGATAAGGAGGGGTCCCAGAATTTAAGTGAACAACTGAAGTCGGGGAAACGGTTGCGGCAGCAACAAGGGGATAAGACTCGATCCTAGGAAGATTAATTTAAACAGAGTATTAAGGAGGAAACTTGGATCTGAACATTAGATAAGTTTTAGGTAATGTTTAAATATGTAATATCTTGTTTTAGGCTTTAATCCTAAAACAATTTACAGTGCTATAAACAGGGTTCTGTTCTTAAGTAGATATATATTTATAGATCCTTATAAATGAAATATCTATACTATATTAGGTCTCTACGTTTGTTTAATAAGCGACCTTTACAAGTCCTTACTGTATTAAAAAATTTACTTGATTTAAGCTTAGTATACATATTTTGTCCCTATTACTAATATTTAATAGTTTGTAATACCTGTAGAAACAATCTAAAACTGATATAAAAAGAACATTGGTTAGGTTATGAAATAATTTTACAGAGAATACTAAACCAACAGATCTATCCATTAAATTGAATACCAATAATAAATATAGTTCCTAAAAGCTTCGAGATAAAGAGATTATAAAACATTCTAATTACAGTTCCTGAGCATATTTCAAAATGAAAGGATAGATTCAGAATTTAAATAACAATTGAACCTGGATAGAATGCAGAAAGGGGACAAACACCTACGAGAGACTGTTCCACCCAACCTTCTCCCAAAGCATCCAAAGTTACTTTCTTAGGACCCCCGAGCATGTTCACTAAACCACTAGGACGAAGATATTTGTCACAAAGCAGAATTCTGCAACTTAGCACTCAGTAGCATACTTATCTCAACAAATCACTTTAGCTATCACCTCACCAAATTCCTTGTGTGCCTGAATTTTCAGTTTGCAGCAGTCACAAGGTTCATTCTCTCAGAAATCAGAATGAGTAGTGAGACTCCTGCTCTATTTGATGGTTTATATGATATTTCCTAGGTCGTTGGGTCAGTTTTGGAATTAAATGAACCACTAGCTCAGTTCCCCCTCTCAGGGAACATGACCAACTTTTTTAGGGATTATGCTCCTGCAACAAGTATAAAGTGAATGCTAGTGCTGCCACTTGTCAACCAGTCTTCTACAACCGCTCCTTCCTCGTATTGGGTCAGTGAACACTCATTTAACAGTCTCCTATGGATAGGTGTCTCCTTTTATTAATTATTAAAATAAATAATTCTTCAATTACAGTCATCCTTGACCCACTTGGTCATAAAATTTACAACAAAAATTAACATAATGTTTTTACTGAAATAAATAGTAAATATTTATTTTTAGTTCTGGGTATGTTACATAGTTCTTACATATATATAAGCAATCCTTATACCACAGTGAATCATTTTTCCACACAAAATTATTTGATGCACTGGGATACTTTTGTAGCTTTTGAATGAGCGTCCACACATATATGTTAGTCTTCCATTCTTCCCTTGCTATTATTACCCAATCAAGTTGTATCATAGAAACCACACAAAGTAATGCCTCATTATCCTCGTCTTTTCTAGAGAGTGCAACTGCCACCACATTTTGTTGGGACTTTTTTTATAGATGTTTAAGAGTCATATCCCAAATTCTTGGTTACTGATTTTTGTTTCTCTTCTGAAGATAGTCTATTTTCTAAGAAGTATTTAAGATTATCATGATATTTTTTGACCTTGAAGTGCCTACCTATTAGGTAAGGATGCCATGCTTAAGGGAATGCGATATTGCCATAATTTCCTTCTCATAAATGGGTTTCTATAAGTTCTTTCCCTTGATTGGAAAATTTTTGAAAGCAAGGGGTCATCTTCTTGCATTATAATAACACTAGTGCCATTTCATGAGGCATCACATTCCACAATAAAGGTTTTTATGAAGTCCTTTGTGGTGAAAACATGAGCTTTGCACATTGCCTCTTTAAGTTGTTCAAAAGCTCAAGTTTCCTCCGGAGTCCAAGAAAATGCTTCCTTCTTCAATAATTCTATTAGAGGTGCTACAATTATTCTATAGTTTGAGAAAACTTGCGGTAGTACCCTGTCAAACCTAAGGATCATCTAATATTCTTCAAGGTTTTGGGAATTGGCCGATCCATCATGGATTTAATTGTAACACCCCAATTTTGACCCCGTTTTCATTAAATATATATGATGTAAATATTGTAATTAGTCATGGTGTGGAGCTAAAGGCAAAATCCCCACAATTGATTTATCATTTTATGTTTCGGCGATTAAAATCGACGCCGATGGTATTTTGTGCTAACTGAAACATTATAATTTTGGACATCATGTAAATATGCATTTTAATTAAATACCCACAACTAGCTATGTCAATGCAACATTAAAAAAGATGGGGGTATGATTTCCTAAGAATAAGGGGGGGGGGATATTTAACCTTTGGGGCCAATGGGGAAAAGCCAAATGTCAATGAAAGAACCCATCAAACTGTCAACCACCTTTCTTGTCTCATTCAACCAATCATTTAATTCTGCCAGAAATTGGTTGAAGTAGTTATTGCATGGGATGGGCAAGGTATGGAAGTCAGGAAATTCAAATTTGGGGAAAACCCATTTTTGGGGAAAAATGTTTTTGAATTTTGGGGCAAGTTAACACCCAAAAGGCATGCCCATTTGGCCATACATCCACGTTCTCCATTTTCCTCACAAAGAAAAGCTTGGGAGCTGTTTTACCTTCACGATTTTTCCTGTCGTGTATTCTCATTCACGATTTTGGAGCTCCTAGGCATTTTTCTCACCATTAGTCATCCACATTGGGGCTCTCTCAAACGGCTGGAAATTTCCTGTGTGTGGCAATCATGTTTTTGGGGTTACTGTGTGTGTTTATGTTCCAAGAAGTATTTAATACTATCATGATCTTTTTTGGCCTTGAAGTGCCTACCTATTAGGTAAGGATGCCATTGCTTAAGGGAATGTAGTATTGCCATAATTTCCTTCTCATAAATGGGTTTCTATAAGTTCTTTCCCTTGATTGGAAATTTTTTGAAAGCAAGGGGTCGTCTTCTTGCATTATAACACCACTAGTGCCATTTCATGAGGCATCACATTCCACAATAAAGGTTTTTATGAAGTCCTTTGTGGTGAAAACATGAGCTTTGCACATTGCCTCTTTAAGTTGTTCAAAAGCTTGAGTATCCTCTGGAGTCCAAGAAAATGCTTCCTTCTTCAATAATTCTATTAAAGGTGCTACAATTATTCTATAGTTTGAGAAAAAATGTGGTAGTACCCTGCCAAACCTAAGAATCCTCTAATATTCTTCAAGGTTTTGGGAATTGGATGATCCATCATGGATTTAATTGTAACACCCCGGTTTTGACCCAATTTGCATTAAATATATATGATGTAAATATTGTAATTAATCATGGTGTGGAGCTAAAGGCAAAATCCCCACAATTGATTTATCGTTTTATGTTTCGGCGATTAAAATCGATGCCGATGGTATTTTGTGTTGACCGAAACATTATCATTTTGGACATCATATAAATATGCATTTTAATTAAATACCCACAACTAGCTATGCCAATGCAACATTAAAAGAGATGGGGGCATGCTTTCCTAAGGATAAGGGGGGAAATATTTAACCTTTGGGGCCAATGGGGAAAAGCCAAATGTCAATGAAAGAACCCATCAAACTGTCAACCACCTTTCTTGTCTCATTCAACCAATCATTTAATTCTACCAGAAATTGGTTGAAGTAGTTATTGCATGGGATGGGCAAGGTATGGAAGTCAGGAATTTTGAATTTGGGGAAAACCCATTTTTTGGGGAAAAATGTTTTTGAATTTTGGGGCAAGTTAAGACCTAAAAGGCATGCCCATTTGGCCATACATCCATGTTCTCCATTTTCCTCACAAAGAAAAGCTTGGGAGCTGTTTTACCTTCACGATTTTGCCTGCCGTGTATTCTCATTCACGATTTTGGAGCTCCTGCACATTTTTCTCACTATCAGTCATCCACATTGGGGCTCTCTCAAACGGCTGGAAGTTTCTTGTCTGTGGAAATCACGTTTTTGGGGTTATTGTGTGTGTTTTACCTCACATTGGAAGTCGTTTCTTCATTCTCCTTAGGCTGGAAATTCATTTTTTGTATTGATCTGTGGTTGGGTCTCTTCCCCAATGTTTTTGTTGCATTTTCTCCACTGATCTCCAAGCTGAAAATCGTTTTTGTGTTGCCCAGGGATTTGGAGGAGAGACCACGTTCTATTTGGTGTTGGTGATTTCGATTTTGGCCATGTGAGGGGCAAAACGTCCTTGGAATATGAATTGCTGTTAGGGGGTTGTTTTCACTCACCTTGACAATTCATTTTGTTGCCAAACTGTTTTTCCTCAACCCATAATTTTGTATTTTGTTGTGTATGCATCTGTGCTTTGGTCTGAGCCTGCATTGTGATGTGTAGAGCATTCTTGTGTTGGATTGGATGAGTAAGTCCAGGAATCCACCTGTTAGTGGGATGAATGTGTTTTGATGTGGTTATTGGCTTGACAATAGGTGTTTGGCCTTGCTGTGTGTAAGTCTGTGTCCCCTAGTTTCCTATGGAAGATTTACTAATCAATAGTAAATCTTCCCAAGACTTACTATAGATTAGTATATCATAAAAAAATACTAACACAAATTTTCTTAGGGATTGAAAATGGAATTCATTAAACTTTGAAATGTGGAAGGTGCATTTATAAGTCTAAATGACATGACTAAAAATTCATAATGACCTTCATGAGTTCTGAATGTTGTTTTTTGGATGAATTCTTCCTTCCTTCCAATATGATTATACCCTGAATGGTGATCCAATTTTGTGAAGTAAAGTGCTCCATGTAGTTCATCTAATAATTCATCAATGATAGGAATGGAAAACTTATCTTTAATGGTGATCTTGTTGAGCTCTTTATAATTTGGACACATACACCATGAGCCCTGTTTCTTATTTTCCATTACTGTTGGTACGAAGTAAGAACTTTGGCTACGCCTAATTATGGTAGTCTCTACATTTCTTCAAACATATGCTTAATTTCACTCTTCTATCCATAGGGGTATTTGTGAAGGTTTGAAGTTAGGAGGAACACTTCTTGGAATCAAGTGAATAACATGATCAAAATATTGAGTAGGTGGAAGACCTTTTGGAATATCTTTAAATACCTTGGAATTCTTATCAATGACCCTTTGGAGATCCATATAAATAGGAGGCTTATATGTTTGAACATATAGTGAGAATAAGTGTGCAATTACACCTTGATGCTCCTTTTTCAATAATTTCGTCATATCATTAGAGCTTATCGCCTTGCTTGGTTTTTTTTGTGACACCCCTTAACTCAAATTATTTTCCTTCCCATTAAAATTTCATGAAAAGCTATTGAATATTAAAATCCATTGTTCCCAATGATTGTAACCATTGAACCCATAAGACAACATCAACACCGCCCATTGGGATAACAATCATTGGACTATTCAATACATATTCCCCCATAGTAACATTGATATTATGGAATTTCCCTAAGCAATTTATAGTTCCTCCATCTGCAATCATTACTTGAAATTCTAGTGCTGGATATACAAAGCAATTGAGTACTTTGGCTAATTTACAATGAATAAAATTATTAGTACTATTAGAATCAATCAACATTGTTACCTTCTTATTTTTGATATTTCCTTCGATCTTGAGAGTTTGAGGAGTGCTGATTCTAGACAATGCATGGAAAGATATGGTGGGAGTAATATATTCGAGATTAATTTCTTCTACTTTTTCATCTTAATATGGTTGTTGTTCTTGTTCTTCTTCCCCTTCGTTCTTTTTCTTCTTCCCCTTCATAATCTATGTAGAATAATTTATTTTCTCTACACTTATGTCCCTTACTATACTTGTTGTCACAATTAAAGCATATAACTTTTTCTCTTCTTTTATCCAGTTGTCGAGGTGTCAACTTTTGAGCTGAGTTAGAAGAGGGAACATTATTCTCTCTATATGTGTTGGAGGTGGTCCTTCATGTAACCATCACCAAATTTTTACATTCAACGTTCCTTGCCATAATGAAATCCTTCTCTAAGGATGTTGGTTAAGGGAGGTTCAACTCATGTTGGATGTTATCCTTCAATGTTCCAATAAAGAGATCCAACAATGTATCATCTAGTATGCCCCCTACTATGAGTCTCAACTTTTGAAATTGTTGAATGTGGTTGATTATTGGACCCTTTTGCCCTATATTTATCAATACGGTAAAGAAGGATTTTCTCTTAACATTATCATGATATGATATCAATTATTTTGTGAAATTGGACCAAGAGATATAATGGAGTTCTTTTTGCATTCACAAAGCCATTGGTACCACACAAACTGCTTAGGTTCTAAATATAAATATGCAATAGGTACCTTTTGGAGATTTTGCACCTAGTCAATATCAAAGAATCACTCAATTTGGAATATCCATGTTATGGGGTCCCTTCCATCAAACTTCCTCATGTCAATCTTGGGGAGTTAGATACCCCCTTGGGGATCATCCATGATTACTTCTATTATGAGAATCAAATCCTTGTGGAGTATGCATATTAATGGAAGGTTTCTCAACATGGACACTATCTTTATATCCGTGAGTACTTTGGGATGCATCATTACTTTTAGGGAGATTTTCCTTAGGATTTGTATAATCTTAGCAACCCTTTCCATATTATTATCCATATGTCCCATCATCTTACTCTCCATCTATCCCATCCTTTCATCCATCATATGTCTCATCCTTTTCCCCATCTCATTCTCCAACTTAACTAAATCAATTGTTCTCACAGTCCCTTTAATCAAATCTTCCAACTTGGACACATGAAAAGATACATGTCTTCACTTTCATCAAAGATCAAGGATGAATCCCTTGGTGTTTTGATTCGAGTGTGAATTTTTCCACCACCTTTTGGTGCCTTGTGGAATAATAAAAATAGATATATACAATATTTATCACACCTTGAGATCACCCAAAATAGGTCCTTCTACTAAAATTTATTCAAATTTAAAATGGCGTACCTTTTTCAAACCCTGATTTGGAGACTTCTTTCATGGTCGACCTTCCAATTGAAGCAACTATGAAATTTCAACCCCTCCAAGTCTGAAACTTTTTTTTGCAGTATCTTGATATGTATTCTCTTCAATACCTTAGGTATGTCTTAATTCTGACTTGCCAATAAAAAAATATGGCAATTTTCCCAACACTTGTTATTTTTGACCCTTTTAGAAGAGAGAAAGTGTATGGCATGCCACATGTCCAATTTTTTAGATTCGATTATGAAATTGCTACCACAGGAATTGTGGTTTGTCTTCTTTATGATGCAATAGGTCTTACTCAATTTGGATGTCATATGCCCTAGTTATAAGAATTTTCCTAGAACACCTGTTTTAGACTAGTTTTTGGACTAGTGAATATCCCTAACTTCCATTTGCTATAAATTGGAACCTATATTGAGTCAGGATTAAAAAATGGTACGACATATAGCTCAATATATCCTCTACATCCATTGTGAGTTTTGCCGTCTGAAACGTACTAGAATAAAAGTTACAGAAAAAATGTCAAGACGATTCATTTTGGAAGCGTCCAAGCTCTTATACCAAATGTTAAGCAACAAATTCTCCAAAAGAGAATGAAAAGAGCATAAATAGACCATACAGAGTAATCCGTGCCTTAATAATGAAGAAATAAATGAATAGAAAGCCTCTCCGATGGGGAAATATCCTTATATAATGTACTAAGCACACAAGACAAGACAAGACAAGATGCTTCAAATGAAAATGCATCCTTCATATATATAGGAGACAAAGAGGTACAATTACAATTAATGGATTCAAGTTGACATCAATAATATAATAATACTAATGACAACTACCACTAATAGACCCAAAATGACATCAATAATATGACAATACTAATGCAATGTACCATAATATATGCGACAATGTGCCACCATTTAGGGCTTAACAAACTACAATTACAATAACAACACTTCACAAAACATTATGTATTCTTCTAACTCCATAAATAAATTCATAACAAAAAAATCTCTAATTGGCCTTGCCATTAATGGGTACCAACCACCTAGTGGACTTTATTTAATAAACATAACCATTTTCACATTAAGTAATTAGGCACCCTTTAATTGTCTAATGTGTCTTTTTTAAAGAAAATAGTCTTGTACAATAATTGACTAACCACTAATTACCAAAGTACACATGTTCGGGTAGGACCTAAAAATGTGACCTCCTCCTTCAAAATCAACATTGTACTCAAGGATAAAGGTGTGAAAACTATTGTAAAATCATTATTAATTCTTAAGTATTATCTTCTAGTTTCATATCAAAATTTCTTGGATGGTGCACTAGCATATTTGATGCTCTTTAGCGGCCAATGTTGCTTTTGACTAGTGCCAAGTGGACCCTTTTTCATCAAGTTATGGAAGGTTAGATTGAACTCGACAATTGGACCCCACAACCTTCTTCAAATGAGACACATGAAAGACTAGATGGATATTAGGGTGGGTTGGAAGAGACAATCTATAGACAACTTGTCCAATGTGTTGTAGATTATGATAGGGCCCATAGAATTTCAACACAAGCTTTCGGTGGACTTTGTCTTTAAGACACGTTTTCTTATAAGTTTGAAGGCAAATATATAAACTACTATTAACTATATACATCTATTATATTGGCTCAATGTTAGAGATAAACCACTTGCCATATCACAGTGCTTCATAATGGTTTTGTGTCATCTTAAATTACATGTCAAGTACATATCATTTTAATTTTAGATGTATATATTTTTATTTGGAGCTATATTATCATTTTTTTTAAAGATGATAGAATTTGTCATAACTTAATTGTCATCAAGTGTTACTATTCATAAATGTTAGTTGACTCATCACCATTATTCAAAGAAAACTACACTACTTATAGAGTTCTAAATACCTTGAAGAGTTAACATTTCTCTTACACAAAAGGAAAATAAACTCTTAACCAATAAAAAACACTTTTAAATTTTACTCTAAAACCAACATTATAAAATCCTTTATTTACAATATTATTTTGAATTATATTTATTATACAATAAAAAAAAGCTTATAGTTTTAAAATAATTTATCTTCCATCACTTTTATTTTTACTCGTATTTATAATAACCTAGAATTTAATTACTTATAGCTTTACAATAATTCAATTGGATATCATATTTTGATCCTAATATATATTTCTAAACTCTTTCCTTGATAAATAAGCTTTCATGATGACAAGTTCCATAATGGAAATTATTAGTGTATGTTTTATTGTATGTTTATTGGGAAGATAAGTTCCATAATGGAATCATTATTGTATGGTTATTAAGAAGGTAAGTTCTATAATGGAAATTATTATTGTATGGTTATTTAGAAGGTAAAGAAATTGTTTAATTAAGAATTTATATTTTGATGTAGAAATTTTATTAATTTTCAACTATTTATTTGTTTAAGTAAATATTTTAGTAATTTTTTAAAATTTAAATATTAAAAAATTATTGTTTTCATATTTATTTAAAATTTACTTTTTTATTCTTAATTTTTTTCATAATCATTATTTAATTTAATTTATCATTAAATTTTTAACATTAAATATTAAAAAAATTGTCTTTTTATTTTTATATAAATATATATTTAATTTTATATTTATTCTCTTTCACCTTCATAAAACTAATTTTTAATATACTATTTTTCCAAAATGTTTTTAATAATTTAATCTTTTGTAAAATTAATTCTTAATTTACTTATCTATTTTTCTAAAATCTTTTTAATAATTCACCTTTTTATTATATATTTTTTCTCAAATCCCATTAATATTGATAACTTAAAATATTAATTATTTATTTTTATGAGCTCTATTATTTTTTTTATTAATTTTTTAATATTAAATATTAATTTCTTTCATTTTTATTTAAATATTTAATTAATTTTATATTTCTTTTCTTTCACATTTATAAGACCAATTTTTAATATTAATTTCTAAAAACATTTTAATAATTCCCTCTTTTAATGTGTATTCATTATTGTTTTATGGTCTAGATGTTATGATGAGTTATCATCTTTGGTTAACATACTTGTTGATGCATATTCATTATTTGTTTTATAGTTTATATTATGATGAGTTATCATCTTTGGTTAACATACTTTTTGATGAGCTATGATTAGAGATAGAAAAGTTTTAATTTTTATTTTTCATTAAACAAAATTATAAAATAAAAAATAAAAAATAATTAAAAATTTAACATAATTAAAATATATTTTTCTTTGTATTGAAACCTATCCAAATTGAAATTGGAATAAAAAACTATTTAATAAATTTAAAAATCAATTTGAAAAAAATCTATTTAATAAATATAATAAAAACTATTTAATAAATATAAAAATGAAAAAGATTGAAATTTTGAAAACAATTTTGGACAAAGAATATACTTATGTTACTGCATCTACTTTACCATAAAGAAACTAGAGATTTCCTCGAATAAAATAAGCAATAAGTATTTTGATTGGCTTGCCCCACATGAACCAACAGCGCATGGCACCATGATTATCAAAAATTAAATTGGTTTTCGAAGGCCTTCATAATTTAATTCAACGACCATCCCGAAATCACTTTTTTTATAAAAAGAATGTATGAGAAAATGCACTTCAAACAACTAATTTATTCGTACATTTAAAGTTTGCATGATTAGACTTAGTGACAATTTGCTGTACAATGGAATACTTTTAGAAGAAAATATGGGCAGATCCAACAACTTTTTGGTCTCTTATATTTATTAAAAAGCTTTAAACAAATCAAGTATTTCATGTCACCATTTCAAAAGATGTAACAGAAGAAAAAAGTTATCAATTACAGAGACAGGAATGCCGTGAACATGGTGGGTGGGTGTGACAGCACTAGATGCATTGCGAGAAGTCCAGTGTTCTACAGTTTAAGTTTTAGTGGGGAGTCAACGTTTAACCTAAATACATTTAGGTATATAGTTTAAGTTTGAGTGGGGCAGATTAACGTTTAACTTAAATACATTTTAAATATATTTGAGGTGTAGTTTTTTGAAAATTTTCAGTAGCCATTTCAAATGTTGACATTTTGTTTCGAATCCAAAGTTTATTTGGATGTGAAACATAGCCATTAACATTCTTTGGATTTGAAACATAGCTATTTGGAATATTAAATGTTTCGAACCCAAAGTCAATTTAAATTCCAAACATTACCATTTCAAATATTTATGTTTCATATACAAAGTAAATTTATGCTTCAAATATTTATCAAATTCTTTGAAACAAATCCATATCCCACAATTCTGTTATCATATCTTACACCACAGAGTCAAATTCTCTGAAACAAATCCATACCCCACAATTCTGTGATCATATCTTACTCCACAATTCTGTGATCATACCAGGGCTTGGTTAAACAGTTGGGAGATCGACCAAAATGTTGCATGCAAAATATAAATAACATTATTAAAAATATTGTGACTTCTAAGTTTAAGGAGAAAATGTGGTGTGACAAAATATTCAGAGGATAAAAGAAAATTAAGATACTATAAGGAGGTCATCAACCGTACTCTAGAAGATCAAAAGTATTTCTGGGTTTTAAGTAATTTAAAGAAAAAATTTAATATAGCCAAGATAAGAACGAACTCTCATTAGCTTCACAGTGAAACTGGTAATAGGGCAGTTCCTAAAACACCATGGGTAGAAAGGATCTGCCATCTCTTTGAGAACATGAAGAATGAAAAACACTTCCTCTTAGAATGCCCTCGTACAGCCACTTTAGATCTCAGTTTTATAATCTTTGTTGCAATCCCGACCATCCTAGCCTTTTAACTTGTCAAAATTACAGCGAGCTAGAGAAGCTTCTCTCCAAGCTTTTTAGCATAGAAATACAATTTTAAAAATAAACTAAATAATTAGTTTCTTTGGTTCTGATAGACCACAGTTTGGTCTGAGAATGTTAACCATCATCTTCATCATCATCAATACAATACAGAAATCTAACAACAAATAACATTTGTTGATTTAAACATACCCAAAGTAAATTTATGTTCCAAACATCTATCAAATTCTCTGAAACAAATCCCTACAAGAATCTCAGAACAAAAAACATTGAAACATATCAATACAATACAGAAATCTAAGAACAAAAAACATTTGAAACAAATCCGTACATGAATGTCAGAACAAAAAAATTCTCTGAAACAAATCCATACAGGAATCTCAGAACAAAAAAACATTGAAACATATCCATACAATACAGAAATCTAAGAACAGAAAACAATTGAAACAAATCCATGCAGGAATCTCAGAACAAAAAACATTGAAACATATCAATACAATACAGAAATCTAAGAACAGATAACATTTGTTGATTTAACAATCGAAAAACTAACACAATTTCTAACTCGCCGCTGGTGACGCCAACAGGCGACAGCGGCGGGCGAACGGGAGACCGGAGGAGGAGTGGCGGGATGCTCGAGCAGCGACAGGAAATTGGAGCGGAAAAATCAATTCTGGTAAAATTATCTTGACCCGAGTTGAATCCGGACGGAGGTATTTAGAATATTCCAGTGTAGATAAAAGCAAAAAGTTGTGCAACATGTTCATAGGGATTTGTTAGCTGAGGTCAAATAGGAATGCTCGGTCTTCCCGTGGGAGAAAAAAAGCGAATCCGATATGATTACAGCCATCCTGAACGTTACGATTCTCCCAATGAGTGGAATTGTGGGGTAAGATATGATCACAATATCCATTAATGGAGGTAAATTAGGTAAAATTTAAGATATGAAAGGACAGATGTTAAAACCCTAATTACAACGGTAAACATGATAGGTCAAGGTCAGTTACAGCAAGGAAAATATCTTGGCATTGATTATACTTCGGAAACCTAATTACAGCACACTGCCAAAAATTAGGGTTGGGAGTGATTTATGCCGCTTGAATTTGAATTTTGGAGATTATAGAAGGATGGAGCTATAAAAAAGGAAAGCAGTTGTAAATTGCGAGGGAGGAGGAGCTGCTCTTGGTTTTATAGTATTTTTGGGTTCGAGGTCTTGCCTTTTTGTCCCTTCCATCTGTGCATGGGAGGGATTTTTGCAGGCAGTTATTGAGGCTATTCGCATAGATCCATAGATCCCTACAGGATCTCGCCGAGGACGAATAAAGTTAGTCTGTAAGATATTTTATATAGGTCTCTGAGGGCGAGTTTATGTCCATCGAGGTTGGGTCTCAGATGGGTTATGGGGATTCGAAAGTAGTCAGCTTTTTGAACAGGAATACAGAGGATCAGGCTCAGAATATAGGCAAAATGTCTCAGAAAAGGCGGCAGCAGGGATCAAAGTTCAGGAAGATGATGTCCAGGCAACGCTCATGGACTTCCACTAGTGAGATGTCTCGAGAGGAAGCATGGGTGAAAAGGAGAGGCCAATTGCAAGAAGAAGAGAAGAGGACACACCAGTTGCTTCTTGAAGAAAAGAAGAAGAAACTAGGCAGGAGTGTCTCTGATTTGGGTGATAGATGGCGCCGCTCTCAGCAGCCTGGGTCTCAGCTGCCTGCAAGAACAAGAGGTGTAACAGATGAAGATGTTGAAGAGCTTAGGGGATGCATCGACCTTGGATTTAGGTTTAGTTTTGATGAAGATCCTGCGCTCTGCAATACTTTCCCTGCTTTGGATTTGTACTATGCCATCAACAGACAATTCAATGTCTCCAAATCCAAGTCTTCACCAGACTGGAATTCCTTACAGCAATCGGACTCATTTAGTAGTGGGAGCCCTTCCAGCCAATTCCGTGATACATGGAAGATTTCTAGCCCAGGTACATATAACTTCAGCATATAAGAAAAGTTATGTATTTCTGAAACTCTTAGCTTTGTAATGTGTAAAATTTCAAAATATTCTCTGTTACAAAATGCTACATACAACTTTTTTATTTTCTTGTAAATTTACCATTTTCCATTCTCAATTCTAAGTATATACTTTATATTTTTTATTAGTTTGTGAGGTGGTTCACCATTTGTTAAGGTTAATCCACCTGTCATATTAGCACTAGAATCAAGATTACAATCATTCATAACTCATGCATTATATAGAACCTCAACAAGAACATACATGCCATTTATAAGAATTGAACTTAACATTCCTTCTTTCCTTCCTTCAAACCACTCCAAGCTACAAACAATGTACATTCCTTCTTTCCTTTCTTCAAACCACCCAAGTTATGACCAATGTACATACGACCATATAACTCATACGTTACATAGAAGCTCAACAAGAGCATACATGTCACTTATAAGAATTGAACCTGGGTGGAGAGGGTAACATTTATTTCTTCCTTCCAACCACCCAAGTTACAACCAATAAACATAAACTATAAAAACTTTACATCCTGAGAATTTTTACTATCACATACACATACACATACACCGTTACCATCATACACTAAAAGGCTAGATTCATGTTTTTATCTTTAAAATCATTTTAAAACAATTCTTTTATATATTCAGAATCATTTTATAAACTGTGAGATGTTTATATATATTTAAAATCATCTGATTAGCTGTGTTATGCATTTTATATATTTAAAACCATGTGATTAGCTGTGTTATGCTTTTTATATATCGAAAATCATGTTAGCTTTGTTTTTTTTGAAATCTATCTTGAAAACATCTCATTCACTTTGTTTTTATTTATTTATTTTGGTGTTATAGGTGAGGATTCCCAAGAGGTGAAGACAAAACTGAGGCAGTGGGCGCAAGTAGTTGCATGCTCGGCTCGCCAATGTTTGGAAACTGCCTGCTTTTGGGATTGATCATCTATTAAAAACTGAGGCACTGTGCGCAAATAGTTGCGTATTCGGCCTGCTAATGTTTGGAAACTGCCTGCTTTTGGGATTTGATTATTTATTGCTGGTTCCCTTATACTCTCAGTATTAATAGTAATGACAGGGGTCGACTAATTTGTGTTTTGGGCGATGTATTTAACTCGCTTGATTTTCTTTTGAATGTTAATGTGAAAGGGAGAAATGGTGTCAAACTTGTTTGCCTGGGATTCATCAGGGTTTAATATAACGATGAGACTGTTTTCTCTGTTCTCACACCTGAAAGCATTGCTCACTAATTATTTGGTGTAGAGACTAACCAGGAATCTAAACGGCATTCTATTTTTATGACCGGCTTCAGAATTATCTAAAAATTGGTGTTATAAGCAATGTAACTTCTACCTTGCAATCGAAATCTCCATTTACATTCTTTCTGTGTGTTTTTCATATGTATCTCCATTATTTTGGATAATGAATTTAAACGTTCTTAATCTACTTGCAATTCATTTCCCAGTGGGTTGTACTTTTACAGAAAAATCCCATTCCACCCAAGCGATTCGATTAAAACAAAACAACCCTAATTCTTTCAAATTCTATGATGGGAATCCCAAGGAAATCCTATTCCAGTGCTTTTTGTTTGATTGAATTATGTGAGTATTGTTGTGCCTTCTTGGCAATGTTGATTTCCTGAATTTTGTTCTGTTATTTCATATGCTTTTAACAGTAGAGATAGACAGATTACGACTTTGTTTTCAAATTGGTAGCCAATTGCCAAACTTCGAGGTTAACTCCATGATCATTCAATTCAAAGTTTACGGCATGGTTCGATAATCTGTCAATGCAGAATTGGTATCGACAGACGACTCGAGTACCCTATTTGGCCTTCACTCTATTGTTTTGGGCGTTCCCTTGTGTCTTCCGAATTTTGATCCAGGATTAAAGGTAAAATGACCATTCCAAATTATTGTGAACTTAAGAGTTAGGTCAATACTGTTCAAATGGTTCGATTCATGATGAAGAGCTACGAGTTTTTCATCATCAAGTGAAAAGGTTCACGAAAAGATTAAGGCTCATGAATTTTGATTCAATATTAAAGTGAGAAGGTTCATAAAAAGAGTAAGGTTCATGAATTTTGATTCAAGATTAAAGGTAAATAACTATTCCAAATTATCTTGAACTTAATAGGTATGTCAATATTGTCCAAAGAGTTGGATTCATGGTAAAAGGGTTTTTCATAAGGTGAACCTTCACTAAATTTCACTAAAAAGTTGAACCTTCAAGAAGGCTTACTATAAGGTTCAACCTTCAATAAGGCTTACTATAAGGTTCATTTCTTGTGAAACTTAACATAAAGCCATAATTCTTATTCACTTTTGTGGTTGATCACCTTCATAATTATTAGTATAGATGGCTTGCTATTGTTACATATTCTTTTGATTGATTATTAAGTTCCCACACTTAAAAAACAAATACATCACAATCATGGTTATACTTTATTACCTTTTATGATAAAGATATGTAGATATATATTCATATCATAGTTATACTTTATTACTTTTTATTACTTTTTATGATAGAGATATGTGGATATATATTCATTCTTATTAAAGGTTATACTTTATTACCTTTTATGATAAAGATATGTAGATATATATTCATATCATAGTTATACTTTATTACTTTTTATGATAGAGATATGTGGATATATATTCATTCTTATTAAATACATCACAATCATGGTTATACTTTATTACCTTTTATGGTAAAGATACGTAGATATATATTCATATCATAGTTATACTTTATTACTTTTTATGATAGAGATATGTGGATACATATTCATTCTTATCACAAAGCTAATAAGGTATAAATATATGTGATTTTGATTAAATAGATGGTTGAAATATGATGAGTTAATAAATAAATAATTGTAAATATTTTTGTAGTATATTGTTTTTAAAGTGGATGTGGTATCGAATATGATGAATTAACAAATGAATAATTGTAAATATTTTTGTACTTAATTGTTTTTAAATAAAAGTAAAGTATTATATAAGATAAAGTAAATATGTGTGAATTTAATTAAGTGGATAAATGAAATATGGTATGAAGTAATAAATCAATAATTTTAATTTTTTTTGTGTAATTTATTGTTTTTAAGTAAAAGTAAAGTTTTATTTAGAGTTATTTATTTTTTGAAAATTTAATGATGTGAAAATTTCAAAATATATCAAAATCTTAATAAAATAGGGACACATTTTACAAAATTAAAAAATATTAATATTAAAAGAAGAATTTATTCTTATTTCCATACTCCATTATAATATATACATCTTCTATATTTAATCTATTTCTATGATATATTAAAAAATAAATGGATAGCTACAGTATCATATTCACATTAAAAATTAATAATAAGTTTGCATAATTGTGTTTTGGGAAACTATTTAAAGATTTGCAATTCAATTTTTGTGATGCACTTAGCCCTCTCTTTACTCCAGTTGAGGTGATGGCATATTCCAGAGCAATTAAAATTTCTCTTTTACATAGGCCTTCCGATTTCTAGCCCTTAAAGGTGCTAAAAAATAAACAACGATAAAGAACTTATTTCTTAATGAATAAGGCCTAAGAAACTAGCTAAGTAAGAGCGACCCCCTCCCTTACCTAAACTTAGGTATTTGCTATAGATATTGCCACCAAGTTGAGTTATGAGATCATTGGGTGAAGGAAACACATACTTGCTTTTTTCTCTCTCTTATCGCAACCTGTTTGCTCTCTCATGTTTAGCCAATATGCTCTCTATGAATCTTTACAAGCATCTCATTTAGTCATCTGACCAACCATGACTCTCTCTTCAATTTCCCCACAAAATACAAGCAAGGACCACTCTTTTTGCACTCAACAATCCCATAAATTGCTCTTTACTGTTTGTTGAGAGAAAATTGTCACAAGGTTGAGAAATCCTCCCTGATATACTTGTAATTTGCAACTAAGGAGACAACTGTAAGTAGACCATACACTAATAGGGTAAAACANAATAAAATGAAAGATTGTTAAGTGCTAAATAACACACACACACACACACACACACACACACACACACACACACACACACACAGAGATTGCTTGAAGCATATAATATTTGCCTACTGAAAAAGCTTGTTCCAAATGGTGTAACCTAGGAGATTGCAACCTCAATGGAAACCAATAATGCAAGCTTAGGGAAGGGTCTTTTTTGAACTCTCAATTGCTTGATAACCAACATGGAATGATGAGGATAAACAATGGCTTCTTGAGGAAGAAGGCATTGGAGCTTTGGATGTCAAATGATGATAGGAAACATGATAAAATATGATATTTCAAATTCTTATAGCATAACCTTGCTCTAGATTTCTCCTTATTGAATGCATGTTTATGGCTTCCTTTTATAGGCCAAATGGAGGACTTGAAACATTTAGCTCCCAGTGTGAATGCTCCATCTCACGGAGTGGTCCTCTAAGTACAAGGAGGGAGCTATTGAATGCTCCCAACCATGTGAAGAGTTCAATTCAAAATTTTGGAGCCAAGAAATGTTGTTGTGAACCTTGAATGTGCCATAGAAGGACAATGGTCTTACTGCTAGTACAAATCCATGGGTTTTGAAGAATTGATTGTGTGAATCTGCGTAGGTTCCAAATTAGTTAATACCGCACTAAAACAAGGCGAATTTCAATCAAAAGCCACACGGTTGTCTAGAATAGATGACTCTAATCATTCTACGGTTCATGAATTTGACGAAGATGATATTAATGAGTTGCATGTTGTATGTTGATGATGTCATTTGCAATATTGGATGAAATGTCACATGTGTGCAAGATTTAAGTGATAATAGATGCCCCTTGATGTGTGAGGTTAAGAAGGATCTGTATAGCCAAAATAAATCATCGTATCTTTCCATCATGTTGATATTCCATGTAATTGTAATGATGAATTAGCAATTGTTAGAGTAAAGGACCTACCCATAGGGAGGTTGTTGGCGATGATTGTTGAATCAAGTAACTAATTAACGATAAAAATAATGGTTTATGTAAACGAGATAGGCATCCCTATGCTCATTAAAATATGTCAAGTTGGATTACAATATGAGAAGATTGCAGGGTAAACTATGTGAATTGCTAACACATGGATGAAGGTGGCTTCGATCTTTGTTTGAGTAAATATATGTCTTGAATTATTGATGATGTTGTTAATGCCAAAGAAGCAGAATTGCTGACGATTTCAAATAATCCATTGGGTTAGGGTACTAGAATACTGATGAATTTTTTTAGTGGGAAACTTTCTTATTTTAGATTAGTAATTATTGTTAATTATAAATGTGAACATTGTTATCGTCGAAACACATGACTTCCCCTGGTGCCTTGAACTTGTTGATGTTGAGCATAGGTGAAACCATTGAGTTAGGGAGTGTTGATGACTCTCTCTACTCAGTTCAAGGTGATCCCTTATTTTAATGAGAAGGACAACCAAAGTGAAATTGAAATGGGCGTAAGGATTTGGTACAATTTTTGAGTATGGTGGTGTTAACTACCAAACTAGTATTCCCAAAGTGCCCATGCAAGCAAAATGTATCCATAACTAGGTTTACTTGCGCTGTTGAGTGTTGAAATAATGTAACTTCGAAGAATGTTCTAGTTGTACTTTACATTATTATTTTTATTCCTCCTTAGGTAGATGTCATTAATGTAAAAGGTCATGAGGTAAATCCTCCATTGTAAGTCGGGTCAATAATACCCAGAAGAGATTAATATAAATATTATTTTTAGTTTTCTTAGGTAGGTTGACCCAGTTCGGTTAAAAGGTCAGTCAAGTGATGAGTATAAATAGGGAGGCTCCCTCCCTCATATACACCCACAACTCACTCAAGCATTGTGCAAGAGAGAGAAAGAGGAAGGATAACAAAGGAGAAGGAGAAGTGTTTTTGGTGTCTTTGGCTCTTATGCCGGGGTTTGGTCTCTCTCTCTCTCTCTCTCTTATCAAACCTTGTTCTTTGGGAATTATACTCTGGTAATCTATATTGAGGAAGTTTTGTTGGGTTTTGTTCCCCTTGTGGGTTTCCTAGGATAAATTGTTGTGTACCTTATGATTGTGTTTCTTTTAGAGATCCTCTTTATGCAGTTATTGTGAAAATGTTTTAAATGCTCATGAATTTAGAAATTAAGTTGTAACAACATATAAAATTAACATGGTATAAGAGCAGGGCTGAAAAGAGTAGCTTTCAATGGGTAAATCTCTCTCTCCTTCTCTAGACAAGAAAATTAGGGTTTCCAACTGAAGAGGAATTTTGTAGTGCAAGTGACATTGGGAAGTGCGCCACTCCTAGGCACATCTTTTGGCACATGTATTGAAGTTTTTCAGTTGACAAATCCTCTAGAAAGTCAAACCCTAGTTGACTTGGAACCAAAAAACCAGAACCATAAATCTAGAAACTGCAGTCCATAATTTTGCAAGTCCAGTTTCAAGGGTTAAAGTTTGGATTCTCCAGAAACTGACTATACCAACATACTCGCCTCAATAAAGCACATATTTTGGTAATGTTAGTTTTCATTTCTGAGAAATTTAAAGTTTTGTCATTTTATGTTCTTTGGGACAAGATGCCTCCAAGCACTGAGCTTGATGGCAAGTTGGAAGGCATAGAAAATTTCCATGCTTGGATATACACAATTGGACTCATTTTAGAAGAGAATGATCTTGCAAATTTTATCAAGGAAGTTGTGCCAGAGCCCAAAGAAGATGAAGCAAAGGAAAAGTATAAGAAGGACATGATTAGAGCCAAGATGATCATATAAGATTCTGTCAAGGATCACTTGATTCCTCAAGTGTTCTCCAAAGAAACACCTAAGGATATGTTTGATGCCCTAAGAATAATGTATGAAGGAAGAAACATTTATCGAAAGATGAATTTGAGATCCCAACTCAAAATTACAAAGATGGGCAATGGTGATTCCATCAAAGAATATTTCACAAGGGTTTCTCAATTCAAAGAACAACTAGAAGCAATTGAATACAATATTGATGAACATGAATTAGTAATGACTACTCTCAATGGTCTTACTAGACCATGGGATTCTTATATCTAGACAATTTGTGCAAGGAAGGAAAGTTTACAATTTGAAATCCTATGGGAATAATGTGTTCAAGAGGAAGCTAGAGTAGTAAACCGAGAAGCACTACTTAGAGATGATGACCATTGTATAGCTACTCATGCTAGAAGAAGAAGAGGAAAACTTCATTTCAAGAAGGAAAATCATAAGGAGTCGCACCCTCCTAAGAAGTTTCAAAAGAATCAAAAGAGATATTACAAGAAGAAAGACTTCTCCTCTTATCGATGTTACCATTGTGATAAGATAGGACACATTGCCAGAATTTGTCCAACAAGAAAAGAAGAATATAAGAGGAAGAATAAAAAAGGCATCATGCTCATTTAGTCGAAGAAGAAGAAGAAGAAGAAGAAGAAGAAGAAGAAGAACCTCCCAGGAAGTTAGAAAAGGAATAAATTAAAGAATATGTTTTATAGATGGTGAAGTTCTTATGTGGCCTAGAGGAAATCTCTAGAAGATGGCCTGTATAAAATGAAAGGTCACTAAGAAGCAACCTTGATTCATGATGCTACAACTCCATGTGAACTATGTCATAGAAGGATTTCTCACAGAAACTGCAAAGCTTTACCACATGTAAGCAAGGTAGTAACAGGTTTACCTGATCTAAAGATTGATCATGAAGGAGTATGTAAAGGATGTGCGAAAGGAATGAACATAAAGAATCCATTCACGAAAAGCGACACTAAGACAAAATGAATATTGGAACTTGTTCACTAAGATGTATGCAGTCCAATGCCCTCAACATCTTTAAGTGGGTATGTATATTATGTAACATTCATTGATGATTACTCTCGTAAGACCTAGGTTTACTTTCTGAAATCAAAAGATGAAGTGTTTGGAAAGTTCAAGGAATTCAAAGCCTTGGTAGAAAATCTTTCAGAAATAAAGACCAAGACACTTAGGTAAGATAATAGAGGAGAGTATACTTCAAATGAATTTGGAAAATTTTGCAACGATGCCGAGATTAAGATGGAACTTACCACTCCCTATAATCCACAATAGAATAGTGTTGCTGAAAGAAAGAACAAAACTATTATGGAAGCAATGAAGACTCTGATCCATGATCAAGATCTTCCTATGCACTTATGGGTTGAAGCATCAAGGACAATAGTATATGTCCAAAATAGAATATCCCATAGTGCACTTGGGTTCAAAAAATCCAAATATATGTTCATAGGAAAGAAACAAGAAGTAAGTCATCTCAAGATATTTGGTTGTCTAGTATTTGCTCATATTCCAAAAGAGAAAATAACTAAGTTGGATCCTTCCGTAAAGAAAGGAATATTTGTTGGATACTGTGAGGTCTCCAAGGCCTTCATAATTTATATACCAGGTTACCACCATATGGAAATTAGCATGGATGTAACCTTTGATGAAGATACAACTCTCAAGAAATCCATAAAGTGCCATCTTGAAGAAACATATGAAGAAGTTGTAGCTCCCAAAGCTGCAGAACCTATGAAAGAAGTTGTACCTTCTCATGATGATGAGATTCCAGAAGAAAATGATATGTTAGATCCCCAAGAACCTCCCCACATGAATGTATCTCACAAGAGAAATCCAACTTGGGCTCATGAAATTATTCAAGACGCAGAGAGGTATGGTGATCCAGAAGGCTCCTCGAGACAGAGAAAGAAGCCAAAGCCATTTTCTAGTTATGTGGCTTTGATATGTGATCTTGTAGACAAAGAGCCTACTTGTTTTGAAGCAGGTGTTCAAAATAAAGAATCGGTAGAAGCCATGACAGAAGAATACCAATCCATAATGAATAATGATATGTGGGAAGTAGTTCCCAAACTAGAAGGTAAAAGTGTGGTATCTTCCAAATTGATATACAACTTAAAACATGCAGCCGATGGAAGTATTGAAAAATACAAAGCCAATTTTGTGGCCTATGTATTCTCTCAAAAGGAACGAAGTGATTATGAAGATACATTTTCTCCTGTAGTATGGTACACCTCTATTAGAACCATCATGGCACTTGCATCCAAGACTAAATGGATGTTACACCAGATGGATGTAAAAACAACCTTTCTAAATGGTGTTATTGAGGAATAAGTGTACATATAACAGCCACAAGGTTTTGAAGTTGAAGACAGAATGACACATGTATGCAAGCTAAAGAAGGCTCTGTATGGGTTGAAGCAAGCTCTAAGAGCTTGGTATGGAAGAATCGATAGTTTTCTGACGAGCTTGGCCTTTACCAAAAGTAAAGTTGATCCTAAGCTTTACCTCAAGGTTATGGATAATGTGTGGATGATGAAACTGTCATATTATTGATGTACGTGGATGATTTATTCTTAACAGTTAATGAGAAACAAATCTTAGAGTGTAAGAAGAAGCTCACTGCAGAATTTGAGATGAAAAACCTTGGTTGATGCACTATTTTCTAGGTCTTGAAGTATGGAAAATCCCATAAGGAATATTCCTTAACCAAGGAAATTATATAGTAGAAGTCCTGAAAATGTTTGATATGTTGGAATGTAAAGCCATGGCCACACCCATGGATACAAATTTGAAGTTGTTGGTTGATGCTTCGTCAAAGTTGGTGGATGTGACACCATACAGATAGATTATTGGTTCATTAATATTTTGAAGAATACCCAATCGGATATATGTTTTTTTGTGAACACCTTCAGTCAGTATCTGGTTGAGTCCAGACATGTTCACCTGGTAGTTGCAAAGCATGTGATGAGGTACCTGAAAGTTATAGTAGACTATGGTATTAGTTATACTAGAGATCATGACTTCAGAATGTATGATTATACAGATTTAGATTGGGTAGGAAGTGTCTCAGACAGAAAGAGTACTTCAAGTGGATGTTTCAGCCTGGCGTTAGCTGTAATATCATGGCTAAGCAGGAAGTAGTCTAGTGTTGCTCTCAGCACTGCAGAAGTATAATATATTGCATCATGTTCTACCAGTTGTGAATCCATATGGATTCAGAAGTTGTTAACGGGTCTATTCGATCTGGATATGGATTCCACCGTGATTCTATGTGATAACCAAATCTGCATGAAGATGACAGAGAACCCCATGTTCCATTATAAGTCAAAGAACATAGAAATATGGTATTTCTACATTCATGACATGGTGCAGAAGGGAGCTATACAGATCCAATATGTGAGCACATATGATTGGGTTGCACATGTGTTGACTAAGCCTCTGTCTCGTGTGAATTTTGAACACTTCTGAGACAATCTTGGTGTTGTCCATTAGGACTTCCCTCAAAAGGGGGAGTAGCGTTGATGATACTATGGTATCCTGATCACAACAGGTAGCTTGGTTAGGATTGATTATCCTTAGACTTGATCCCGTACTTCTGAAAGGAAGGATCGTCTTAAGTGTTGATATTGAGACTTGATCCCATAATTCTGAAAGGAAGGATCGTCTAAGATGTTGGTTGGTGGACCTAATCCCGTAATTCTGAAAGGAAGGATCATCAATGTTGGATTTGATCCCGTAATTCTAAAAGGAAGGATTGTCTTGTGCTCATATGTGTTAGATGTGATCAATATTGGTGGCTTCGTAAAGACGATCCCGCAATCCCGAAAGGAAGGATCATATGAGCACAAAAGATGTGTTGGAATCAATCTCGTAATTACGAAAGGAAGAATTATCCATGATCCTATAATTCTGAAAGGAAATATCATGTTGGTTATTGATACACCTGCCTCACTCTGTTTCCATAGATGATGTTACTCCAAGATTGATATGTTGATGATGATGTTATTATATTTGTCACATGTAATGTTGATGTTATTCCAGCTTCATGCTGATGATCCAGCCCTGTGCAATTGTTGTTGTTGATGTATCTGTTTTTATGTTGATGTGATGATGATGAGACTTAAACTCTATATTGAAGATGATGATGATGTTCAAGCCTTGTGCTGTAGATGATGATGTTCCAACTTTGTTTTGTATATGATGATGTTCCAGCTCTGTGTTGCAGATGATGATGCTCCAACTCTGTGTTGCAGATGATGATGTTGTAGCAAGCTGTTCTAGTTTCTAATATTGATGTTGTTCAAAACTTCTGATGATATATAGATGTACTAAACAATGTTTCAAATGTTGTTGTTGATGATGCCTCCTCCTCCATCCTTCCGATGATGTTGTGTAGAGCCACACCAGTTGTTGTTATTGTTAGTAGAATAACCTTCTTGTTAAGGGGGAGTGTTCAAATAATGTAACTTCGAAGAATATTGTACTTGTAGTTTACATAAATATTTTTATTCCTCCTTCAGGTTTTGTCATTAATGTAAAAGGTCATGAGGTAAATCCTCTGTTGTAATTCGGGTCAATAGTACACAGAAGAGAATAATGTAAATATTAGTTTGAGTTTTCCAAGGTAGGTTGGCCCTGTCAATTTGATAGGTCGGGCCAATTAGGTTAAAAGGTAAGTCAAGTGATGAGTATAAATAAGGAGGCACCCTCCCTTGTTTACACACACAACTCACTCAAGCAAAGCACAAGAGAGAGAAAGAGGAAGGATAGCGAAGGAGGAGGATAATTTTTTTTGGTGTGTTTGGCTCTTATGCCAGGGTTTGGTCTCTCTCTCTCTCTCTTATGAGACCTTATTCTTTGGGCATTGCACTTTGGTAATATATATTGAGGAAGTTTTGTTGGGTTTTCTTCCCCTTGTGGGTTTCCTAAGATAAATTGTTGTGTACCTTCTGATTGTGTTTCTTTCAGAGATCCAATTTATGCTATTATTGTGAAAATGTATTAAATTCTCATGAAGTTATAAATTAAGTTGTAACAACATATAAAATTAACATTCAGGGGCGAGACAAGAAGGGGATTTGAATCACTGGTGGTGTTGAAGGAGACAATGGAATGGTTGTTTCCTTAGTGTGGTGATCATTCTCAGGTGTAGATGCTGATGCATAAACAACTAATGTGTTATCTTCTTTTGAGAAGATGGTGCACATAATAACTTCTATAGAGGTTGGGATTACAGGTGGAGATCCAGAGTATGCCCCCAACAAATTTTAGTCTTTGTAAATGGGAGGATTGATATCTACATATGGTGGTTGGTTTTTTGATCATATGGTTGGTGGGATATAATCGAGGTTGGGACGAGGCTCATAGTCTGTGATTTGGTCAAGGGTGACAATTTTCCTATTTTGGGGAAAAATCATGATGCAAAACACTTATGAGGAAACCAAATTCATGCCATACATGTAGCGACATCCCAAAACCGTTGTTGTAATTGATCTATGCATCGACTACCTCATTATCAAGGAGTACCATTTTCCCTCCCAACTTGATGGGGACATTCTGGTATAGACCTTGTGATTTTGATGGCCTACCATTGTAATTGTGAAGGGCGATAGATGATGGGAATAATTTTGGTGACCCAAACACTTCCACATATGTGTTGACATTACACAAGTAAAATTTCCCTCATTGACAATGTATCAATGAATGGTGATGTTCTTGATAATGGTTGGAATTTGGAAAGTGATGGATGACGGTAACCAAGTTTCTCCATTGTCAAGGTCAAAGGTCAAGTTCGAAGTTTGAGGAGGAATTAAGGAGAGGCTTGAATCAACCTTTATTGGAGAGCAAGATGAGGACTTAAGGAGAGGCTTAGATCAAACTTTTGTTTGTAAGGTACATATCCTCTTGAACCCTTAACCTTTTTTGCTTAATTATTGTATTTGCAGAATCTTAGATGTCTGTATGTCGACCCTAGTATGTTGGTGGCCTCACCCCAACCATAGGAACATTTTCCTTAACAACATAAATGGCGACTCCACTAGGGAGAATCCTATATGATTTTGGGTCTCTAAGGTTATTTTTCCAGTATAGTTGAAGGCCCGAGTTTTGATTTCAGGTTAGGAACAATCATTGAGTCTTACTAAACATTTCCATTTCCAATTTGGGATTTGGATTCACATATTTTGGAACTTCCAGTACCCACATGCTTGTGCTAAAATATACAGTAGTGTGTTTGCAAGGTACACGCAGGTGGATGGTCCTCTCATCAGCGTGTTACAATCTACTGTGCTTTTTTTTCACTAGCGTGTCCCTCCCATAGGTGAGTTTTCAACTTTTAGGGTTGCTTGTGAGGTTTTGGATGCATTTTTTGGAGTCCCAGTTGATCCCAGGTCTGTGTAAGACCCCTTGGAAGTAGTGTCTTATTTTGTGACTGATATTAATTTGATGTTTCGTATTGTTTTGAAGAAATTTTGGATTGTTGATGAAATTTGTTCCTAACCTGCACGCTTGGGAGGTCTTTGGGTTGGATTGTACTTTGATAAGCCTTTGTTGGTGCATATAGATTGTTTATGAGTCATCTGAACTCCTGAAAGGTTTCTTTTTTATCCTTTTCTTGCTCAGTCTTTTTGGTCAAGGTATTTATACAAAAGTGGTTTACTTGGATTCTTGTTTCAAGTTTTCTCTCTAAGTAGGGTGTTATTAGTGCTTTAGCTAGTCTAAAGTACCGATCTTGTAGGTTTAGTACATAGATTTAAATCACTTCTATTTTGTGTCATATTAATTCTTCTTGTTTGTAGTTAGTTTCATCTTTTCATTATAAAAGAAAAAATATAATAAACAAGTTATTTCCTTTACAAGAATCGTAGGATAGTAACATAGTCATAGTTGCATATGCATATGTACTTTTGCTTGGAAAAGAAAAATAAAATCTTTCATTTGTGGCATGAATTGCCAGTTTTCAAAAATAAAATAAAGTGAGAGCATTACACTTTGAATTTCAATTCTTGCATTTTTCATGTTGTTCACATTATTTGAGTAAAAGCATCACTAGTTTCATGCCCATTACCCTGTGTAAGTAACAACCCTCTAAAGAGAATGCTAATCTTAAAATTTATTAGTAATCTTTTCTTTTTTCTAGGGATTATCAAATACTAGTTTATGCTAGTGTTTTGGACTATGAATTGAATTTTAATTGTATAAAGCATTCAAAATAAGACATAGTGGCCTATCTTTAGGAAATCCAAGTTTGTAGAAGGTGAAACAGAAATCTCCTTTAACATGGGAGTTAAGCATGAGGTCGTGTGAGGTCGAGTAAAGGAGATACCCACTCCAACACTCAATTAAGCATACACTAGAGTTGGTGCGCGTTTTAGGACTTACTCAGTACCACCTTTGGGTCCCGTGTGTTTCTAATTCTCTTTAAGTTTTGGGATTTACTACCCTTCACATGCGTATTGACTATAATGATGACTATTTCATCAAAACCGCTCTACAAGGTTGTTAACCTTAGTATCTTGACTTATAGGGATCTTACATAGGTGACGGTGGAGGGTTATTTCCATTATATCTAGGACAACTGTGGGAGGAAATCCCTTACATTCGATTTGGGAAAATGGTTTGGTGATTCAAGTGCTTCGACCTAAGGAGGTGTGTTGTGGACCTAGGGTAACTTTTTTTCATCCTTCACTGGTTTGTTTTGTGCCCTCATCATCCCAGAGTTTACTTTGGAAGGCATATTTGTTTTTTTGGTTTGGATACTTATGACTCTTTCTAGTGGTGTGTTCTTTGTGCTATCTATTTTTAGTCGGCCTCAAAGATTTGTTTCTTTTTGAATAAAAAAATATGGTTAGTATTTCTATGGAAACCAACCAAGGGACCCATGTGCAAGGGTATTCTTGTGCTTTTCCATTTGTTGGGAATGTTGGTGTTCCCTTGATAGCAACTTTGAATCTTACTAGATTCACCCTTGGGATGTTGGTTTGGTTGTTTTCCACTTCAACTATCTTGAATTCTCCCGATGCTTCTCAAGTAAGCACCTTATATCAAGAGCATCAAAACCTCCCCCTCCTTCACCAATAACATCTTCTACCCCTCCTTCTACCTTATGTGGTGAAAGTTTTGATACTAGTAACCAATAGTCTAAAAGGAATATAAGGAGGAGGAATAAGAAGAAGAAGAAGAAGTGAATGTAACATCCCCAAAAATTCATAATAATTTTTTTTAATTACCATATGTAACTTCTAAAATGCTAGGAGAATGAATTTAGGAGATATTATCCTTCCATTACTTTATTTGTCATTTTGTTAATGTTTCATTATAATCTGCAATTTTATATGCCTATGAATAGAGTAAATCGTCAGCATATTTTTTACACGACCTTTGTCGATACTATGCTATACACTTGGATTGATACTATTTTGTGACGATAAATTGCTTAAAATGCTTGGTTGAAAGTAATGCCAAGAGTTGTTGTCTATCTTTAAATTTCGATCTATTCAAGATATATTTAGAGGGACAGGTTCTAGTCTTACTTAGTCTTTACGACTAATGCATGAACCTTTGTTTTCCCCTATTTGCAAGTGGGTGAGATCAGCCTTAGATCATCCTTATGTTTTGCTAAAGCACTATCCTACACTTCAAAGCATCAAATCGATAAGAAAAAGGTGGTCTACCTTGGTTTGAAAAACATCCTAATTTTTTTATCTCCATATATATGTTATACTCCATCTACCCTTATTTTGTAAAGAGTCCTAAACATTCCATATGTTATCATATACTTTAAGAGAGAAACCCAACCTTGGGTAACGACGATACCTCCTAGCTCTATCATATGTTATACCTCCATGGTGGGGAACTTTATGTACAAAGTTTAGTCTTTGGTTAATATACGACTATGGCTTAACCCTTGAAATCCACCTTGGTACAAATATCAGGCAAAAGTTATGAGTTTTAAATGCGGCCATGTGATTGTGTTAACGACTTTGTTGACATTCATAAGTGATGGTACTAAAACCCTAGGGGTTTTAATGCTTATCGAGAATCGAGTTGAACTGTCCAAAAGAGGTTTGAAGGGTTTTCAACTGCATTTGTATTTTTTCCTTCGGTCTCGAACTGTTAGTGATTTTGAACATCCCACAACATCGTTGGTGGAGGAGATGAGATACTCTACTCTCGACACCATTTCTTTCGAACACCACGCAACTAAGAAAACTTCACCGATGGTTCCACTTTGGGCAACTTGCAGCGACATGTATAAATTCTTCCCGGTTTTGTAAATTTCAGAGTCTTAGTTAAAGTTTGATTTTTTTCTTAGCGCTCTGCTTGACTTTTGAAAATTTATATGTAGGAAATTATCTGAACGGTCCATTGCAATAGAACATTGGTTACAAAAGAAGCCGAAGGGGTTTGTAGTCCGGGTAAGATTAGATCCCTGCTCGGTCGACTCCGTGGTTTGACTTGTTTTCTCGAGGAACAATTGGGTGGCAAACTTTGTGATGGTTTTGTGATGAATATGATTTATTTCTTTAGCGATCGTAAGGAATCATGTCTGTAATGTCTTCCCTTCAGATGTGAAATCAGTCCCATGACTGTCTCTGTAGTAAAGTATTAAACTTGTTAAGAACCCTGAGAGGCTTTAAGTTTTGAGAAGGTTATTTCAAACATTGTTTTTGCAGCACTGGGGTTTTTGTTTTGATAATGTAATTATGTATAGAGGTTCTACCCATCTCTACAATAGATGTGTGGAATATTTTAATTGATGCCTCGGTTATGTAATGCCCCAGTCGTGAGGGATTTTAACTTATCAATATGGTATGAAATTTGTGCATTTCTCAAAGCGATTTCATTACCACATTATAATTGCTTATCAGTCTTATTTTTTTATTTGTTATACTATCTGTAAGTGTTTGTAAATAAAACATATGGACATGAGGCCTTTATCATCGTTATTGATTTGGAGAAGGGTCATAAGGCCTCGATCAAAGATGCTAACTATGTTAAATATTTTTAGCTTAGGTATGAAAGACCCGTGAGGGTTCCGTGTCTAAATTGATTTTATTTAAAAAAAAACATTGTTACTACAATATTGAATGTGGCCGTGAGGTTTTTCATCTGTAGCATCTGTCTTGGGCTCTAAAACCTCTGTCGATAG
The DNA here is from genome assembly GCA_001517045.1 of Pseudotsuga menziesii. Taxonomy (NCBI): domain Eukaryota; kingdom Viridiplantae; phylum Streptophyta; class Pinopsida; order Pinales; family Pinaceae; genus Pseudotsuga; species Pseudotsuga menziesii. Next base: position 549,098 of record LPNX010103607.1, on the reverse strand, counting down.
ACTTAAACTATTTTCCATTTATATAGAAAAGGATTTTGGATGTAGCCAGTGAGGCTTATGTAGTTGTAGTCTCAAACTCTTACTTGTTTTTGTAATTTCGTTGTTATGATTTGAAGAAGGACGGCCGCAAGGCATTCTAGCTTGTTGTCATCAAATCTAGAAGAGGGCCATAGAGCCACTTGAAAATACCTAGGATTACTACTGTTTAAATTTAATACTTACAGGTTATGGAAGGTGGCCCGTGAGGCGTTTGTTTTTACAGTCTTTTTTTGAGACATAGTTGTTTTAATTATATACTTTTGGCCCTAGATATTCATTATTTCTATCTTATTTACAGTTTATAAATAAATGGCCTTATACTATCATTTCAGTTTATAAAACAAAAGGTCATGAGGCCACTGCCATAGATAATCATTATTAATTTTTTTTTCAAAAGCAAAGGTCTAGGTGACTTGAACCGACCCATGAGGGTTTCAGTCTCAAAACAAGGTAGTCGTGAGGCTGTTACTCTGTCATAATGTTTTTAAGAGGAGGATGCGTGGCCACTACCTGTAGGATCAGAGTTTTGAATTTATAGCAAAAGTAAATAAGCCCTAAAACTGTTTTAACTTTTCTTTCGTGAGAAAAAATTGTTGCAGATAACAACACCAATTCGGCCTATAGCCTATAATTAGTGATTTGGCCTATCGATAAACTCGATTCGGTGTTTTCTTTTTTTAACATTATTGCAATGCTATTAAAAATAGGAAAACCTATGTGGAAACTGGTTCGGTTATTATTTAGTTTCAGTTTGAAGTTATTATTAACTAACCCTAAATAATTTATAGAGCTATTGTAGAGGTATGTTATTAAAACGAGTCTATCACACACACACACACACATATATATGTGGTTCTTTGTATGTAAATACCTATATTAAGGAAATATCTGTAACATCTTCTGTATTAGTTCTCATAAGAGGTTTTTGAAGGTCTTTATTGAGGTAAATAACTGTTAGTTATTTTAAGTCCAAGATTGCTAAAGGAATTCATAAAAGAATAACTGAGATAAAAGTACTTTAAAATACCAAGAATAGGAAGAATATCATGTAATCTAAAACTAGTTTGACATATTAACTTCTACTAATTTTCAGATTCCTTTCCTTTAGAAATAATAAAACTCTGTAGCTGATAACCTATTCATAAGCACATTTCAGATAGGAAATACAGATAAGAAAATAAGTAGAGAAGTAGTTTTCTAACAGATTCCAGATCTATAATATATCTAATCATTCCATTTAAAATTTACTGAGCATATTTTAATAAAAGTACAGATTCATAATTAAATAACAATTGAACCTGGATAGTATGCAGAAGGGGACAAACACCCAAAGGAGATTGTTCCACCCAACCTTCTCCTGAAGCAGCCAATAATTTACTTGCTTAGGATCCTCGATCCTGTTCACTGAACCACTAGGACGAATATCACTGCCACACAAAAAACTTACTGCAACTTAGCACTCAGTAGTAGACTTAACTCAGCAGATCACTTTAGCTATCCCCTCATCAAATTCCTTGTGTGCCTAACTTTTCAGTTTGCAACAGTCACAAGGTTCATTCACTTAGAAATCATAATGAGTGGTGAGCCTCCTACTCAATTTGATGGTTTATATAAGATTGCCTAGGTCTTTGGGTCAGTTTTGGAATTAAATGAGCCACCAACTCAGTTCCCCCTCTCATGGAACATGACCACTTTTAGGGATTATGCTCCTGCAACAGCTAGAAAGTGAAACGCTAGTGCTGCCACTTGTCAACCAACCTTCTACAACTGCTCATTCCTCCTAGTGGGTCAATGAACACTCATTTAACAATCTCCCTTGGATAGGTGTCTCTTCTTATTAATTATTAAAACAAATAATTCTTCAATTACATTCATCCTTGACCAACTTGGTCATAAAAAGTTTACAATAAATTTAACATAATGTTTTTTTCTGAAATAAATAATACATGTTTATTTTTTTTTCAGTTCTGGGTATGTTACAGTGAAGACAATGGGCTAGTAACCCATCCTCTGGAGGTCATGTTTGAGGCATGCACCCAACCTTTAGAGTTCATGTTGGGGGAAAACATTGAACCAACGCAATTCATGTTGTACATGTTGATACTGTTGAGAAAACCAAATGTATTAGATGCAAGCCTAAGTTCCATTGTAATATTTGCAAGGTATATGACCTTACTCACATATGCCCTGCTCTTGCAGAAGTACAAAGAGTGTGGACTGAATATCAAGGATCTTATGCCCCTGAAAAAACTTTGATTTCTCAACAACCTATTCAACCTTTAGTTGATGACGGGATTGAACCAATGCCACGGGGGTGTCATTCATAGATCAATATTATAACACGTCCGTTCATATTGGGGGTTAAAATATTAAAAAATTTCAAAACAATATATTTGGGTTGTATTAAGGGTGTAAGGGCTTATATTATTTACTATATAAATACCCCAATATGTTGGAGTATTTTTTATTGCAAACCAGCGAGATGCATATGGTTTTTCATGCTGTGGGAGGGAGCATAGGGTTTTCGGCCGTGTTGGAGGAGCACCAAGGCACATGGTTTTCGACCGTGTTGGAGGAGCACCAAGGCACAGGGTTTTCAGTTGTGTTGGAGGAGTACCAAGGCATAATGTTTTTGTTCTCAACCATGTTGGAGGAGCACCAAGGAACAAGGTTTTTGGTCATGGTGTGACCGTGTTGGAGGAGCACCAAGGCACAGGGTTTTCAGTCATGGCGGTGTCGTTTACATTCTGTGAAGGACGATGATCCTGTTTGATTCTTAATATCAATAATCATTCTTTTGTTGCCATTTTTCTCTCCTCCTCTTTCGTTCCACTCTGGTGTACTGGTTCTTTTTAACCGTTTCCCAAAGTGTGATTGATAGATGCTTCTGAGGCACACTTTTGAAATAAGCCTCTCCTGAATTCAACCGTCCAACTCTTTGTTGCTTCTCATTAAACAATTTGGGTTGGCTTGGGTTATGTTGCTCCTTTTCTCATCGATCCTCCTCAGATTTCGGAATTGTTTTAAGCAGGTTGTAGTTACTCCTCTGTTAAATCCTAGTTTAAATTAATTGCATTTTAGTGGAATTTCAAAGTATCTGAATTTATTTAATCTATTTACTACGGCTTCTCTTTGAATCCCATCCCTGCAGATTGTAGAGTGATTAGGATGATTACAAATACAAGACTTGAAATCTGTATGGGGGATATTTATATGGGATTCTCTAATTTATATTTGAGTTGAAGTTGAAGGGTGATCGTGAAGAATGTGTATGGGTATGCATGAGAGATATTCATAGGAAATGAATCCGTGTGAGAGATTTAGAAGAAACACATGTGTATTTCTTCAAAGTTGCTATATTAGTCGGTTACTTGCATAGGTTTTGAATTGATCCCTCACCATCAACATCTCCTGTACTTACTGTGCCCAATTTTCCATTTCAACAACGTCTTTGTATCTGTTTGTTTATTTGCAAGCAAAGATACATTTTGTTGTTAGGTTCCTAGTTTCTTCTGTCATGTTGTATTTCCACCCTTTGAAGAAGATAAGCTTACCATACCCACCAATACCACGGAATACCATATTTTTTAGCAACATTGCAAGTACATCATCACCTGGCCCATCCCAGCTAGAATTTTCTGGGTTATACCTTGCAGATTAGGATTCATCTTTACCAATATTGTGTGAAGAAATGGAATTTCTTGCTCTATATGTGCATATTTAACAACACATTTTTGTTTTTCATTCTTGGAGACACACACATGAGTTGTATGATTTGCTTGTATGTAGTTAATTGTATATATTTTGTGTATGCATATACTCCTAACCCTCGTATGGAAAAAAAATTGGTTGTAATTGTGCAAACTAAGTTTTTCCTCTAAGGTGTTTGTTCAGTTTGTTTGTGTGCATTGAAGGGTTCATTTTGTGTGTGTATTTGTTTATAGCAGAGGATTTAGTGACTTCCTGTGAGTATATCTAAGCAGTTACATACAAAACTTACACAAACATGAGCACCTCGTCTATCCCTTCATGATCTTTCCATCATATGTATTGTTAATTTTAGGGTCTAAAATACCTTTTTTGTTTTCTTGATGCAAATAATAGTAATGCAACTTGTGAAAGGGAAAATGTTTTTTGTTTCTTATATAAACACAATAATTTATCTATTCTACATATTATACAACAACATGTCTATTTGCTTGTCCAGGGTAGATAAGATCATTTTAGATGTAGTCTCTACCTTGAAGGAGCCAAATGGATCAAACAAATATGTGATTGCAACATATATTGAGGTAATTATGTTTAAGCCTTATTTAGGCATGTTCTTGTATTAGGAATATAATTCAATGGGAAGGTATCATTGTTGTGCTTATGTTAGGTATATAGTTTAGTTAGAAGGTGATGGGATTCAAGGGTCTTTCCTTCATCTATGTTTTAATTTTATATTTTCATTGTAGTTGTCTCTTTTAGAAATAGATTGTTAGTAAAACACATTTATATAGAAAAAGAAATGAACACATTGAATTTCCATCAGTTCTGCTATGTATGCTTTTCTCTGTTCTACTCTGTTCTTTTTCCAATTATGTTTGTTTGGTATTATCCTTATTTTTCTTTCAACTATTATCACAGAGATGTATAATAATGTATTGTTAATTTCTAAGTTGTTTATTCAGTTTCTAATAGATTTTTTGGCATCTTACAGTTTATCCCTTTTTTAACTTTCATGAAATCCCATATGCTGAAGTCTGAACAATATTCCTCTGTGCTCAATTTTCCATTTCCAACACCCAAAATGTTAGGACTTGGTTCAAGAAATGAACAAATACATAGAGAAATTTGGGATTAGAGATTGAAATTCCTCATAGAAATATTAGCAACAACATTCTGAGTATCACCTTTTGGTGTGCCCTCCCCAAGGTCTCTATAGGAACCAAGTAGCTACTTTGACAAGTGCGATAAAAGATGTTCCTTTCATTCATTCAAAAATTGCGAATTACATAATAACAATCAGATTGTAACAATTTATAAAATGTTTATCAAAAAAATATAATTGTAGAAGTGACAAGCCTCAAATTTCCCCTCTCTATTCTCTTTATACAAAAATAAGTGAAAGAAAATCTTGGCATTGCTTCAATCAAAACTAGGAATGTGTGCCATCCACTTTGGCACCAACTGAAGATTGCGTTGTCAATTTTCTTCATCCCTTCTGACACCCGCCAAAGGAGTATCTAGGATAGTTCTGTGAATCCTCAGTACCCACATTGTTGTGGCACACCAACTATCTTCCTTAACTCACATGAATTATGATTTGTTTAATGGTGACACACTAAGGTTAAAGCATTAGCATTATTATGTGAGCCATCAAATAAGGATTTGAAAATTTAAATGAATAACTTAATTCAATCATTAATCCAAACTACATGTACATGTGAAAAGAGATGATCTATATTGTAAATGAAACTTCCTTCAGACCATTTCCATTCTTAATCTGTGTGAATCATGGCATGGATGGGGCAATGCTCACCATTTTTGCAGCCCATCATAAGAAATTTATAGTCATACTTACTTATAACCAACACACTAATAGCAAATCCTCAACCAATGATATTTCCAACGAACAATCCAACTAGGAATACACAACGTTTAGGTTATAGTATTTTCATAACAAATCCAAAGCATTAACAATGAAACCCCCACCAATAAACAATCCAACTAGGAAAACATATAGTTTTGGCTATAGTTTTTCCCCAACAAAGGAAAATGGGTATGTTTCATGTAACATGCATTAGATACCAGGGGAAATAAAATACCCGAAGCCTTAAAACCATTAACAAAGAGTATTAGACAATGGGAGATATGTCTATGTTTGTAAAGTGGACAGGAAACAACATGTCAAAAATTCCATTATAATATCATGATCAAAATGAAAATGAAATAACTTTGCAGGTCAAATTTAGAATGATATGTGTGCATATACCACAGATTGAGGATAAGTTTTGTTGTAGGAATAGTCACAAGGGGATTTTAGGTATGGCATACACTAAGGAGGATATGCATTTAATAGTTGAGGAAATTACGAGTAATATTATAGTGAATCCACATGCTATCCCGTTTTAAATGACTATTGGCCTTTTCACTGAATGTATCATGGGTAATATTGTTGCACACATGGGGAAAGAGGGAGATGGAACTCCTTTAACTGATATTAGTGTAAGTGTGATTATTGTTTCTTAACCGATATTATATATTACTATATTCGTAGCAGCCAAACCATTAAGCCAAAAATCCAACCATCTACTACACACTGCCACCATGTACAATTTCCACCTAGGTAGAAAGTTAACTTCAATGATATTTCTAGGTCCTACATATTTCCAACAATTAAAGAATATGGTAGATGACAAGATTCATTCTTATGGTCATGGCCTTGTTCAAATTCTAACCTATAAATTGATAGAAGAACATTCTCATGATAGAGGGTGGATAGAGGTCTATGTTTTGGAGATACAGAATATGATTGTATGATAGCTCATGGAGTTTCTCATTTATTGACAGAAAGGCCTCTTTGCCAAAGGGATGCATACAAAGCCCATTTTTGTGAGTGTTGTGGTGTAACTGCAATAATGAATTTTAAGATTTTTTTATTTTGGATTGTAGAGGATGTAAGAACAAGATTGATATCATGTAGATGAGTTTCATAATCATGTCTTTGCATATGTAGATTGCATAGTAATATTAAGTTTTTTTTAATGTACTATAATATTGATATCCTCATTATTCCTTTTGTTGATGTTTTAGGTTCACATACCATATGTTTGTATGTTATCATTTTAATAACTCATTGCCATGGCCATTACCCCAATATTGTTTACTAAAGAAGATAAGGATCTAAAAGATGAAAATAAGAAAAGAGATATTGAACATTGTCTATTGCATTTGGGTTCTCTACACAAATAATTGGAATGTAATCTCCTCATAGCAGTGGAATACGTGTGGAATACATGAATATTTTTGTAAAATGAAAAATGAAGAGGAAACAATATGTTAAAAATACCATTGCAGCATCACGATTTGAGTTAAAATGAAATAAATTTATGGGTCAAAGTTAAAATTATATATATATTTGTATAACACAAATTGGGCATAAGTTCAGTATTAAGCATATCCATAAGGGATTTGTAGGTATGGCATACATTCATGAGGATATTCCTTGGATAGTTGAGGGAAATACGACTGATAGTGAATGTACATGATACCCCCTCTCAAATGACTATTGTCCTATTCATTGAATGTATTATGGGGAAGGTCACTGCACGCATGGGGAAAGAGGGAGATGGAACTCGTTTTATTGAGGTAACTATAAGTGTAAATTTTTTTTTTTTGCCACTTACTTTGACTTGTAGTAAATTTATGAATTTTAGTTTGTTGTGTTTTATTATACAATCCTCACTTACATATTTTAGGTGGACAACATTGACAAGGAACTAGATAAACATGGACACTAGATGAGAGGTTTTGAGACCATGTACAATTATCACATGGGTAGAAAGTTATCTGCCATGATATTTCTAGGTCCTACATACTACTAGAGATTAGGGCATACGATGGATGACAAGATTCATTCCCATGGTTGTGTCCTTGTTCAGATTCTAATCTTAAAAGTTTCCATGATTTTTCCTTTGATCATCTGAATTTTATCCCAATTTAAAATTTTAGAAACTTAGTGCTTAGCCTAGGAGAAAATATGTTTTGGTTTTCCTAGGCCTTTACAAGTAGGTCCAACACTCTCTTCAAGGAATGGGGATGCCAACTAATGACCTTCTGATGTGCCCTTCTCCCTTAGAGCTTCTTTTTTAGATCATTATGGTAAGAGTAATGTTGAGAGCATCCACGGACACCAAAAATACTATTAATAAAATAGCAAGAAAGTCGCTTAATATATTCCAGAACATGGATGGTTCTCTTGCATGAGACAGTAATTTATGGCCTTCCATTGTGTTTGAGTTCTGTCTTGTGGGTTGTACAACAGAACCACTTGCATATCATGGAAGATGGGACAACTTAAGGTGAGGACAAATTAGGGTGATATTGGCACTGATGGAAGATGGGACAAATTAAGGTGAGGGTTGGGGTTAGGGGAGTTTCATGATGAGAAATGACGAGGGGTTATGGAATTAAAAATGTTAGGGCTAGAGCTAGTATTAGGGTTAGGGTTATGGTATGGGGTAAATCCAGGTTTCTTGTCAATTTTTGTTTGATGACTAGGGCACAAAGAAAGGATTGGTCTAGGTTGGTACTCTCAAGCATAAACATTTCAATATGAAAAATAGTGAACAAACTAGAATTTAACTTAAGAACAAGTACTTATTCCAAATCTCTTATATGAATTTGGAGGTGAAGCTTGTTGATTGCTTCAAGAAAGTATTGGATAAATTTCCGTAGTGTTTGACACTACTACAACCACTTGCACATGAAGTTAGATAAATAGCATGGCTAATAAAAAATCCAAGCTCAAGTCATGTAACGAGGCGTTAAAATGTAGTTATGATAGTAGGATTGGTGTTGTTAGCGCCATGTTCATTTAAATCCCATACACCTCAAGGTCATCTTGGTGATATTATCATCAACATCTCTAATGTATGTACGATGGGATACCCACTTAGGTGGTACCAAATCATCACATCGTTAGAATTTATAGCAACCTCCACGACAACTTCTTGCACATCTATATTTTCCTTTGAAATTGCAAGAAAACACTGCAATATTTTATGCCATTAACTGATTTGTCTCTAGGGAAATATTTTATACTATTAACAAAGTTTTTATGTTTTTTCATCTCTTCTTTTAATTACCTTTTGATCTTCTGCAGGTACATTGAAGTTGACTCATCAGTTTGGGGAGGCATATTTGAGAAAGCCATTGACAATACATTTTGTTTCAAGGTGTTTCATCCCAATAGTAATATTTCTTCATCCTTTTTAGAGATTTGAATTGAAAGTTCATACCTTGCTTCCTAGCTCTTTGTTTTATTAATTAACTAATATGCATGTGTAAATTTGAATACATATTTTCTCATTTATTTATGGATGCAATCACCTCATTTCGTTGCCATATTATATCCAAACTTGTAAAAAAGTTGTTATAATTTTAGGTGTTTATTAACCAACTAAATGGTACACATGGATGGAAATGCAGATGGATCCAAATGATGCTGTGGACTTCACAATTTATAATTGTGCCCTTGTAAAATGTTGATATCCGTTGTGAAATTGTGGATGATGAAATCATTGAATATCGTTTTGATTTTATTGGCCCAATTCGAATTCCTTTAAATACAAAGCAAGAGCAAAAAAGGAAACCTCCTACAACAAATGTAGGCATTAAGAGGAAAGTAGGCACGTTGGTTGTTGAAACATTGCAATCACATGTAATGGAAGGAACACCAATCTCTGAAAACATTGAAGGGAATGTGGAGGAACCTATGCATAAACAACCAAGAGTTGATCATGTGCCCAAGTTAGTGGAACAAGTTCTACTGGTTGATCCTAATGTATTGTCATCTTGGGAATAGAAAGTCAATAGTTTAATGGAAGAGTTTGTCAAGGAGAAGCTAACACTCAAGGTATATTCAAAAAATGGAAAACCTAATATAAATATCCATTATGAAATATGTGGCATTGATTATAAAATGGGGGAAGTATCCTTGGAAGCATGGACATTTCGTAACTTCAAAAACAATCATATGAAAATAGGGTCCCATGAACATCACATTTCAATGTTGGGAATTAATGAATTTCCTTCATGTAACAGAGAATAGACAACAACAATGGCTACAGATTAACTTGAGATTGATCAAGCAATCAAACTTCTACATGATTTCAACCAAACACAAGAGCCTAATTTGTTCAAGGTGGTGGAAGCAACACTTGCAAACTATGAGGACAAGAAAAAAGTAAGAGTGGAATGTACACGATGCAATAGATGGTTCTCTTTGGTGCTAGTAAGTGGTAATATTGGTAGTTCTCTAAATGAACACATGAAATCAAAGAATCACATTACTACTACTATAGTTGAGGCTTCACATGATACAATTGTGTTGAGGAGTGGAACAGTTGGGAGACCGAAGAATCCTACCAATGAAAAGTCCCAACAAAATTTGAATAAGTTCTTGATCCCATTACTACCATCACCATTACATGGGTCTTGTACAAGTTCACATGCTTCTACTTCAGGTGTGTTAATTACCCACGTTTTAATTTAATTTGAATTTGAATTTGCACATTAATTTATTTGTTATTACTTGTTAGTAGTATTTAGGAGATCATTAACCAATGTGTTTTTTCATCTTATTCTAGGACAAATTCCTCCCCCGATATTATTATGTTGGGAGTAATGGGATCCCTATCTTGAGAGAAGAGAGGAGATATTTGACACAAAGGTTCTAATGGATGGCCAACTTGGTGGAAACATGTGGGCCATAGAGAAACTACCAAGAGAACACTATGTTATCATGGTACTAAATGTTGTATTAATGGTACATACATACATATTCATTGCAAGAGGGTTTCTGAAATAGGAATACCTTTTTATTCATTGACATGCAATTTTTTTAAGATGGTACCTAATTGTGATGAATTTTGAATGCATTTTTATCGCGAATCAAGGAGCAACATGAAAAAACATGGGAGATATATAGGGAAAGGGAGAAGGTTGGACAATTTGACTCAAACTGAACTCAAAATTGTTGCAAGAGATGCAAATTCTACACATAGGTTAACAATGCGATCTCTTTGGTGGGAGAGGACAAAGGTTGCTACATTGTCTATTAGAACAAGGTCTCTAAGGGAAAAGTTGTTCGAATCTGTAGGAAGGAAGGATGTGTTTAGGTTTTGCAAGGATGTGTGTGAGGCTCATAAGCAAGGAAAATCGCAAGGTAAATATGCACTTTGGGAATTTTTTCAATATATATTTCAAAACCTAGTTCGTTCAAAGTTGGGGAGAAGGTATAGTGCATCCACTCAATCCATTTATGAGATGATTAAGTTATGAGTAGGTCCTAGATTGCATAGCTTTATTATCTTGAATCTGGATGGCCCTTCGATAACTATGACTTTAAGGCAAGTTAGAAAATCATTGAAATATATCCCACGGGAACGAGAGTACATTTTTAAGACAATCATAAAATTTTATGCTTCCTATAAATCCAAACATTGTATAGAGGGCCCAATTCCCGTATGCCTTGCTGAAGATGAAACTGTTGTGAAAAAAGATGTCAGGTGTGTAGCAAAAAGTGATACATTGGTGGGTTTTTGTGGTAAGAAAGAATAACATAAGTGCCAATCAAATTTCTTGGTGACAGTTGGTGAGGGCGCTGCAGGATATGAGATTAATATAGATGCCTTCAAGAATTATGTGATTGGCCATTATACACGTGTTATTATTGCAGACCATTTACATGAGAAGCTTCCTCATTTGGTTGTGGTTGTTCATCCAACATGCAACATGTTTGATGCAAATTTTGTCCATCGACAATGGGAAAACGTAGAAGACCTATGGAAGAAACATGTGGAACATTTTTTAGGACCTATTATTGGTCATTCCTCAGATGGGGATAGTATGAGAAGAATGCTTATGCTGAAGGATTATTACTCAACGACATGCATGAGATATCAAATTCTCTGGGAAGGTGGAGGCTAACTGGGTTGTATGATGGATTTAAAGTAATGGGACTTCATGACCAGGATTATATCCACAATGGAAAAAATATAGTGAATCCTTTGTTTAGTGGTCAACGATATTTGATTGTTGCAGAAGAGTTGATTAGTTTTAACCATGTAAGAATGGTTTATAACAATTTTAAAGTGGATGACCACAAGCTTAAAATTGAGGATATAGAGAGGATTGACCACCAAAATTGGGGTTCAGCACAACGCATTGCTTCAAGGAATGCCCAAAGGTGCTTGAAGGAAATGAGAAGCACAGGTGGCAGGATAAAGAGGACATCGAGTATAGAGACCTATCTAGCAATTGTTGCTGACTATATTGATATTTTTTTATCTCCTAGTTTGACTCTTTGGAAAAGAGTGCGAAATTATTCAAGGGTCCATAATTTCTTCACGTTATGGATATGTTGGGCCAGAGAATAAGAAAATACTAATGTCAACACTAATTTCATTAGTAGAGAGGCATATCAAGATGTGAAAATTTCTTGCCACTTTGCGGTTTTGTTGATGAGATTATTTTGTGATCAATACTCTAACTTGCCATGTGCATTGCACCTCACTGTGTCAGATGTATGTGAGAACTTCTTTAGAAAAGTCAGTGGCATGGTTGGAGTAGAAAGAGAATATGATTTCAATGACTTACTTCATGCTATTGGAACCATTAATAGAGTTGCTAAGGAAGAATCGAACCCCCAAGGGATTTGTTTCAATAAATCTCATAAGAAGCAAATGAGTATCTGGAATAAATTGCATCAACAAACAGTAGAGGAAGGTGATGTTTTGTAACAATATGATTCAATATCCACATATAATAAAATTATAGAAGCTCTCAATATAAGATTGGAGGATGCACATGGAATTTGACAAGGTCTTGGCATGCAACCAAAAAGACACACCGAAGATTCTTGGTGGTTTAAACCATGGATAGAGGATCACAATGTTCTCAATGAAAGTGTTTGTTATTGTTTTCCAAGTTACATCTTATATCTGTTACGTTTTATTGTTCACACGAAAGGTCAGATGCCATAACCGTGACATGGTTTTCCACCTCTTAATAAGTGTTGGATGTTTGGTAGTCAAAGTGTTAGAAAGCATGTTGCAATACATCCATAATTATATGAACTGTCTATGGGTATATGTGCTAAATTTGCATTTGTATTAAAATTGGCTAGGGTTGTGTGCTTGCATTGGTATTAAATGGGTTTGTGTGGATTTTGCTAGAATTGGGTTCCTATCAAATTGATTAGGGTTGTGTGCTTTGCTAATTTCAATCTAAAAATATATCAAATATGTTTTGGTTTTCATTTGATGTTAAGTTAGCATGGATCCAAAACTTGGATGATGTGAATGATATGTTTCTTTGTTTTTTTTGTGAAATATGTTTTTTGTAATTCTGTTGAAAAAAATATTAGTACATGTGTTGGGCCCGGGATAGAAGGGGAGAATTCATATAGAATTCTGCCTAAGTAAGAAAATAAGAGTACAAGGAAGAAGAGGAAGGACAAGCAACATGGGAGACAACATCGAAGAAGAAGAGAATGATGCTGCGACATAAGAGGGAAGATAAGGAGAAAGGTAAAGAGAAGGTGCAAGATGAGGAATCTACGCTAGTTTTGTAAGTTATGATGGAAGTACATAGCAAGAGATGTGATGACATGGCAGAATATTCACAGGCATGCAGATAAGGTAACAACTAGAAAGTGACAGTAAGGCATGATGCTGAGGAAGCAACAACCCTTAGCGATCATGGGTATGAGCTCAACTAGATCCGAAGGAAACCACATGCGTAAAGGTATTTTTGTAAGTTAGGTTGATAGCTCCTTTTTGGTCATATATTGCTAGAATAGGAAAGATAGCCTGTGGGATGAGGATAGTAAGTCGGCTAGGATAACAACTGAAGATGAGTCTGTTAGAGTCCGTATCAAGTCATTATTGAGTCTGTAGCAAGCATGTATGGGAATATATTGAGTCTATAATAAGGCTATAGAAGGGGAAAACCAAGCTGTAAATGGGTTAGCTGATCAAACTAGTTAGCATGCTAGCTAGTTCTTGTTTAGACGCTTTTGAGATGATTAGTTGATACAACAGTTTTTGAGTAAGTGTCTAGGCTCTGGGAGAGGCACTGGAGCTAGACTAGAGGTATATAGTTTTGGTCACTAACTATGGATCGATGTGTGCATCAGAGTAGTGGTTCTACAGCTGAGTGCGTAGACAGATAGAGAAGGTTGAGTCGATCCAGGCTGTGTGCGGATCACTGAGTAGGAGTAGAGTAGAGTGATACAGATAGAGAAGAACAAAGAGCATGAGAGGGAGGACGACTATAGAGATAGAAGAGAAGATCTTGAACAGAGTCTGTAGCTTTATGTACAGAAAAAATGTGCATCTATTTCTTCATGCCATTACCAGATGAAGAGCACCTTGTGGTTTTTTCCCGGATGGGTTTCCATGTTACATGCTATGTATATGTGTGAATGTTGAGTAGCTTAGACAAGTGCATATTTACTATATTTAATGATTGATTGGTTATTGTGATTTATGGGGATAACTGTATGAATTTTGTATGTTGAGTAATGAATATGTCTGCAATGTCTATTCATTGCACATTTGTGTAAGTTTGCATAAGAAGGGTACATCATATCCCTTGTTGACAGAGAACACACAGACCACGAACCCACTTCCTGGTCTTTGTTGGAAAACCTTGGCGTAGAGCCAAGGACTTAAAACACCCTCCCACACAAAGTGCGGAAACGTGGTTCTGGAAATTACCCATAAGAACTGAGATATCTTGGGTGAGAAAGCATCTATGTCGTAGGTGTTGTCGGCTGGGATCTGCTTTGTCGGGTCGATATCTTGGGATTTGTTGAGATGACCAAAAAGGAGGGTTGAACTTGGGTCGCAGGGAAAAGAAAATCCAACAAATGGTTCCATTGTCAGGACCCTAAATTGTTGTGTTGAGGGATATTTTCTGGCATCCTATGAAACTATAGATCCAGAACTGGGTGGACGTAAAAGAGTTAGAGTTTGCACAAAGAGAAAGTGAAGGATCTCAGTGGACACCGACGAATTGGTTAGAATGATGCATATATTCATTTATTCATGAGATTTTCTTTGCCGAGTTCCCCATTGTGTTGTATGAATGGTTGTCTAACTTGCCAACCCAGAAAAATAACTTCCAAGGCAGAGAACCAACAGATTGAACTCCGTTTTCTATTGAGCGGCTGAAAAGAATCAACAATCCTATATCAAGAGCTGTGGAATTCTAGGTAGATAGTATCATAGAAGGATATATCACTGAGTTTGTTGTTGATACAATAACCTCATATAGTGAGGACGAGTGAATTTTTTTTCAAGGACCACACAGTCGATATCTCTCATCTTGGAAGATGTGGATCAAAATGCTTATATGTGAAAAGGGAATTTTGCGACTGATAGATTGAATAGAACCCTACAGTTTGATGTTCCAAGGAGAAAGTGGAACTGAACTAGATTCTGACATTTTGAGAAGTGAAAGAATATTTCGATCTGGCAAAAAATGAAAAACTCTGTTCGGACGAGGCAGTAGCAGAACAGAGCAAGAAGAAGAAGGAGTGGTCCCAAAGACACTCAATGAGATTCGAATCGGGTTGATTGATGAATTTAAGAAACCGAAGTCTGAATCACAATGCATCACTGAGATCAAGGAGATCAAGTAGCTACCAACATAATCTGTTTGGGATTTTGACCAGATATTTAAGACATTAATGGCCAAGGTGAGTTTCTAAATGCCAGATGTGCAACACAAGGAATGGTTCATTGCTGCCTTACTACCACACATCCCAATGCCATTGATGCAACAAAAACTTGTGTCGCAGATAGAGGCTCTGGAGATAGCAATGAAGTTGGAAGCCTCTCCAATTGGAGACACTGGTTTGGGTATGATCTAAATTCAGTCACAGTTGGCCAATCTTACGGTGTAGCTCCAGGACATCAAAAGAGGCAAGGAATTTCAGGAGGACCTATGGTGTACCAAGTGCAGAACAAATGGGCACCATTAGGATAATTTCCCGGCGCTAATGAATTATGTCGCAGCAGGTGCACCGAAGCCGTTAAAAACCCAAGTTTTTCCTTGGTGCAGAGTATGCCAGACTAGAGGTCACAAGTCTGAGGAATGTCTGTACTTATAGAAGATTGTAAGTGCATATGCTAGTCTATATTGTAAGTTTTGTAGATCGGTAGGTCATGATGAAAAGGAGTACAAAGCACTTCAACTGCTCCAAGAGAAAATGATGGATACCTACCTAATGAAGAATGAGAAACAAATGCAAGTTGAACGAGCGCAACCTCAGTATCATCTTGCATATTTTCAACAACACAATATCCTCAACCACAATATCAGCCAAACCGGGGCCTCAACAACAATAATACCCTCCACAAAGGGGGGGTGGGAACTTTAGAGGTCAAGGAAAAAAACCAGGAGGAGGATTTGGTTGAGGAAGAGGACAAGTTGCATTCTATAATTGTGGGTATCCAGGAAATTTTTCCTGATATTGCCAAAGTCTTGTGAAAAATTGTACATATTTTAAAGAATTTGATCACACTATCGAACAGTGTCTGCAGTTGATTGCAAAATGGTAGGATAGAACTGTCGTTAACCCCAACCTAATGCAGAATCAGAATCCAAACCCCAATATAAATATTCAAATGATTTCTTCCGAACCAAGACAACCCAACTGTTACGGAGAAAACTTCCTATGTCTTGGGGTACCACAACAGATAGAGTAACCATAGAAATCAATCCTTTCCTATATGCAAGAGAAACCAAACATCTAACACTAAAGGATATCGATACATACCTTATTCCAGACGGTTGATGTAGATCCCCGTTGAGCTTTTCCACTCTTGCTTGTATTGATAATTTGCTCTCTCAACATTCAACAAACAAGACAAGCATTCTATATAATTGTGTTAGACATACTCTAGCATATATAATCAATAACATATAAGAATTTAAAAGCATCCATGGATTCAATACTCATTTAAATACACATTATTGGACAGGAAAAGATATTTCTATTAATATAAATCAGAGATTACAATAGTGACAACCTCTATCGGCATGTCTGCGAATCAGAGAAACTGAGTCCTCCACCTGGGTCTCCACCACTTCAATCCTCCATCTCTTGATAGCAATATCACAAGCAAAGGCAAGCTTGGGAATAACAAAAAATGTTCCAAGGGACAAAGGGATGCAGACTCAAGTATAAGCTCTGGCAACAATGGACTATAGTTTTCTTGCTCTTCAATTCCTCTCCTTTCAATGCATCCAAAGGGTTCCTTATATAGTTCTTCAATGGGGTAATGGAAGGTCAAATCCGAGTGATCTAAAGGCATATGGAAGGCCAAGAGACAAGTGACTCGGATCCACATCAAGGAAAACTCCAAAATTATTTGGCCTTTTGCACACATCCCGATGTACACATGTTTAAGAGTCAAATCCACGTATATACACGAGAATAGGTTTAAAATTCACGTATAGCAAATAATGCATGTTTTTAGGGATGATCTTGAAAACATCAAAGGTACAAAAATGGTCCATGGGGTCTAAAGAGTCTGCAGAGGGACAAGGAAGGCCATAAAGGTGTGATCCACCATGTGTGGTAAAATCAGCTGTAACAGATGCCCCCTAATGTGTGAGGTCAGAGGGGTCATACGATGGCCGAAATACATTATAAGTCCATCCCAGAAGTGGAGTGATGAAGAACCAGGTGGAAGAAACAACCATCCAACAGTACAATAATAATGAAACTCTACACATAACTGCAAGTAGACATAATAGTCCTGGATACATAAGAGTACAATGGCCATGAATAGGCATGACATGTGTGGTCATCGCCATGTACAATATAGATAGATCAGAATCTCCATGATGAAGATATACAAAGGATCATGATCTCCATGAAAGCTGAATATATATAATAGATCAAGATCTCCATAATGGCTGGAAACATCTGACATACACTGGAATCAAGTCACGAGAGCTGAAATCTCATGAACACTGGCATGATCAAGGAGGTAGCATATATGAAATGCCACCAATTTGGAAGGTATTCTACACAATCTGCTATGAGTACATGTCCTACTATGTGAATAGAGGTGTCAAGGTCGAACATAGTATTCCATCATCTGATTACCGGTCATTGATGTATACCATTAACAGATGCGAGATCACCCACCAATAATGAAAATGGGAATCAAGGTACTAGAGTGCAAACTAACAAGTGTGAATAAAGGTGTTGAGGTCGAACACTTAAAAGGATCCATCGATCAGGGGACATTGATGTATTCCCAAAAACTGTCGATGGCGAGAGAACCTGCCACTGATGACTGCAAGTCTCAAGGCACTCAAAAATGACTCTAGATTCCTATCCCAAACTAAATGATATGAAGTCGATGGGATGAAATCCACTGGAAGGAGGGAATTAATGCATCCCTCATCATCCAACACGAGGTACTCAACAAAGCTGTATAATGTGGAAGGACTCGATCATAATGTGCACGAACCAGTATCAATACCGGGAATGGCCGACATGCAAAGTCAAGAGAACTAAGGAATGGCCAACTTAGGTTTCAACTTCCTTCGAACAAGAGCATAAAGGTGAATGGTGATTGAATGTAGGAAGCACAGACTCGATATACAAAACTAGGACATCTCTGCGACACATGAGGCATCGACAGAGGCTCCATAGGGACTGGAAGCTTAACCAATCGTTGGAGATAAAATCAGAGAAACGAGTACAGCTCCTAAATTCAAACTATTAACCCAACCAATGGATGTGATATACAGTGCTATGTTTGAAGGCGACATGACTTGACTGCTACCAAAGATAACATCTTTTCTTGTCCAGATTTTTGGTTTTTTTGGACTTTTTCAAATATTTTAAAAAGCTTGAAAAGGAATAAAAGTGCTTTATAGTTACACACTGAGGAGACGAGTATCAATGGGCAAACAAACTAGTTCCAAGAAGCAGAACATACCTATGCTCAATGCAAGGACACATGTGTAGGATAACAACACTCGGGGGAAAGTCCCCTCCTGGTAAAAATGGGGAATAAAGTTGCAAAGGATGTATATAATGGCTCTGCGTGGCTAGACATGAGACAAGCTCGGGCTATATGGCTGATAATCAAACTCAGGGAAGCTGTCATAAGGCTCAATGAGGCAGGAAAAAATCATGATAATGCAATTACAACTTGACATAAGGGAGTCCCGGGGACAAAGGCCAGCAAAAAAGATCAAGAGGAGTATGAGGCTCTTGCACAAAGACATGGCGATACTATACAAAGGACTCCCACACCCTAAAGGAAAAAATGTCGGCATGGGCACCAAATGCAACAAAGGAGCTAACTAGGGCATCCATGTATGGTCAAGCTCTACCATTCACATCATGTCACTTCTAAAACAACAAGAAGGTTTCGTGACAAGATAGAATGGGTTCATACCTAAGGTTATAATGAAATGGTCATAAGGTCATGCAAAATGCACACGGATGTGAAATCTAACCTATATTCCAGTTTAGACATAATACCTGAGAGCGACACGAATGGATCAAAATAATGGTTGAAACGACGCTCAAAACGGACTCCTACATAATTAGATTAGTCCAAAACGGTCCAAAATGGTCCAAAACTATAGAAAGGGGGTAAAAATTTTCAAAATTTTCAAAAAAAATTCTATAAATAGTAAAAAATTCAAAAATTACATATCATTTAAAATTTTTACCCATTTGAGCTCAGAACTTCAAACGCGAATTCCGGGAGCTTCGTCTGGCGAAATTTGACACCGTTTGTTCCAGGTAACTTCTCATGTCCTCCTCTTCCATTTTCATGTAAATTTTTTCAATTTCCATGGTCAATTTTTTACTTTTAGGCCAGTCTAGATTAGTCTTCTCAGCCCACACAGAAATCAGGGTTTTTTCCGCATATAGGGCTAGCTATACGCGAAAAAACCACCCAAACCCGAGTACATACGCGGTTGTTTTGCAAATAGTCGCGTATGCGGCCGTGCACATGGTTTTTAGGTTATAATGACCAAAAATTATTTTTAATGTGCACGATGCTTCTAGAATGGAGGGAGAGGGAACATGGAGACATAGAAGAGGATGTTCGGGGTGATTTGATGGCTCAACAAGCTTTACGTGCATGTGGGCGATACAAGTTTTGGTGTCTTGGTAGCCCGAGGGCCAAACCAAGACTGCTGCAGATGCTAGTAGACTACTGGGATCCAGACTCAGAGTCTTTCCATATTGATGGGATGTCCCTCACTATAGAGGTGGAGGACATATACTTCATTACAGGATTGTCCTGACGGGGAGAGGTGGCGAACCTACACTCTCGTGGGCCTAGAGGTGGCCTCACCATTGATGAGTACATTGCAGTATACTATTTTCTGGACACGAAAAAGGTTGGGAGTCAGATCCCGACAAACTCCATCTAGATACTAGGCCTGAAGGCCATACTACTGGTACTCGGCAGGATAATTGGTTTAGCATCACTCCACTAGGACTCGTGACCATTGATGTTATATGCAGTGGAGTGCATGAGACCCATAGTTTACGATTGGAGCACTATGCTATCGAGTAACATGAAGCAATAACTCAGTGATTGCAAGATGGGCAGAGTACGAAACTTCGATTTTGGTAGTATACCGAGCATGTTCTTCTTCGAGCGTGTTCTGGGGCTAAGCCCTAGAGCTAAAGTTCCTCCTCACGGAGTTCAAGATCCGGCCCAATGACGTTGGGCAGATGCTATGCGCAGACTGGGTGGAGGTAGGGTGTCTAACCCCTACCCAACTGATTTCTTTCCATGGTGGCAGCGACAAATAGTTGCCATTGATGATTACCCCTATGCAGGGATAGATTTTCGGGGAGATCCCGATATGCCCCTACCACCAAGAGTAGCATATGGTGACATTGGTAATGAATCCCAAACCCTCTTTTTAAGTTTTTTGAATTATTAATTTTTTTTGTGTTTTTTGATATATAGACTCAAAAGACATATTTTTTTGGTGTGACAACACATAGTGACACTCTGTCATATGTATGCAGATGTTGGACCATGGTGGCCTAACGAATTCTCTCATCATAGATGGAGGGGAAGAGGAGATGATATCATGGGTATGGATGCAGAGAGGACGCTCCAAAGCATCCACACAAACTTTGTACGACTGACACACTGGGTACCCATGGTGCAAGTCGAGGACTTGCCTGAGTCCATGCAGCATCAGGTGGTTGGAGTACCACAAGCATGGGTTCATTTATCCCGATGACTAGCTAGAGCCATGGTGTGCTACCACGATCAGAACCCCCCTCCTCCTCCAGAGGCTTAGAGACCTGAGAGTGATTCATTTTTGTACTACCGTGTATTATATTTTGGTAGCTCGAAATCCCCATTTTTGTATTATGACACTTATGTATTATGACGTCACATTTTGAATGTTTAATGATTTTTTTTTTATGATGATCGATTTTATTTATTTACATGTGTGTAAAAATGAATGTTTGTGATGTGCTTATGGGCTATGAAACAAATGCCAATCTAACACATAGTTAGCATATGAGTCAGCAACTTGATTAAAAATTCTTGGAACATGTATGTATGTTATGTTGTCAAATTTCTGTTCTAACAATATCACACGTAAGAATCTTCGTAATAATTTCGGATCCCTAATACGATACAAGCCATTAAGTTGTGACACTACTAACTGTGAATCAAGATGTACCTCAAGAGAGAGAGCACCATGTGAAATGGCATCCCGTAATAGCTCGATAACGACACTATACTCAACAACATTGTTTGAAGAAGACTATAAACATATGCCTCCTGAAGACAATACCTGACCCGTAGGAGTATAAATCACCCAAGCAACAGAGGCTGAGTGTTGAGTGTGGAGGCTAGCACCATCAATGAATCCTATGAAAGCGGAAGACTCCATTGACATCTGCCATAAGAAACGAACGCTAATCAACAAACCTGATCACCATAAGAAAAACCTAACTATGCAAAAAAACTGTACAATAATATAAATAATCAGCCCTGGCTGAAGATCATGCATAGTATTTTTTAAGATAGAGCCCATTTCTAGGCTCCGCCAAGGTTGTCCCTTCATAATCCACCAGCTCATAGGCACCCTTCTCTAACACATGCTTGACCACGTAAGGACCATGCCACATGGGATTAAACTTCCCTGCCCCCAAGGGTTTTTTAGCTTGGTCCCAGAAAAGGACCAAATCTCCTTCACTAAACCTCCTCAGACGGACAAAATTATCATATTGGACCTTAACGTGATGCTTATTTACTTCTAGAGCCACTAAAGCATCTCGTCGTTGCTCATCAAGCTGCTCTAAGTGGACCAAATGTTCCTCCAATGCGGAAGTGTCTGGTAAAATCTCTATGGCTAGCTTCAATGGAGGGATTCCGCATTCAACCGGAAATACAAACTCCACTCCATGTATGAGCTGATATGGAGAAAAACCAGTGGCAGTCTTAACCGCGGTCCTATATGCCCACAAAGTAGGATATAACATGATATGCTAATTCGTTTGGCTTTGTGTGATGGTTCGTTGGAGAATGGATTTAAGTGATTTGTTCACTACTTCCACCTGTCCATTCTCTCGAGGGTAATAAGAAGAGGAGTGCTCTTGCTTATACCCTAACTTCGAGGCCAACTCTTCCATCATTCGATTTTGAAAGTGCCTACCATGGTCAGTGACAAGCTCTTTTGGAATACCGAACCGAGTAATAATTTGGTTGAATACAAAATGTGCGGCTGTCTCACCGTCGGATTTAATCATGGGCATAGCCTCAACCCATTTCGTGAAGTAATCAACAACCATTATAATATGGTGATGCCCCCCAACTAAAGATGGGTTGCAATCCATGAAGTCAAGCCCCCACTTAGTGAAGGGACCAGTGGTGATAATCGGATGTAACGGGGCAGGATGTGAGCGCATATTACGTGAAAACACCTGGCAAGGGTGACACTTCTTGACCGCATTAACACAATATTTAAAGATCGACGACCAAAAATATTCCACTCTCAATATCTTTTGGGCTGTAGAAAGCCCAGATAAATGACCACCACACGCCCCTCCGTGGAAACCATTCAACACAACCTCAGCCTCTTCATGGGTTAAACAACGACGTAAAATGGAATCTACCCCATGACGGTACAAAGTGTTATCCACTATAAGGTAGTTCTTAGATACGTGGCGTAATCGCCGTTGCTCATCCCGTGAAAGGTAAGTAGGGACCTTCAATGTTTGTAAATATACGATAATATCCCCATACTATGGATCCAAAGTTGAGATAAGGAAGATATGCTCATCGACAAACCTATCCTCATAAACTTCCTCCTCATCCTCACTTGGGAAATCGGAAATGAGCTCCACAAAAATTAACGATTTCTTTGATTTCGTCAAAACAAACTCGAGATCGAATTCTTGAAAAATAACAATCCATTTATTATGCTTTCCCTCGATCATCCTTCAAGTGAGGATGAACTGAAATGGATTGACATGAGCTACCACCAAGTTCTGGCGAAGGAGAATGTAGTGTCTCAATCTCTGAACCACATGAACGGTAGCTAAGGCAAGTTTCTCCACATGGGAATAATATATTTTTGCATCTATAAGGTTCCGGCTCAAATAATATATGACATGCTCATGGAGCTCCTCATCCTCTTGAACCAAAACCATACCAATCGTCTCCATGGACGTGGCCACATAAATAAAAAAGTCACGGCTATAGTCAGGTGGACTAAGCATGGGGGCCGATGCTAAGGCTCGCTTAAGAGCATCAAAGGACTCCTGGGCTTGCTCATCCCAGCAAAAGGTAGTGTCCTTCTTTAAAAGACGCATAAATCCTTTAGTCAAATTGGAAAAGTTAACCATGAATCTCCGTAAGAATTTTGCCATGCCTTGCAAACATTGAAGATGTCTAATATTTCTCGGGGGAGACAATTGAAGTATTGCCTCAACCTTCAAGGGATCGACTCTTATACCCTCCTTGGAAACAATGAATCCTAGAAAGCGACCAGACTTCACGCAAAAGATGCACTTATGCGAATTTGACCTAACCTAGTAGTGATAGCATATTTTGAATACTAATCTTAAATGGTATGGATGACGCAATCTCAGCCGAGAATGAGTAGCAAGGTCATCCAAAAAGACTTCAATAATCAATTTGAGATCGTTAAAAATCAAGGTCATAGCTCGCTGAAATGTGGCTCCAGCGTTTTTAAGACCGAAAGGCATCTTTCGATATGCAAACGTACCCCAAGGACAAATAAATGCATTTTTGTGTTGATCCCTGGGTTTGATCTAAATCTGATTATATCTGAAAAAGCCGTCCATAAAGGAAAATACCTCACTTTCTGCACACTCATCCAAAATCTGATCAATAAATGGTGTGGGAAAATTATCCTTAGGACATGCACAATTTAAATCATGGAAATCAGTACATATACAGATCATTCCTTGTTTCTTACCAACCGAAACGGGGTTTGAAACCCACTCCGTCAAGGGAACAAGATAGATAAAGCCGGTTTTGAACAACTTTTCTATCTCAGCCTTAATCGCGGGTGCTTTTCTAGGATTCACCGCATGCAAACGTTGTTGAACAAGATTCGCATTCGGATAGGTCTTAATTTCACGTTCAACAATACGAGGGTCAATACCTGGCATTTACTCATATGACCAAGCAAAGATATCACGAAACTCTTTGAACAACTCGGTATACTCCAGAATCTCAGCATGGGAACATTCTGCCCCAATATAGACATTCTCAATCTTACCAGGATTGCGAGAGGTATTGATAGGAATTGTAGGTGATATATTCGCCATGTTCCCATCAGCGATCTGACCAGGAGAGCTTAATGGAACCACAAGACTACCAATCTTCTCGCTAAGAATCTCCCTAAAGTCCTCATGCTCCAAACGGTCAAGCTCGGGAAGAAAATAAGATCTATGATGTAACTCTTCCAAAGGTGGCTCAACTCCAGACATGGCCTCAATAATAGCTTCATCTGGCAGAAAAACACTATAAAGGCAGTCATGTGCATGAGAGGACTCAACTGCCCATGTAGGTAGGACATACGGGTCCTCCTCTTCCGTCCACAAAGAGGAAGGACTAGGATCTGCAACATAATCAAGATTTGCTTGATATGCAATCATTGCTGCAGGAAACTACACATCCATTTCGGTAGGTCCGTTCGAAATACTCGGTGTAGGAAGAATCCAAGGATATTCCATATGGGAAGTGCGAAAATACACCAAATTCAATGAAGATGAAGCCCCATCGAAACTAGATCTAATCATAAGGATGGATGCAGGACAACAAAATGTCACCATAAGGGATGGATACATACCTACACCCACACTCCCAGTTGCCGGTAGAGAGTGGTCGATAATCGAGATAGAAGCTCCCAACGATGCACTAACACTCGGATTTTTGAATGATGTTTGATGAATCGTAACAATCTTCCCATTAAATAGAAAGCATAAAACTTGAAATAGAGAAGAGGCTATGACTTGCATACCATACATCCAATTTCGACCCAGTAAAAGATTGTAATCAAGGGGCGCATCAACCACCTCGACCTCGATCGTGACGGTCTTCCCTCCCAAACGGACCTTAAGAGAAGGAAGAATTCTGTGCAGCCGAAATGATCTACGATCAAAGGAAGTCAACATGGTAGCAGATTTAGACAACTCGGGAGAACCCAAACCCTTCCAACATGACAAAGACATCACGAAAGCAACAATGCCTTATTTAATCACAGTGCGTTTGATGGTCATGTTAAGACATTCTACATGAATCAAGAGAGACACGTAGTAAGGCAAGCGAGGCTGTAGTCCCAAGGTTTCAAATTTGATGACGGAAGAAGAGTTATCATCATTCACTCCGAGAGCAAAAATCAAAGCTTTCCTTTGCGACGGACAACTCTGAAGAACTTCAAGCGCAGACATCGCACACGGAGTTTGGCACAAATCCTCGACAACAGAATAGTTCTGGGCGGTTCACGCATTAGTATTGTGCCCCGAATGCTTTAAGACTCCCTTAGGAATGCGAGGTGCACTCTCAGGTTTATCCATAGGATTTTCAATACGCAAAGGACTCTCAGTAGGAGGAGGTTCTTTCCCAAGGTCCGATTGTGACGAGACATAGTCTTTTGCACGAGTCACAACCTTAGTGGCACGCACCATGTTGATGCACCCATGACCAATACTGGTTTTCGGCAGATTTTGATCTCCACTCGACATAGAATGAGGATCATGGGTCCTTGAGTTCATATTTTTATTATGGGGTAAAGGATTGGCTAGCACAACTGGGCCATGTGCTATGAACCTCGAGGCATCTTCCATACGAGGGAACAAGTGAGTGAGGTGGTCATCCTTACACAACTTGCAAGGAAACTTAACCTTAAGTTTAGACTTCTTTTCCCCCGCAGCATTACGGTCATTCTTGTCATTAAAATTGGCATTTTCATTCTTGTTCCCACCCTTACGGTTGTTTTTACCCTTTTTCTTATTCCTTCCGGGTTGCTGGTTTCCCTTATGGTCCGACGAGTGCAAAGAAAGTACACTCATCGTTTGGGTGGGTTGAGATGAAGCCATGGCTTGTCCCGGAGTGGATTGATTGATAGACAATTGACTCAATTTTTTCGCAACCAAATCCACAGGTTTGGTATTCGTACAACCCACAATGCCATCAGCATGTGGTCCAGGTTTGACCTTGGGATCGAAACTAGAACGCGGAGTGTTAGGTATGATCTCATATAATAGTCTGGATTGAGCATAAATCAAATTCAATTCATGTGCCCTAAAAATTGCTTGTTCCTCATTCTGAACTCTAGATGTAGAAACATCCTTTGCGATGTAAGGTAGCAACGATTTAAGGAACCACTCAAGGAGAAACTATGACAGTATGAAAGCTTTAATCAACCTCTTCTGTTTATGCCACTCTTCGATATGGTCCGAGATGTGTGTGGCCTTGTCCTGCCTAAATGTCGACAAGAGATCCGTACCAATGTCGTAATGCACTGGTAGCTGGAAGTGATTGAGGAAAGTCATAGCAAGGTCATCAAACAAAATGAATGCCCCCGTCGGTAACTCTATGTACCATTTCACTGCAGGCCCCGTGAGGGTGCATTGAAATAGCCTTAAGTAGATCGAATCATCGTGTAAGGAGTTGGAAGAGCACCAAAGGTGAAAGGTAGTGACATGTTCACTAGGATCTTCTCTTGGTTTTCCCTTGAATTTGGGAATGTCTAAGGGAATCTTAGTAGGGACAGTCGGCCAGGCCGGATCATGAGATACAGGATCGTTCATTAGTCTCGATAAATCAGGTAAATTTAACGTTGCGAGTAAAGGGATCCTAGGTTGAGCCGGTCTATTCCATGCTCCCTAATAGTTTTGGTTCATATAAGGCTGACTACTGTAAATACCATGGCCTTGGCCATAATATCCTCCTCCCGTTTGACCCGTATAGGGTGGCATGGAAGCATTATGATGTGGTGTACCTTGACTATGCAGTGCTACAAAGCCATAATTAGAGAAGTAAGCAGGTTGTTGATACCCGTACCCATAAGGTTGATAGCTCTATCCATACTGCAGTCCATAGGCTTGTCCATGAGAAGCTCCATAAGATGTCCCATGGGATATCCCATGAGAAGCTCCATTAGTAGGGATATGGGGAAATCCTTGTGATGGACCGTAAGACGATCCAGAAACAAGAATATGACCTCCCGTAACAACGGGAGATACTTGACTTTGAGATACTACTGTGCGAGAAAAAGAATCTTCTAATTACACAAACCCTAGGAAAACTAGCGTGCATAGAGCATACACCTATATAATGTAAATCCAAATCACAAGCAAGCAAGGATAGGATATGTGAGCTCCCAAATGAAGCAGGTATGTCTCGCCTAGGAGAGGCTTGAGACTCCCATACACAACAAGTGGAGGTTCGTAACCAATTATTGTGGCCCTCAACTTCAACACATATAGTGACTGTGCTGTCTGACCCCAACCTGGCCGGGACACCTATAGAATAACCTTTGAGAAGTACCCCCTCGAAAACCTAGGTAAGGAAACTAAAGACACCTCAATATAATCAATGCTCAGGTAGACAGTCGTAGGCAATCCATCATAGGCAGGATTGACCGTATGGGCAGGGTAGCAAAGCTCGAAACTCTCGAAAGAGCCCCCAGATATGAATACAATCCTAGAAATATCTTCGATGCTACTCGGTTATGACTAGGGGTCATCCCAATTAATAACTGCTCACACTGCCTCGTGCTTAACTCCCTTGTAAGAGGAGGATCCTGAGAAACACTAATTATACCAAGGAATTTCACACTCTCACCTGGACAGACACATACATGTTGTTGTTTAGTGGTCTTGGAGAATTTACTCACAATGAACTATTCCAAGACCCTAAAACCTAATCTTGTTGGTGCACCCTATAAAAGAAAAGAGTGTAATTCATTTTATTATGCGTTGATTTTAATTGGCTTATTACTCAAAAGGGTAAATGATCGTGCAACTAATGGTGTTATGACGCAACAAGAAGTAAAATGCACACCTAACAATAAATGCAAATGCACTGTGTCAAATGAAAAATGGGATATGCTACTACGTGAAATGCAAAATTCTCCTTCAAATGAAAAATGCAATCATTCCTATATGAAAATCTAACTAGTATTTCTCCAAGCAAACCTAGTGCAAGTACCATGCAAAATGAAAGATGCAATGATGCATAATGATGCGAAGAAGCAAATATTTTTGTAATTTTTTGAATTAAAATGAGATAATAAAGCAAAAGAATGACTCTACCATCCCGAGACTCCGTAAGCACTATCAAACAACACCCACGCAAAGCACTAAGGCAAAAGAGACCTAATGCACTAATCCCAAAACAAAAAATAGAAAATGCAATGACAAGAACATTCTTAACAAATTCAACCTAAAAAGCGTCTCTGGTCAGAAACAGAGGTGTATAGAAACTCTAGAAGCATCCAAGGAGACTCAAAAATCATCAAAACTCACCCAACAACATTTAATCTTCCCCTAAAAATCAAAACTCAGGGCATATGCGACTGTGTGTAGAAAACCCGCATATATACGCATATATCTTAGTAAAAACCATGTGTACATGCCACTGTGAAGCAAAAACTCGCGTATAGGAAGAAAAGAGACAAAAAAAGGTAAAACAGACAAGCTGAGACAAACTTTACTCCTATCAGACACTACTAGACAAACATGCCCCCAGACCTGACTCAGAAATAGAGAAATTAGAGCAAATAAAGAACATTGAATGCCGTTAAAGACCCCTAAAGAATATGACTAGGAACTCCCCAGTATGGTCGCCAATTCTGTTACGGAGAAAAATTCCTATGGCTTGGGGTACCACAACAGACAAAGTAGCCGCAGAAATCAATCCTTTCCTATATGCAAGAGAAACCAAACATCTAACACTAAAGGATCTCAATACGTACCTTACTCTGGACGGTTGATGTAGATCCCCGTTGAGCTTTTCCACTCTTGCTTGTATTGATAATTGGCTCTCTTAACATTCAGCAAACAAGACAAGCATTCTATATAATTGTGTTAGACCTACTGTAGCATATATAATCAATAACATATAAGCATTTAAAAGAATCCATGGATTCAATACTTATTTAAATACACATTATTGGACAGGAAAAGATATTTCTATTAATATAAATCAGAGATTACAATAGTGACAACCTCTATCGGCACGTCTGCGAATCAAAGAAACTGAGTCCTCCACCTAGGCCTCCACCACTTCAATCCTCCATCTCTTGATAGAAATCTCACAAGCAAAGGCCATCTTGGGAAGAACACAAAGTGTTCCAAGGGATAAAGGGATGTAGACTCAAGTATAAGCTCTAGCAACAATGGACTATAGTTTTCTTGCTCTTCAATTCCTCTCCTTTCAATGTATCCAAAGGATTCCTTATATAGTGCTTCAATGGGGTAATGGAAGGTCAAATTCGAGCGATCTCAAGGCATATGGAAGGCCAAGAGACAAGTGACTCGAATCCACATCAAGGAAAACTCTAAAACTATTTGGCCTTTTTCACACATCCCGATGTACACGGGTTTAAGAGTCAAATACATGTATATACGCACGAATAGGTTTAAAAGTCGTGTATAGCAAATAATGCATGTTTTTAGGGATGATCTTGGAAACATCAAAGGTACAAAAATGGTCCATGGGGTCTAAAGAGTCTGCAGAGGGACACAGAAGGCCATAAAGGTGTGATCCACCATGTGTGGTAAAATCAGCTGTAACACCAACCTTGCTATAGTTACAAGAGGAGGTACTGCGATAGGAGCAGACCAAAACACACAACAAGGACATCTGTAGGTGCGACCTGCGGCACAAAAGAAAGCTCTGCTATATGTTCAACAAAAGAAGGAAGTATTATTTGAGACACGACAAGACTTTGTTGATACCAACCAACCGTCGACATTGGGACAAGTGAGAGCTATGCCCGAAATATTTGACCAACTAATCAGAAGGCCACCCACTAAAAAGGTTAGTAAGCTCAAGGACATTTTCAAAATTTGTTTAGCACGAATCCATGGCAAATATGTTGTCGCAGAGTTGACAACACTCATAGAGGAAAACACAACAGATCTGCGCCCTGAAAGAAGAGTCAACCAAGTTGGAATCAAACAAAAGATAGGCCGAGAATTGCGAATGGCCGCATAGATAGGAGATTATGATATGGACTATATCATACTCAACTTGGGCTCAGATGTCAATATAATGACAAGACAGACATGGGAAAGCATGAACAATATGCGATTAGACTGGTCTCCTATCCAGCTAAGGCTTGCAAACCTGTTGAAGGTGCTACCAATTGGTAGACTGTCCCAAGTACCTATGGACGTCGAAGGCTTGAGAACATATGTCGACTTCGAGGTCATTGACATTGTTGATGACACAAACCCCTATCCTGAGCTTATAGGGATTGGCTAGGAAATAGACAACCAAACCATCATAAACTTCAAGAAATGGATCTTGTATTTTGAATATTACGAAATGAGAGTGGTTGCGGCCATTGATCCCATTGAATGGCAGCAATATGTGGAGCCTGTGCATAGCGAAGGGAAATAGAATTATCTGGACTAGCTGTATAAATTTATGTCTTCGAGGGAATATTATATTAACCCTACAGCTGATGGAAACTTGATTTGGTGCAGTGTAAGATCATGCATGCCTGACTTAGGTGAAGCCTTAGAAAACTGGCAGAACAAGCTGCATGAAGTCTCCATGCACAGATGTGCGAGAGTTACAAAAGTCGTTTAAAGGGTAGGAGCCAAAGCAGGTATGCTGCCTAGGTATGAAGGATTGAAGAAAAGGTCACAGAATCACAGCGACTGTCCGCTCTAGAGTATGTGCTGAAAGATATGCCCGCTAGATGGTGGGGTACACATAAATAATCCATCTCCGAATGGCCGCAATGTAGAAGACTGATGGAGATCAGATTTGGAGATGAGATAAGCTATGATGATAAAAATACACAGGATTGTCAAATCCTGGAAAACATATTGAGCACTGTTGCATGGCTTGGAAATCATACACACGATAGGAATGGGTTCACTGATTCATCCACACCTTGGAAATGGTGCAAAGAGGTTTGCATACGTCAGAGGAGATGTAATGAGGAACCATCGAATGGGAAAGTTTAACTGTAAAATTTACCCAGACATTTGAATTTTCAAGCGAACATCTAATAGTTGATGTTTCGCTACATGTAATAAAGGAGAAGATATTTGAAGAAATACCTGCTGTAGATGCACACAGTCACCAATGCCATATGACTACACACAACTAGATGAAGTGCTACAATATCACATGGGAACCAAATAACAATGATCCCTAGAGATAAATATACATGAGTCAAAAGGTATACGTGCAGTAGAAGGTGCTCCTATAACTACCGATCAGTTTCTAAAACCACTCAAAATCAAGAAAGTAAATATTGGGTATGAGGAAAACAAGAAGTTTGCTAATATAAGAGATTATTGGGATGAGGAGACTATGGGAAAAACCACTGATTTATTACATGAGTTTCAAGATCTGTTCTCTACAAATTTCTTTGAGATGAAAGGGATAGTTGGAGACCTTGGCAAAATGAAGATATCCTTAAGGCCTGATGTAAAAACAGTCAGACAACGACCATACCGACTGAACTCGCGCTATAAAGAGAAAGTTAAAGCAGAACTCGACCGGATGTTAGAAGCATGAGTAATAGAACCAGTCGAGGAATCATAATGGATCAACCCAATTGTGATACAAGACAAGAAGACTTCAGGGGAAGTCAAAATTTGTGTAGATCTTCGGAAACTTAATGATGCCTGTTTACATGACACATTTCCAACTCCATTTACAGATGAAGTATTGGAAAATCTTGGAGGAAAAGTGTTATAGCTGATTTCACCACTCCAGTTAAATCACACTTTGTATGGCCTTCCCCTATCTCGCTGCAGACTCCTTAGACCCTATGGACCATTTTTTGTCCTTTGATGTTTCCTTGATCATCCCTAAAAACATGTGAAAAATTCTATACGCGACTTTTAATCCCTTAATCGCGTCTATACGCGGGTTTGACCCCTAAAAACGCGTAAATTGGGATGTGTACAAAAATCCAAATCGTTTTGGAGTTTTCCTTGACATGGATGCGAATCACTTGACTCTTGGCCTTCCCTATTCCTTGAGATCGCTCGGATTCGACCTTTCATTACCCCTTTGAAAAACTATATAAGGAACTCTATGGTACATTGAAGGCATATGAGAGAATTGAGAGCAAAGAAACTATAGTCCATTGTTGCCGGAACTTATGCTTGAGTCTGCATCCCTTTGTCCCTTGGAGCACTAGTGTGTTCTTCCCAAGCTTGCCTTTTGCTTGTGAGCTTGCTATCGAGAGATGGAGGATTGAGGTGGTGGAGGCCCAAGTGGGGGATTCAGTTTCTCCAGTTCACAGACGTGCCGTCAGAGGTTGTATCTATTGTAATCTCTAATTTATATTAATAGAAATAACTTTTCT
>LPNX010103607.1:475483-515610 GCA_001517045.1 Pseudotsuga menziesii | reverse complement strand
TTCACGTAGTAGCATACCCTGTTTTCATGGACACAATGCATTTGCATTGATTGTTAGGTGTGCATTTTACTTCATGTTGTGTCATAACACCATTAGTAGCACGGTCATATCCCTCTTTTGAGTAATAAATCCAATTAAAATCAACGCTAAATTAAAATGAACTACACTCTTTTCTTTTCTAGGGTGCACCAACAAGCTTAGGTTTTAGGGTCTTGGAATAGTTCATTGTGAGTAAATTCTCCAAGACCACTAAACAACAACATCTATGTGTCTGTCCAGGTGAGTGTGTGAAATCCTTGGTATAACCAGTGTTTCTCAGGATCCTCCTCTCAAAAGGGAGTTAAGAACGAGGCAGTGTGAGCGGTTATTGATTAGGATGACCCCTAGTCATAACTGAGTAGCACCAGAGATATTTCTAGGATTGTATTCGTATCTGGGGGATATTTCGAGAGTTTCAGGCTTTGCTACCCTGCCCATACAGTCAATCCCACCTGCGACTGTCTGCCTCAGCATTGATTATATTGAGGTGACCTTAGTGGCCTTACCTAGGATATAGAGGGGGTATTTTGCAGGGGTTATTCTGCGGGTATACCGGCCAGGTTGGGGTCAGAAAGCACAGTCGCTTTACGCGTTGAAGTTGAGGGCCACAATAATTGGTTACGTACCTCCGCTTGTTGTGTATGGGAGTCTCAAGCCTCTCCTAGGCAAGACATACCTGCTTCATTCAGGAGCTCACTTATCCAGCCCTTGTTTGCTTGCATTTGGATTTAGATTTTATTAGTGATTGCTTTGTGCATGATAGCTTGCCTAGGGTTTGCGTAAATAGAGAGTCTCTTTTTATTTTTTGAGTTATTGTGGATTTGGGTGTGGCTCCGCGCCGTTCTCGTAGTTTAGCAGGACTTTCTCCTTCTACTTCTCCTCCTCCTTTGGGAGAGAGACCTAGACAGTACAGGAGGACTATTTCACACATTGATTCACACACCATGGGAGACCATATGGAAAGTATTCCTGAACCACCTTCTCCCATTCGAGTGGATGATGGGGAGTTTACTCCTACCTACGATCCTTCGCCCGACTTGGCTAAGTTAGGGCCTATGATTTCTGAGATAGGAACCTTTCTTGATAGACCTACTCACTCTAGGGTTGATTCCCCATTGACGCATTACCGGTATGGAATGCCGAAGGATGCCGAGACTCATTTTGAACCCACAAGCACTAGCTATGGTAGTTATGCTACGTCTAGTTTTCCCACACATGATTTGGAATTTCATGTCGAATCTGAGTTCGAGCCTTACACTATGCCTGGGGGCACTCTCATTCCTTACCATGCGGAGAGGTTTGGGAGCACTAGTCACATTGCACCTTCCATCCCTGTGGTGGAAGTTACATCACATATTCCTCCTACGTCTAGGGTTAGTGATCCCATTAGGATACCAGACCTGAGACGGGCGACGATAGGGAATAATACGTACATTATTACTGAGGTCCCTCCATCCTCTGTCCCTACTTCTTCAAATGTTCACCCTCCACCTTATTCACATGGTCCTTCGGGTCGAAACGTTGCTACGAGTTATGTCTGTACTGCGGTTACTAGACCAGTTGTGTCTCAGCTTCATTTACCACCCATTGTTTCGGTAGGTCGTGCTCATACTTCTAGAGGTCACCTTCCTACTTTTGGAATGTACATTCCTACTTCCAGAACGTATGTTCCTACTTACGGAGTGTCCCATGGGACATCGCATGCGATGAATTATGGACCCTATTATGGGATGCAGTATGGACAGGGTTCTTCACATTATGGGGGCAGCTATCAACAACTTGCTTACTCTCCTAATTACGGATTCGTAGCTCCTAACAGTCAAGGTCCACCACACTATGGTGCTTCCACACCACCCTATACGGGTCATATGGGAGGAGGGAACTATGGCCAAGGCCATGGTGCTAATCATACCTATATGAATCAGGGAGCGGTCCATCGACCTCATCATCTTAGGCTCCCTTTTCTTGCGACGCTCAATCTTCTTGACTTGTTGAAATTGACGAACGATCCTATGGCTCATGACCCGACTTGGCTGGCTGTCCCTACTAAGCTTCCCTCGGACATACCTAAGTTCGAGGGAAAACCGGGAGAGGATCAGAGCGAACAAGTTACTAATTTTCACCTATGGTGCTCTTCGAATTCCTTACATTAGGATTCCATCCATTTACGGCTATTTCAATGCACCCTTACAGGGCTTGCCGTGAAATGGTATATAGAGCTGCCTAGGGGAGCATTCACTTTGTTCGATGACCTTGTGATGACTTTTCTTAACCACTTCCAGCTGCTAGTGCGTTATGACGTCGGTACTGAACTCTTGTCAACATTTCAGCAGGATAAAGCCACACATATCTCGGATCATATTCAAGAGTGGCATAGACGGAAGAGGTTAATTAAAGCCTTTATACCACTGAAGTTCCTCCTCGAATGGTTCCTCAAGTCGTTATTGCCATATATAGTGAAGGATGTTTCTACATCCGGAGTGTAGAATGAGGAACAAGTGATTCTTAGGGCGTAGGAACTGGACTTGATCTATGTTCAGTCTAGTTTGTTATATGAGATTATTCCCAATGCCCCACATTCCAGTTTCGACCCCAAAGTCAAACCTGGACCACATGCCGATGGCATTGTGGGTTGTGCAAGTGCGAAACCTGCGGATTTGGTTGCAAAACAAGTTAGTCAATTGTCAATCAACAAATTTGCTTCGGGACAAGCTACGGCTTCGTATCAACCCGCCCAAACAGCGAGTGTACTTTCAGTGCAATCGTCGGACCAGAAGGGTAACCAGCAGCCTGGACGGAATAGAAAAAAGGGTAAAAATAATCGTAAGGGTGGGAATAAGAATGAGAATGCTAATAGTAATGACAAGAACGGCCGGAATGCTAGGGGGGACAAGCAAGATAAACATAAGGTTAAGTTCCCTTGCAGGTTATGTAAGGATGATCACCTCACTTACTTGTGCCCTTGTATTGAGGAAGCCTCGAGGTTCTTGGCACAGGGCCCAGCTGTGCTAACTAACCCTTTACCACACAATCAAAATATGAACTCAAGGTCCCATGACCAGTCTGCTGGTGATCAGGATCTGTCGGAGGGTAGTGGTCGTGGTTGCATTAACATGGTACGTGCTGCAAAATTTGTGACCCGTGCGAAAGATTATGGTTCGTCACAACCCAGCCCAGACTAAGAGCCTGATCCACCAGGATCCCCTTTGCGTATTGAGAAACCTATGGATAAACTTGAGATTGCACCTCGCATTCCTAAGGGAGTCCTTAAGTGTTTGGGGCACAATCCAAATGCCCGAGCTGCCAAAAACTATTCAGTTGTCGAGGATTTGGGCCACACTCCTTGTGCGATGTCTGCATTGGAAGTGCTTCAGAGTTGTCCTTCGCAAAGGAAGGCATTGCTTTCTACCCTTTGTGTGAACGATGATGATTCTTCCTCCGTGATTAAATTTGAAACCGCAAGACTTCAACCTCTCTTTCCCTACTATGTGTCTCTTTTGATTCACGTAGAATGTCTTAATATGACCATCAAGCGCACTGTGATTGACGAAAGCACTGCTGCTTCTGTGATGTATTTATCATTTTGGAAGGGTTTGGGTTCCATTGAGCTAGTTAAATCAGTGACCATGTTAACTGCGTTTGATGTGAGATCCTTTAGGCCGCATGGCATCCTTCCTTCCCTTAAATTCCATTTGGGAGGGAAGACCATTGTGATAGAGGTCGAGGTGGTTGATGCGCCCCTTGACTACAATCTCTTGCTGGGTAGGAACTGGATGTACAGTATGCAAGCTGTTGCTTCTTCCCTGTTCCGTGTTGTATGCTTTCCACATAACGGGAAGATCGTAACGATTGATCAAATGACATTCAAGAATCTGTCTGTTACCGCATCTTCGGGAGCTTCGATCTTGATTGTTGAACACTCTCAGCCGACAAATGGGAGCGTGGGTGTAGGAATGTATCCATCCCTCATGGGAAGCTTTAGTTGTCCTGCACCGATCCTTATGATAGGATCTAGTTCCGATGAGGCTTTGACATCTATGAGATCGGTGTCTTTTCACATGAATCATATGGAAGATCCTTGGATTCTTCCTACATCGAGTGAGCCCATTGTGATAGACGTGCCATTGTCTGCAACTATGATAGCTTATCAAGCTAATCTCAAGTGTGTTGCAGAGCCTAGTCCTTCCTCTTCACAGATGGAGGAGGAGGACCCTTATGTGCTGCCAGCATGGGCAGTACAGTCTTCTCACGCGCATGACTACCTTGATACGGTTTTCCCTTCAGATGAAGCGATTATTGAGGCTATGTCGGGAATTGAGCCACCATGGGAGGAACTCCATCATGGATCGTACTTTCTCCCTGAGCTTGACCACTTGGAGTGTGAGGATTTTAGGGCAATTCTTAGTCAGAGAGTTGGTAGTCCTATGGTTCCATTAAGCTCTCCTGGTCAGATGGCTGATGGAAACATGGCTAACATATCTTCAATGATTCCTATCAACATCTCTCGCGATCCTGGCACAATAGAGAATGTCTATATTGGGGCAGAATGTTCCCATGCTGAGATTCTAGAATACATCGAGCTATTTAAGGAATTCTGCGATATTTTTGCTTGGTCTTACGACGAGATGCCAGGTATTGACCCTCGTATTGTTGAGCACAAGATTAAGACTTACCCCAACACTAAGCCTGTTCGACAACGTTTGTGTGCGGTGAATCCTAGGAAAGCACCCGCGATTAAGGCAGAGATAGAGAAGCTATTGAAAGCCGGTTTTATCTATCCCATTCCCTTGATGGAGTGGGTTTCAAACCCCATTCCGGTGGATAAGAAGCAGGGAGAGATCCGCATATGTACTGATTTCCGCGATTTGAATCGTGCCTGTCCTAAGGAAAATTTCCCCACACCATTTATTGATTAGATTTTGGATGAGTGTGCAGGTAGTGAGGCTTTTTCCTTCATGGACGACTTCTCTAGATATAATTAGATACAGATTAAACCTGAGGACCAACATAAGACTGCATTTATTTGTCCTTAGGGAACGTTTGCATATTGGAAAATGCCTTTCGGCCTTAAAAACGCCGGAGCTACATTTCAGCGGGCAATGACCTTGATCTTCCACGATCTCAAGTCAATTATCAAAGTATTTTTGGATGACCTTGCTGCTCATTCTCGTATGAGAATGCGTCATCCCTATCACTTGAGATTGGCATTCGAAAGACGCCGCCGACTATTCAGTTAGATTAAATCCTCATAAGTGCATCTTTTGTGTGAAGTCAGGTCGTTTGTTGGGATTCATCGTGTCTAAAGAGGGTATAAGAGTTGACCCTTTGAAGGTTGAGGCAATACTTCAGTTGTCTCCCCCGAGGAATATTTGTCATCTTCAATGTTTGCAAGGCATGGCAAACTTCTTACGAAGATTTGTTGTCAACTTTGCCAATTTGACTAGAGGCTTCATGCGTCTCTTGAAGAAGGACACCCCATTTTATTGGGATGAGCGAGCCCAGGAGTCCTTTGATGCACTCAAGAGAGCCCTAGCATCAGCCCCGGTGATTAGTCCCCCGGACTATAGCCGTGATTTCCTACTTTATGTGGCCACATCCATGGAGACGATTGGTATGGTTTTGGTTCAAGAGGATGAGGAGCTCCAAGAGCATGTCATATATTATCTGAGCTGAAACCTTATTGACGCAGAAATTCGTTATTCTCATATCGAGAAGCTTGCTTTAGCTACCGTACATGCGGTTCAACGGTTGAGACATTATATTCTCCTTAGCCACACCTTGTTTGTAGCCCATGTCAATCCATTTCAATTCATCCTCACTTGAAGGATGATTAGGGGAAAATATAATAAATGGATTGTCATTCTGCAAGAATTAGATCTCGAATTTGTTTCGGCAAAGTCGAAGAAGTCTTTAATTTTTGCAAAGCTTATATCGGATTTCCCGAGCGAGGCCGAGGAGTTGGTTTGTGAAGATATGTTTGTTGATGAACACATCTTCTTAATCTCAACTTTAGACCCATGGCATGGGGATATCATAATATATTTACAAACATTGAAGACCCCTACTCACCTCTCACGAGATGAACGACGATGATTACGTCACGTCTTGAAG
This sequence comes from Pseudotsuga menziesii, assembly GCA_001517045.1. Lineage (NCBI taxonomy): Eukaryota > Viridiplantae > Streptophyta > Pinopsida > Pinales > Pinaceae > Pseudotsuga > Pseudotsuga menziesii. The sequence goes on along the minus strand of LPNX010103607.1, from coordinate 509,460 downwards.
AACTACCTCATAGTGGATAAAACTTTGTACCACCATGGGGTAGATTCCATTTTACAACGTTGTTTAACTCATGAAGAGGCTGAGGTAGAGCTGAATGATTTCCACGGAGGGGCGTGTGGTGGTCATTTATCTGGGATTTCTACAGCTCAAAAGATCTTAAGAGCGGGTTATTTCTGGCCGTCGATCTTTAAGGATTGTGTTGATGCGGTCAAGAGGTGTCACCCTTGACAGGTGTTTGCACGTAATATGCGCTCGAAACATGCCCTGTTACATCCCATTATCACCGTCGGTCCCTTCACTAAGTGGGGGCTCTATTTTATGGATTGAAACCCAGCTTCGGCTGGGGGGCACCATCATATTATAGTGGCTGTTGATTACTTCACAAAATGGGCTGAGGCTATTCCTACAGTAAAATCCGACGGTGAGACAGCCACTTACTTTGTATTCAACCAAATCATTACTCGGTTTAGGATTCCGAAAGAGCTTGTCACTAACCATGGCTCGCACTTTTAGAACCGTATGATGGAAGAGTTGGAATTAAAGTTAGGGTATAAGCAAAAGCATTCCTCTTCTTACTACCCTCAAGCGAATGGACAGGTAGAAGCAGTGAATAAATAACTCAAATCCATTCTCCAACGAACCATCGCACAAAGCAAGAATAATTGGCACATCATGTTATACCCTGCTTTGTGGGCATATAGAATCGCTGCTAAGACTGCCACTGGTTTTTCTCCATATCAACTTGTACATGGAGTGGAGTCGATATTGCTGGTTGAATGCGAGATTCCTTCTTTGAAAGTAGCTGTAGAACTCTTACCAGACACTTCACCATTGGAGGAGCGTTTAGTCCACCTTGAGCAACTTGATGAGCATCGTCAGGATGCCTTGGTGGCTCTAGAAGTCAATAAATGTTGCGTAAAGGTCCAGTATGATAAGTCTGTTCGTCCAAGGAATTTTAGTGCGGGAGACTTGGTCCTTTTGTGGGATCAACCGAAAGAACCCTTGGGGGCAGGGAAATTTAATCCTATGTGGCGGGGCCCTTACGTGGTCAAATGTGTGTTATAGAAGGGTGCTTATGAGTTAGTAGATTACAAAGGAACGGCCTTGGCGGAGCCTAGGAATGGGCTCTATCTCAAGAGATACTATGCATGATTTTCAGCCAAGGCTGCTTATTGTATATTAGTGTACAATTTTGCATAGTTAAGTATTTTTCTTATCGTGATCAGGTTTGTGATTAGTTTCCGTTTCTTTTGGCAGATGTCAATGGAATCTTCCACCTACATAGGATTCGCGGATGGTGCGAGCCGTCACACTCAACACTTAGCCTCTGCTGCTTGGGTGATTTATACTCCTATGGGTCAAGTACTGTCTTTAGGAGGCATATGTCTGCGGCCATCTTCCAACAATGTTGATGAATATAGTGTCATTATTAAGCTTCTACGGGATGCCATTTCACATGGCGTTCCCTCTCTTGAGGTACGTCTTGATTTGGAGTTAGTAGTGTCACGGCTTAATGGTTTGTACCATGTTAGAGATCCGACATTATTGAGAAGATTCTTACGTGTGAGATTGTTAGAACGACAATTTGACAATATAACATATATACACATTTCAAGAATTAATAATCAAGTTGCTGACTCATATGCTAACTACGTGTTAGATTGGCATTTGTTTCATTCACAGTAAATTCATCACAAACACAGTTTTTACACATGTAAATAAATAAACCGATCACCATAATTTTTTTTATAAAACCCAAAATGTGATAATACATAGTGTCATGATACAAAATTGGGGCTCTCGAGCCACCAGCATATAATACATGGCAGTACAAAATGTATACACTCCCAGGTGTCTAATCCTATGGAGGAGGAGGAGGGTTGTGATCATGGAAGGTCACTACGGCTCTAGCTAGCCGTCGGAACAATCGCACCCATGCTCGTGGTACACCCACCACCTAGCGCTGCATAGCCTCAGGCAAGTCCTCAACTTGCGCCATGGGAACCCTATGTGTCATCCTGACAAAATTGGTATGAATGATCTGGAGCGTTCGCTCTGCATCCACACCCATGATATCATCTCCTCTTCCCCTCTGTCTATGACGAGGCAAGCCTTCTGGCCGCCGTGGTCCCACATCTGCACACAAATGGTAGATGTCACTATGTATTGTCATGCAAAAATATGTCTTTTTGATTCCATATAATCAAGAAAACACAAAAAAAAAATTAAATAACTCAAAAAAATTTAAAAATAGAGGGTCAAGATTCGTTACCTATATCTCCATATGCCGATCTTGGTGGTAGCGGCATGTCTGGGTCCCCCCGGAAATCTATCCCCGCATAGAGGTAGTCATCGATGGCAACTATCTGCCGTCGCCACCACGGAAAGAACTCAGCTGGATAGGGGTTGGCCACCCTACCACCCCCCAGTCTGCACATCGCATCTGCCCAATGTCGTTGGGCCAGATCTCGAACCCCATGAAGAGGAACATCCACTCTGGGGCTCAATCCTAGAACACGCTCGAAGAAAAACATGCTTAGTATACTGCTGAACCCGAAGTTCCGCACTCTGCCTGCCTTACACTCACTGAGCTGATGTTTCATGTTTCTCAGTAGTGTAGTGCTCCAGTCATAAATCATGGGTCTCATGCACTCCACTACATAGAACATTAGAGGCCGTGAGGCCTGGTGGAGTGATGCTAAGCATGCTATCCTACCCAATGTCAATAACATGGCCTTTAGGCCCAGCACCTGTATATCGTTGGTAGGGACCTGAATCCCCACCTTCTATGTGTCTGGATAGCAGTACACCGCAATGTACTCGTCGATATTCAGGCCACCTCCTGGCCCACCATGGGAATGAAGGTTCACCACTTCCCCTCGTCTAGAAAGCCCTATAATGAAGTATATTTTCTCCACCTCTATAGTGAGGGACATCCCGTCTATCTGGAAGGACTCCGAGTCTGGATCCCAGTAATCCACCAGCATCTGTAATAGTCTTGGTTTGGCCCTCAAACCACCAAGACACCAAAACTTATAGAGTCCACATGCACGTAGATCTTGTTGAGACATTAGATCGGCCCTTACTGCTTCCTCTACCTCACCATGTTCATGCTCTCTCCACTCTAGGACCATCCTGCATAAGAAATTGCAAATTTTCCCATTAGATCACTTAGAAAACCTTATGCATGGCCTCATACGTGGGTTTGGGGGCATTTTCCGCGTATATCCAGCCCTATACGCGGAAAAACCCTCGATTTTCGCGTGGGCCGCAGCGCCCATTTTAGTTTGGCCTAGAAAGCTTAATTGACCATGAAATTTCACAAAAATTGCATCAAAATGAAAGAGAAGAGCATGAGTAAATACCTGGAAGAAACGGTAGTGGATTCCGCCGGCTGGATCTCCTGGAATTTGCTGTGGAAAATCTGGACTCAAATGGGTAAAAGTTTCAAATGTTTTATAATATTTTGAATTGTTTACTATTTATAGAAAATTTTCAAATATTTGAAAATTTTTACCCCCTTTCCTATAGTTTTGACATTTTCTAACCATTTTGGACCGTTTTTGACATAATTCATGATGTAGAGGACCTTTTTCAGTGCCGTTTTAGCCATTGGATTGACCCGTTCGTGCCAATCTCAGGTATCATGTTTAAATTAGCATATAGGTTAGGTTTCATCACCATTTTCATTTTGCATGACCTTATGACCATTTCATAATGACCTTAGGTACGAACCCACTTTATTATGTCACAGAGCCTTCTTACTGCTTTAGAAGTGGCATGATATGAGTGGTAGAGATTTACCTTACATGGGTACCCTATTTAGAGCCTTATTTGCATTTGGTACCCATGCTAACGTTTTCTCCTTTATGGTGTGGGAGTCTGTTGTATAGTACTGCCATGACATTTCGCAAGAGCCTCATACTCCTCTTGATCTTTTGCTGGCTTATTTCCCTCAGGACTCCCTCATGTCAAGTTGTGAATGCACTATCATGAGCTTTTCCTGCCTTATTGAGCTTTATGTCGGCTCCCATGACATTGCACTTCAGCCATATAGCCTGAGCTTGTCTCATGTCTAGCCATGCAAAGCCATTTTTTATATCCTTCGCAGCTTGTTTCCCTTTTTACCGGGAGGGGATTTTCCCTCGAGTGTCGATATCCTACACATGTATCCTTGCATTGAGAATAGGTATGTTCCACTGCTTGGAACTAGTTTATTTTCTCTTCTGACACTCGTCTCCTCCTATTCTGTAACTATAAAGCCATTTTATTCTTTTTCAAGCTTTTTAAATAATTGAAAAAGTCCAAAAAAAAATAAGAAAACCAAAAAGCCAGACAAGGAAAGATGTTATCTATGGCAACTGTCGAGTCGTGTCGCCTTCGAATAGAGCACTGTATATCACATACATTGGTTGGGGTATAGTTTGAGTTTAGGAGCTGTACTCGTTTATCTGAGTTTATCTCCATTGACTGGTTAAGCTTCCAGTCCCTATGGAGCCTTTTTTGATGCCTCCTGTGTCGCAGAGATGTCCCAGTTTGTATATCGAGTCTATGTTGCCTTCATTCAGTCACCATATGCCGTTATGCTTTTGTTCAAAGGAAGTTGAAGCCTAAGTCGGCCATTCCTCAGTTACCTTGACTTCGCATGTCGGCCATTCCCGGCACAGTTACTGGTTCGTGCACCTTATGATCGAGTTCTTCCACATTATACAACTTTGCTAAGTACTTCGTGTTGGATGAAGGGGGATGCCTTAATGCCCTCCTTCTAGCGGATTTCATCCCATCAAATTCAGATCATTTATTCTGGGATTGGAATCTAGAGTCATTTTGAGTGCCTTGAGACTTGCAATCATCAGTGGCAGGTTCTCTCGCTGTCGACAGTCTTTGGGAATACATCAATGTCCCCTCATCGATGGATCCTCTCAAGTGTTCGAACTCAACACATTTATTCCCACTTGTTAGTTTGCACTCTAGTACCTTGATTCCCATTTTCATTATCGGTGGGTGATCTCGCATCTATTAATAACGTTATACATCAATGACCAATAATCAGACGATGGACTACTATGTTCGACCTCGACACCTCTATTCGCATAGTAGGACATGTACTCGTAGCGGTTTGTGTAGAAGAATTTCCAGATTGGCGGCATCCCTTATATGCTACCTCCTTGATCGTGCCATTGTTCATGAGATTTCAGATCTCGTGACTTGATTCCAGTATATGTCAGACATTTTCAGCCATTATGGAGATCTTGATTTGTTATATATCTTCAGCCATTATGGAGATCATGGTCCTTTGTATATCTTCATCATGGAGATTCTGATCTATGTATATTGTACGTGGCGATGACCACTTTTGTGATATCTTGTATCATGCCTATTCATGGCCATTGTACTCTTATGTATCCAGGACTGCTATATGTGTTTGTAGTTATGTGCAGAGTTGTATCATGGTACTATGCTGATTGGGTGGCTAGTCTTCCATTTGGGATCCTTCATCACTCCACTTCTGGGATGGACTTATAATGTAATTCGGCCATCGTATGACCCCTCTGACCTCACACATTAGGGGGCATCTGTTATAGCTGATTTTACCAATCCAGGTAAATCACACTTTGTATGGCCTTCCCCTGTCCCGCTGCAGACTCCTTAGACTCTATGGACCATTTTTTGTCCTTTGATGTTTCCTTGATCATCCCTAAAAACATGTGAAAAATTCTATATGCGACTTTTAATCCCTTAATTGCATATATACGCGGGTTTGACCCCTAAAACCGCGTACATCGGGATGTGTACAAAAATCCAAATCATTTTGGAGTTTTCCTTGACATGGATCCGATTCACTTGATTCCTGGCCTTCCCTATGCCTTGAGATCACTCGGATTCGACCTTTCATTACCCCTTTGAAAAACTATATAAGGAACTCTATGGTACATTGAAGGCATATGAGAGAATTGAGAGCAAAGAAACTATAGTCCATTGTTGCCGGAACTTATGCTTGAGTCTGCATCCCTTTGTCCCTTGAAGCACTAGTGTGTTCTTCACAAGCTTTCATTTTGCTTGTGAGCTTGCTATCGAGAGATGGAGGCCTAAGTGGGGGATTCAGTTTCTCCGGTTCGCAGACATGCCATCAGAGGTTGTATCTATTGTAATCTCTGATTTCTATTAATGGAAATATCTTTTCCTCTCCAATAATGTGTGTTTGAATGAATATTTTATCCATGGGATTATTTCAAATGCTTATACATTGTTGATTATATATGCTAGAATAGATCTAACACCATGATATATAGTATGCTTGTATTGTTTACTTGTTGTTGAGGAAGTAATTTATCAATTCAAGCTGAAGTTGGAAAGCTCAACGGGGATCTACTTCAACTGTCCGGAATAAGGTACGAGGTCTGATCCTTTAGTGTTAGACATTTATTTTCTATTGCATATTGGAAAAGATTGATTTCTGGAGTCAAGATGTCTGTTGTGGTACCCCAAGCCATAGGAATTTCTCTCTATAAGAACAAGTAATGTATTCATTTACAGATGGATTCTCGGGTTACCATCAGGACCGAATATCCAAAGAAGACCACTACAATACTACCTTTGTAACAGAATGGGGATGCTACCAATACACGGTAATTCCCGTTGGACTAAAAAATGCACTTGCAATTTTCTCTAGAATTGTAGTTGTTGCTTTTAAAGAATATATACACAAGTTCTCTAAGTCTATTTTGATGATTGGACAATTTTTGGTCTCATAAAAGATCACATAGAAAGTCTTAGACTGATGTTAGAACGATGGCGTCAGTACCATATTTCCCTCAATTTGAGGAAGTGTATTTTTTGTGCGCCTTTCGGTGCTCTGTTAGGTCATGTGGTCTGTCATGCTAGGATTTTGGTTTATCCAGCTAAAATTTCCATCATCTTGGACTTGCCACCACCTACCATAGTTAAAAAATTAAGAGCAATGCTAGGGCATACGGGATATTACAGAAAGTTCATCAAAGGATATGCACAAGTGTTTGCCCCAGCGGAGAAATTGTTGAAAAAAGATACTAAGTTCCAGTGGATAGAAGAATGTCGAGAAAGTCTAGATAAGTTGAAAAGAAAAATGGCCACTGCACCTATACTAATATTTCCACATTGGAAAAAAGAATTCCATGTTCATGTAGACACATCTTCCATGGCGCTGGGAGTGGTATTGACGCAACCTGGAGAAGGAGATATTGATCACCCCATTATTTTTTCTAGTAGAAAGCTATCAATTGCAGAAAATAATTACACTATAATAGAGAGAGAAGGACTTGCAATGGTCTATGCATTGCAGAGATTGAGACATTACTTGTTGGTGGGGGGGGCATTTTAAAATGTACACTGATCATTCTACATTGAAATATTTGGTTAACAAGCCAGTTTTGGGGGGGAATATCTACCGGTGGCTCCTCCTCTTCCAGGAATTTGATTTTGAGATTACTGTCAAACCGGTCCGATTAAACTTACGACCATACCACTTATCTAGAATATAAAGTGGAGATGAATGTACGAGTCTGGAAGACAATCTCCCAGATGCACAATTATTTGAGCTAACCACCTTTGATAACCAGCATGCGGATATCATACAGTTCCTAACTACGACGTTTGCACCAGGCGAGTTTACAATTGCGCAAAAAAAAAGTTCGTAACACGGGCTACATATTTCCAACTAATTACTGGCCACTTGTACAAACTAGGCCCAGATAAAATACTGAGACGTTGTGGTTGTGAACACGAGCGACCTATTATATTAAGTGAAGCACATGCTAGTGTTGCAGGAGGACACTATGTAGGAAAGGAGATGGTCCACAAGATATTACAAGCTGGACTATGGTGGCCTACTATGCATGCCAATGCTCGAGATTATTGTCGCAGCTGTGATGTCTGTCAACGCATGGGGAAGCCATCCAAAAGAGATGAGATGCCTTTAGTTCCATAAATTACACTACATGCATTTGATAAATGGGTTGTCGAATTTGTGGGGCCTATTAGTCTAGTAGGGAAGCACACATGATCTAGATATATTATCACTGCGATGGATTACTTGACTCGATGGGAAGAGGCTACGCCTGTCAAGGATTGTACTGCTGCGACAACAATAAAGTTTCTATTTGAAAATGTGGTAACAAGGTTTGGATGACCCAATATATTGGTTAGTGATCAACATACACATTTTGTTAATCATTTGATTGAAGAACTGATGGATGAATTCTAGATACAACATAGAAAAACAGCTCCATATCACCCGTAGGCGAATGGAGCGGTCGAAGCATTCAATAAGATTCTGGAAAATGCGCTCACTAAGGTCTGTAACACAAGAAGGGATGACTGGGACCAGAAAATTTATGCGGTCCTATGGGCGTATCACACTGCATGTAAGAAGTTAACAGGCCAAACACCATTCAGATTAATGTATGTACAGGAGGCTGTGATTCCTATGGAATATATTGTCCCAAGTTTAAGAGTGGCGGCCATTACAGAAATGAGTGATGTTGATGCCGTTGAAGAATGATTACTTCAGTTAATCCATTTGGAATAAGAACGCTTTATTTCAGGTTTCCATCAGAATGTAGAAAAACAAAGGCAGAAGGCATGGCACGACAGACATATCAAGAACAATCAATTTTTAGTTGGAGGTCTTGTTCTTATGTATAATAGTAAAATTTTCAAGCACCCAAGCAAGTTGAAGATGCACTGGTTAGGTCCCTATGTAGTGAAGGAAATCATTGATGGAGGAGTAGTGAAGTTGGAAAAATTTGATGGAACGAAATTTAGAGGGCTCATTAATGGGAGCTGGTTGAAGCCTTATTTTGATAGTTAATATATATATATATATATATAATGCGTGTAATGATGATGATGATAACAACTCTGTTAGGAGAAGAAGGTTGATTGTGACCTTTACACAAGCCGTAGCGAGCAAAGACTGGCACTAAAAAAATGACATGTTGATATAATGATGGGGAAGGATTGTTGAAATGACAAATATTTAGTCCATAGACCGTAAGAAAATTCGAAGGTGATCGTAAGTGATGTTGAGGGTCACTTCTGCCATTAGTATCATGACATCACAACAAAAAAGGGGTGGCATAGTTGTACCTCCACATAAGGAGTCAGATCAAGAACCCACATGATGGTTCGTGTTTTCATTATGCTACTCGATGGTGGCGCGTGTGAGGATTTAACGGACTCATCGTTGGAATCAACCGCTGGTGATGATTCAGTAACTTCCTGACTCCTTACAATACCAAAGTAAGAGTCGTTCTAAGATGCAGAGTGAGTGGAAACTAGTGAAGAAAAAGGATGACTAACTATTGTTGTGATAATGACCTTGGGGGTCCTGATAAGGAATCTATACTGACTGTTCTTCTTAGGAAACATGTTGTTCGATGTGTTTTACTGACCACTGGGAGCTGCTTGGAAATTCAGCTAATTTGGGGTCTTCATGCAGAAGCAGCTCCATCCATCGGGGTAAAGGTGTTCATCAAATTGGGGAAACCTTTCGATGCCGAGAAAAGCACCATTCCCTTAGGGGAGCTAGGCATGGTAGGAGAAGCAGTGGAAACAACACTCATCCCAGAAGACATCCCACTGAAGCCTCCAAATAGGGTTGGAAAAAATTAATTGCCACAGTGGATATAAGTATCCATTTCTAGGACCGACCGGTCTGAATGAAAGCTCTGAATGGGAGATGCAGGAATGAAGGTGTACGTCATCACCATCATCACTAGAAATTGATAAATCTAAGGAAGGTGATGATGAATCCAAATATCTATTACGCTGGCCTACCCTGGAGGAAGGATCTAGTCCATATACGAGACCATGGATCTCACCAACATTGTACCTAACAAAAATATCGATCCCTTTCTAGTTGGAGCAACGACCGTGAGCTCTAAAGCTTACCTGGATGTAGCATACTCCTTCATGAGTAATGCTGAACAAGTTTCTGAAGGGGAGAAGGGCATACATGGGTCGAGTTGAGGGCTATAGTTTGAAATGCAAACAAGGAATGTTGGTGTTACCGATAGGTCCTTCAACCCCTGCGTTCTACCCCTATGTCCTACCCTGCTGAGCAGTAAAAAAATCCAGAAGAAGACAAGAATGAAAAGTACGTTAAAGATTTAGTTCAATTGATAAGCAGAACTGTCTTCTGGAGGTCTGCAAAGTTAACAATGTTACCCGGAGAAATAACGGCTACTAGGAAGCAGGCAAAACACAGAAAGAACATAAAACTTCCTGCCAGCTGCAAACACAGACATAACATATTATCAAACACAGAATGAACATAAAGGCAGAAGCAGAAAGAGTCACATGGATAATTCATCCTATGCACTAGAAGGTGCGCGATGTAGCAGCCTTAGTAGAAAGCAACATGCCAGAACATGTCAGTTCTGACCTGGTGGAGCACATGTAGAAAGTTGAAGAAGAAGTGCAAGGAGAAAAAGAGAAGCTACTGAAAATTGTGGAGGATTTTCAGAGCAAAGTTCGCGCAAGTCAGTTTATGGAGTAGTAGCTCACGTGGCTCGGGATGATCCATGGGTGAGTGTTGGGGGCTTGTTGGGCCCGGGATAGAAGGCCATAATTCATATAGAATTATGCCTAAGTAAGGAAAGAAGAGTACAAGGAAGAAGAGGAAGGACTTGAGACATGGGAGACAACATCGAAGAAGAAGAGAAGGATGTTGCGACAAAAGAGGGAATATATGGAGAAAGGTAAATGGAAGGCATGGGACGAGGAAGATGTGCCAGTTTTGGAAGCTATGATGGAAGTACAGAGCAAGAGATGTGATGACATGGTGAAATATTAACAGACGTGCAGATAAGGTAACAACCAGAAAGTGACAGTAAGGCATGATGCTGAGGAAGAAACAACCCTTAGCGATCGTGGGTACGAGCTCGACTAGAGCCGACGGAAACCACAGGCATAAAGGCATTTTTGTAAGTTAGGTCTATAACACCTTTTTGGTCATATATTGCTGGAATAAGAAAGGCATCTCATGGGCTAAGGATAGTAAGTCGGCTGGGATAGCGACTGAAGATGAGTCTGTTAGAGTTTGTACCGAGTCATTATTAGTTCTTGTTTAGACGCTTTTGAGCTGATTAGTTGATACAACAACTTTTGAGTAAGTGTCTAGGGTCTAGGAGAGGCGCTGGAGCCAGACTAGAGGTAGATAGTTTTGGTCACTGAATCTAGATCGATGTGTGCATCAGAGTAGTGGTTCTGTAGTTGAGTGCGTAGACAAATAGAGAAGTTTGAGTCGATCCATGCTGTGTGCGGATCACTGAGTAGGAGTAGAGTAGAGTGATAAAGATAGAGAATAACAAAGAGCATGAGAGGGAGGATAAATATGTAGAGATAGAAGAGAAGATCTTGAATAGAGTCTGTAGCTTTATGTACATACAAAAGGTGCATCTATTTCCTCATGCCATTGCTAGATGAAGAGCACCTTGTGTTTTTTTCCTGGATGGGTTTCCATGTTACATGTTGTGTATATGTGTGAATGCTGAGTAGCTTAGACAAGTGCATATTTACTATATTTAATGATTGATTGGTTAGTGTGCTTTATGGGGATAACTGCATGAATGTTGTATGTTGAGTAATGAATATGTCTGCAATGTCTGTTCATTGACAGAGAACGTGCAAACCACCAACCCACTTCCCGGTCTTCGTTGGAAAACCTTCGCGGAAAGCCAAGAAATTAAAACACCCTCCCATACAAACTGCGGAAACATGGTTCTGGCGCTTACCCATAAGAGCTGAGATATCTTGAGTGAGAAAGCACTGTGTTGCAGGTGCTCCCGACTGGGCTCTGCTTTGTCGGGCCGATATCTTGGGCTTTGTTGAGTTGACCAAAAAGGAGGGCTGAACCTAGGTCACAGGGAGAAGAAAATCCAACAACATGTAGAAAAAAATGGACAATGGATTGACTATCAAAGATTCAAATACAGAAAACACAACAGTAAAAAAATATCAACATGAAACCCAAGATATCAGTCCACTTATGCAAGGGGAGGAATCCGAATTGATTATAAGCTAAAACCGAGTATGTTCTTGCAAAAGTAGGAGCATTAGTAAGAGAAAAAGTCTCTGCCTCCTTACAATTTAGAAAATAGATGCTGAATACATTATCAATAAGCTAAGACAAGCTTAGATCTAGTGGTCATAATCAAGGAAAAGTGCCTGTAGATTAGCCTGTGAATTAGAAAACAACGTAAGTTTGCAAAAAATTGGAAAAAAAAAATAATGTACACAAGCATATGTATCAAATATTGTAACAATGCACTACTACATCACTGTCCAAGTTAGAGTATAAGAACTGATGTTGTTTCAAGTCTACAACAGAGTTACAAATCTTCAAGAAAGATGAGAGTCTAGAAGGCAGATATGAGACCACTGTTACAATAATAAAGAGGGCTGACTTGGTTACCTCCAAACAATATTTAAAATTGTATTTATGAGTTATAAAAGGAAAGACAACAAGTGTAGCAGGTTTGTTATGGTTTACACCCTCCTTTACTCAGTTTTTATGACTATCCAAATAGGGGCATATTTGGTGAAATGGCAATCTTAACCTACAAATTAGAGAAAGTTGAATTAAAATTGGTATGAAAATTTAACGAGGGTCGAATGGGCTCACACAATCAGTTAATCATGAAGTCGAGTTGATATTTTTTTATATAACCTTCATTACTGATATATGTCCACAAGAGAGGGTTATGATAGCGCCAGTAAAATGTCAATTCCCTGTATCATAATGAGGGCCGAATAGGCTGCCAAAATTCTTGTATTTGAGGTTATGAATGTGGCCAACATAGAAGGTCGTTAGGGCCAGTGTGACAATATTCCCTTCCCATTGAGAAGCTTTGTCCCAAAGGGTTGAGGACCAAACAGGGGCTCAACTATGTGTCTTCCTCTTTCTACGCTACTTTCATCCTTTTCTAGGTAAAACATTTGAATGTACTTAAATGTATAGAAGCTTGGGGAAGAGGATTTTTTATGAGCTTGAATGAAATGTCTCACTTTTCAGTGTGAATCTAAAGCTAATATTGTGTGTGCAATTAGATATGAAATTCTGTGCCAATTAGAAAAGAAAATTCATTTGATTCTCTTAGCCTAATTGAATGTTGCTTCATGAAATCCCTTACAACATCCCTTGTTTTAAATCCTTATGAATTACTTCCTAACAAAAGAAGTGATAGCTCAATTTGAGCTTATTAGACTAGTTTCCAACAAGAAAAAGATCATCTCAATTTGACTTTACAATAGAATTTTATAGCTTCTACAATTGACATTTTTCTACCAAATAGATTTAAAACCTGCTCAAATAGCTCCTTCAATGTCTCTATAACCAAAATCGACACTACCACAACTGCAAATATTGATAGTAACAGAAATAAAGAGAAAAAGGCAAAGTGTTGGGGATAGTTGCACCTAAGCTGGGATGCACTTGTAATTCCTGAAATATTGATGAAAAGATGGAGGAAGACATATCCAAAATGGTACTCAACTGATTAACAACATTAATTCATGATAGAATTATATCATGAAATATATTACATTCATTTTAAACTATTTTTTTCACATAGATAATGGACACATGATTCAGTCAATATTCCCATGCCAGGACATGTTCTATATGGTTTTGGAAATGTATCCCTAGTTACGAATATTTTTTTGCCATCTCACAACTTTAGCTGAATCATTATTCTAAGAAGAATTCTGCAAATTTCTAGCACTGCCATGTGAAGGGATTTAATTCTAGAAAATGAAAATTCTTTATTGTGTAGATTCAAATATTTTTAACATCTAATCAAAATATGTCTTGTTGGTTGTAGTAGCTTGATTGTAACTTTTGGGTCATCCCATTCAGATCTGTTGTGTTCCGTGTTTACATTATAGTGTTCTTTTTTTGTATTACATATCCTATTGCAGACTTCAATTCTTCTCAAAATAATTTGTCTCTATTTGGTGCAATTCAACTGTTGGTATCATGAGATGAGTGTTGTTTATTTCTTGGTTACATGCCCTCACTTTTGGTTCTATAATGAATTGATTTATATAAATTAAAATTATGTAGCTAGAAATGTATTTATAATGCATGGCAAGTGAACTATGGATTTATATTGTTTATGTGGGATTTATTGAGCACAAATCCAAAGAATGTTTGAACTAAGGATACTTGTTTATGTTTTTGCAACTATGATATACTAGGTCTCGAAGGACTTGCTCAAGATTTATGCATATTTATTGGAAAATATGACATCCCTAACTATACATTTTTGGACCTACCAATCAATTCTATGTTGAATATGCATGTAAATCCCGAGGTAAGAAGATGCATTTCCAAAATATTGAACAAGAAGTGGGATGCTCAGACTTAATTCACACTTAATTTTGATGTGCTCTTTATTTACGCATTATTTAGCATGCCTTACAGTTTTGCTTCACTTTTGCTTATGATTTTAAAGCTTATTAGCTGACTATGTGTTATTATCTCATGGAAGATGCATAGCACTGTCCAAGTTTTGTATGATTACTAAAAGAAAAGGTATGTCTTTTCACTCTCTTTTTCAGCCTCATGTTGTACAGGAATTAGTAAAAATTTATTTTCAGATATTATTGACAACAGTTATGAAGGTAATAGTTCAGCAGTTGACAACAAAGTTGAAAAATCAGAGAAATTTTCAAGTTTAAATCTTGATAGTCCATTTGATGTTTATGGTTTCAGATCTTAAAATTTTCCAATAGAAGTGTTCTTTAATTTCCTCATGTTTGTGTGGAGTGCATATTAACTCATTAGGAAATTGTGATTGTTGTTGATTCGAAAGATGGATAGGGTGTGGAAATATCTTGTTATAAAAGTCATTGTTGTGCACCTGTTGTGGTATGGAGTGGGTATGGACGTGGTATGGACCTCCCATATACGGTGATGATAAAATGTACTATTTTGGTTTGGAACACTTATAAGTTATGGAATATATACCTTGGTGATACCTTGAGAGAGAATATAACAGTTTTACCACAATTTTGACACCTTCATCTTCTTGACTCTTAATCTTATGTTGACCCACAACGCAGTCTGATCCTGGAACCCCAATGCTCCAACACGGCTAAAAACCCACAACTTATCCCTCTTGCACGGTGCTCCTAAAAGCTCGTGAAAACCCTATGCTCCCATGATGCTCCCACAACACAGTCTGATCCTGGAACCCCAATGCTCAAACATGGATGAAAACTCCCAATATAATGTTTTGAGTTTTTTCAATAATTAAACCCCCGCTCTGTCAGTGCGCAGTGCTCCAAACTGACCGAAAACCCTATGCCTTGGTGTTCCTCCAACACAGCCGAAAACCATGTTCCTTGGTTCTCCTCCAACATGGCCAAAAAACCTGTACCTTGGTGATACCTTGAGAGAGAATATAACAGTTTGACCATGAGTTTGACACCTTCAAATTCTTGACCCCTCTTGTTGGCTCTTGATATTATGTTGACCCACAACACAGTTTGATCCTAGAACCCCAATGCTCCAACACGGATGAAAACCCCAGCTTCTCCCTCCTACGCGGTGCTCCTCAAAGATCGTGAAAACCCTATGCTCCCGTGATGCTCTCACAGCACAGTTTGAGCCTGGAACCCCAATGATCCAACATGGCTGAAAACCCCCAATATAATGTTTTGGGTTTTTTAATAATTAAACCCCTAATATGAACGAATGTTATGTAGTATTAGTCTGTCAGCGACACCCCCGTGGTTGACTGATCTTGATCTTATGTTGATTGTAATAACCCAATAATTCGTAAAAATTTAAAATTTTTCATGTAACATATAATGTTTGTAGTCGTCACTGCCTAGGCACCAAAAAACTGCTAACAGTTACTTTTAACAGTAGTATTTAGAAATGCACAATTGTAAACCTTTTAGTTCTGTATAACTATTGGTTTATCTTCATAGTTCTATGTTAATGGTTTGAATTTAGCAGTTTATGTTTTTTGAAAGACAAGAAAAGAATATTATGTATGAACCTGATAATGCATGTGTTTTTTTTACTATCTTATGATGACTAGGAAAGAACTTCAGTTGAGATCGAGGCTTACTTAGCTTTTAGATAACGCAGTAAAGTGTTACTTCTTCTACAGGTTCTGAACAGGTAAGCAGTTAAGTCATTTTGTTACCAGTCTTTCCAGATCTAGAATAACATTCTACTAGCATATAAGAGAATGCTAGTTAAAAGAAATATTTGTTTACAACTTAAGCAGAAAAAGAGGTATTCTTGATCTTAATATTTACGATCTTCATAGCTGATAGTAGTGAGTACTTTTTCTAGCAAACTAAACTTGGCTTAATTATTCTTCTAACCACCATAACTAGTTTTTGTTTGTTTAATTTTGTATCGTTCTAATTTTAATTTTAGAAATCTGGATACAACCTTAGGGAACAACATCTCATCAAGCAAATACCCTATTGAAACTACTTGATGTTATAATATTTTCCAATATTATTACTTTTACTGATATTTGAGTAAATATGGAAAGATCTAAGGATATGAGTAAGAATATTAAGCATAATTAAATGAGGACTCATGTAGGAAACAATACTATGATGTACACATATTTTTAAACTAGGCTTAATACATAATGTTTATATATGTACTAACACTACTTGTTTTATTGCCATCATAGAGTTATAACTCTTTATGTAGGAAAGGATATATATTGATGTCTAAAAGATGATTACCCCTATTTCTTTTATAAGGATTCTCGTTACATAAGAGTTTAATTGTCAAAGCAAACACTAGCATTCATGAATCTGTGACTATACTAGGTTCTAACTAGTTAATCTCTATAGTTACATGCATTCACATGTTATTGGTTCATTCACCACTGTATGTGTATCATCTTATAATCATATACTAAACATTATTTTTAAAGAGAGATATATACACATGTATAATCTTCCTATACATTAATGTTTTTGTTTATATTAAAAACCTAGTTTTCATGGATACCTCTCAAACTAATGTTTTTGGTTTATACAAACAAAATCCAAAACGAGGATAATGAAACCAAACAAATAATACCATAAGGTTTTTGACCTTTAAACAAAATTTACGTGCAGGTTAAAATGAGAATTTTGAACTATATCATGAAACCCATATCTCGCAAATAATTTGGAGGACACGTGGTTGGTGTTTAATGATTAGGGTTTTAGTTGACTTTGGAGGCAATGAAAGGATGTTCTTAACCTAAAATCGTATTTTAGTTCATATGTTTTCAGAGATGTGGAGTGAGCAGCTGTAGGCTCACAACCGCATGGCTTTATTATCACTCCATTGAGCGTATGCTCCCTTGCCAGAGTCATTCTTTCATTGTGTAAAGAGATTTATGTATCTATTGAATCTAATCCGTGTGATACTCTTCAACACCATTACCCTAGCTTTGTAATCGTCTCTCCTATTGATATTTTGACTCTGTGAGTGCTTTTAACTATACACTATGTAGTGAGAGTTGTTTTGAAGGAGTGATCTTGGTTCTTGACTGTAAAAAGAAAGTTAGTAGCGAGTAACAGGTTCTATGTTTTGTTGCTAGTTTCCTAGTGTGGGTTTGGTCCTTACTTCGTCGTAGCTTGGGACTTCACACTTGAACACTACGAGTTGTGTTTCTTTTGACAGTGCTCTACTTCAGCTTGTGGTATTATCGAAGGAGGCTAGGGTTGGCTCACAACGTCAAAACAGCTGCGCAAACTCTCTTGGGTAAGAATCGAACTTGTTTAAAAAATCTTCTGCACAAAATGAAGTTATTATTTTGTTAATTATATGTATTTAACATTCTGGGTTTGATTTTTGGAGGCTCTCAAGACGATGGCTCAGTCCTGAAGGACTTCACCAACAGGGCTTCCATGATGGCATTCATCCTGGTAAGCCTCGGTTTCACCTAAGGTTCTCCTGCACTGTTTGTATGGCGTTTTAGGAAGATTATTCCATGTGGTTGTTGGTTACTTGTTCGACCGTGACTATTAGATGCTTTGTTTGTTTTTCAAAGCCCTAGTGGTTGTTTTGTAATGAAAGGATTTGAGGATTTCATAGTCGTGACTTAATAAATTAATTTTTTGGGCCTTTTTGGCCATGGTTGAATTATAGTGATGTTATTTTGATACCGGCTTTAAGCCGTGACTTTATTTGAATAGGCCATTGGGCCATAACTGATATAGTTTCAGTTTTATGGTTGAATGCTATTTGAATTTTAGTTAAGCTCAAAGCTTACTAGTTTGTAAACTATATTTTGATAATTTATGTATATTTTTGACGTGGTTTTAAATAAGTGAAGGCAACTGTGATATTCTTAATTGTTCGGGTTTTTCTTTGATTTTGTGTATAATATCCTAAACAAGATTTTTGTTACTGTAAAATTTATATTTATTTGGATTATGTTTAAACATGAAAAGAAATGTTTCAGACAGTTAGCTTCTAAGTTATAGTTTGATTTTACATAAATAATAATTTTTCTTCAGTAAATAGATAGAAGAAAAATAATGGATTATACGACCTAAGTTTTTACTGTAATTCCTAAGTTAATTTATGTTTAAGGATTATTACTTATTTTTTCTCAGTTTAAATTATCTTACAGTGTTAACTTCTGTTTACTTTTAGATAATGTATTTGATTTTGGTAGATTTATCTATCAGAAAAATTATGGTTAAATGAATGAAGAAATATATGTTAAATAAAATATGTATATAACTTGTAAAATCCTGCTGTTAATAGAAAAGAAGGTGAAAAAATCCATATTTTAATTTCGAATTAGTACATGGTTAGTGTTGATTATAATATTATTATGATTTCATTTTACTTGGATTAATAATGAATTTATCTCAGTAAATTTCTAACCATATTTACTGTTCTTCTATGTTAACCCTGCTTATTAAATCTATGTTTGTATAACGTCTGTTAACTATTATAATACTAAGCTTATAGTAAATAACCTATCTACTATGTAAATAAATACATATATTAAGTATATTAAACTTCCTAGAGACAGATTTGTCTATATCATTACAGACTACTTCATTTAAGAAATACTTCTAATAAAGAACAGAGAAACATATAGATGAATAACTCTTAAGAAACTTGTAGAAAGTAAATAAACATATTCAAGCGTACTTCATTCAGTTCTTCATCTGTATCTAATCTAACCTACTGTACTAGAGTACTACCTTACAAAAGGTGTGGAAAAATACAGTTTAGGTATTTACTTTCTATTTATCAATTAACTCAAAAAATTCTCTACTCATTTACCCTAATCTAACTAGTTCAGAGCTTACTAACTTTCACAGCATATACATTTCTCTTAACTAACTCTAACAGAAATAAAAATAGAAATATAGTATATCTTTGATAAATCTTAAATTTTCCAGATACAATAAATAATTAAATGACTGGACTAAACAAGTAAAACCTGGAAGTATAGATGAGGTGACAACTTAAGGAACCTGTTCCTCCCAACCAACTCCTGGAGAAAAGCTGGACTGCAATTCTTAGGACCCCCGAGCTTGTCTCCTGGTCCACCTGGTAGAAGTACTGGGTGAGAGATGTAGTCTATAAATCCTTTGCAACTCCACTCAGTATTCAGCAGTAAATCATTTCTGCTTGCAACAATATGAGCTCAGCTTAGAATAGTTGCACTAGTTCAGGTCTTCAACACTTTTCCACTCAAACTTACTTCAGCTAGTCCCCCCCATCGAATTCTCTTGTGCACTTCATTCACTCAGAATGATCACCAATCCAGAATGAGCAGCCTCAGTTGTCTTCAATGGGAATTTTTATTAGCATGCCTAGGTCTTTTGGGTCGGTTTTTACTTAATGAGCCACCTGCTCTTGTTCCACTTTCTTGGGGAATCATGACCACAAAAATAGGGAAGTTGCCACCTACAACAACTAGAAGTATTTTGAGGATGTTTCCACATGTCAATCTGTTCTCAACCCAACCTTCTCCATCAGGTGACCAGTAAAACATTCATTTAACAGCTTCCCTAAGATGTTGTCTTGTCTTTATTTATTTATTTATTAATAACATATTCAACAATTACATTTAGTTATCCTTGACCCCACTTGGTCAGTTAATTACAAACTTTAACATAAAATGTAACATAATGTTTCTTAAAACATAATGAATGTTTTTGCAATTTGGGGCATGTGACATTGACCCTTGATTGGTCCTTATTCTAGAGCTTCCCTGCTCGCGCTGCTTCTCCACACCCCACTTGTGCTGCTGCTCCACCCCCTTTTATAATAAAATCGCCAACATATTATATTTTTTTAAACCCATAAAAAAACCCCTAGACCCTTAATATGACCCTAATATAATGTTTTTTTTATAATTTTTGAGCCCCCAATATGAACGGACGCGATATGGTATTGGTCCGTCAACGACACCCCCGTTGTTTCATACTTGAGTGGTATAGTATCTATGTTGCATTGTTTGAGTGTGCTAAGTTGTAAGAAAGCCATGGAATTTGTATGGGCTACAAACATAGATCTAGTTTGCGCACATTTTGTGTGTGAAATTTCATCATTACCTGATTATTTATGGATTGTTGTTTCTGGGTATACTACTCTAGTAATTGGGGTTTCCTTACGATTCACTTTAAGCAAATCCAAACACTCATACAGTGCAACATAGAGCTTAGTCCACTTAAACCTTCTTAAACCACGAGAATTCCTTGCTCTACTGCTCCAATAATTAGGGATTCATTGCCTATCGACTAGGTAACTGAATTTATTCTCTCTTACGTATGTCCTTTGTTCTTGTAGTGACTTATCTCTTAATAGACAAGATCTGATCTAAAAAATTATTGTTGAGTACAAGGAATGTTTCAACCACGTTTCAACTCTCATAGTGGTTTATATTATTTATTTTCTTTGTACTTTGAGTTAGACACGAGTTATATTTACTACTGATGTTATTTATAGTCTTTGTATGCTTTTCAACTGTAACTAGACAAGAGTGAGAAAAGATAAGTTCAAAGCATAATGTTCATCTCTTTCAACTTTTATAATCCAGAATGTGGACCTTTGGGAGTGTTAAAGTTGAAAGAGATGAACACTATGCGTTCAGACTTGTGTGGACTGATATCTTTGCTGCACTGTTTGGGTGTGATAAGATGAGTATAAGGAAGGTTTCAACTCTCATAGTCGGTTATCGTATTAGTTTTCTTTGTACTTTGAGTTAGATTTACTACTGTTGTTATTTATTGTCTTTGTATGATTTTCAACTTTAACACAAAGACCTTAGGGAGTGTTAAAGATGAAAGAGATGAAAATTATGCTTTAAACTTATATTGTCTAGTTAAAACGACACTATTTTGTTTCTAGTACTATTTTGTCATCGTTTGTCATGGTTTATGTATATTTGAGATGGTTTGCAGTTGCTTTGATGCATATTTATGTATTTTAGTTGCAGTTACAGTTTCCAAGCTAACTACATTTTATGGATTTCACTTCTCTTCCTTGTATAAGTTGTTTATTTGGTTCTACTTTCTATAACTAATGAATCTTATACAACGATGGAAAAAATATATAAAACAATGTACCTTGACAGAGAGAAAATATTATTCGTCTTGTTGGCCCTATAAAGGAGTTGCATGTCCACCTTATATAGTTCACCCTGACCTTATGGGTTTGCGGTTTGTTTTGTTGTGCCCCCTTGGTTGAATCATGATCCTTTATCTTACTTGGTCCATAGGTTATGCTTATTAATGTTTTGATACCCTATCTTAAGGAGTATCAAGATTATAAATTAAAATTTTAATTTAACATGAGAGACGGATACAGTTCATGGTCTGCTGCTCCAGCATGTTTGAGCTCTCTCCCTCGGCATGATCTTTGCTGTTGCTCCATGTGATCTCCTGCTGCACCACTCACGTGACTGGGCTTTCCTTGTTACACCTTCCACATGGTCACTTTGCACCAGCATGACTGTGATTCTGTTGGATTGTGGGTCCTTCGCTAGCATGATCGTGGCCTATTTCTTGGGTGGACTGTGGGTTCTTCCACAGTGAAACCGTGAGTCTGTTTCTTGGTGGACTGTGGGTCCTTCACCAACATGACCATGATTTGTTTCTTGGAACTTTCTTGGTGGATTGTGGGTACTTCAACCACAGGGGCTTCACTCAATGAATTTTTAACATAGCATGTTCATTCGTGGCATATGAAACAATACCTCTAATTTTAGTAAATATTGGAAAATATCTCCTAAAAGCTTTTTTTTTAACCCCCTCCCAATATGTCTTCCCAATTTTAAAAAACCCCTATTTTCACTATATATTGTATGTATCCATTTTTACATTTACATTTTTTTATACCCCTTTATATTTCTACCTAGTATATTGACATGATACCCCTCTTATGACCCCATATGCATTCTACAATGCACCTTGCTTCTTTCGATGTATATTGTTGATGCACATTACTTCACCCACAATGCAATTACTCAACCACATATCATCTTTAACGACAAAATGTGAGAGCGAAATCCTCTTGAACGAAAATAATAGGAATGGTGAGCAAAGCGCCCTTGCCAGTCCTGAACTCAATCAATAGGAGATTTATTTTTAGCTTACTCGCATCTATACATTTTTCTACACTAATCAAATCGTGTTCAGTCAACAACATCCACAGAGTTCTCCCTGCTTCAGACCAATGATCAGGGTTTCGGTACTGTTCCTATATTAGCATGCATCCATACTATTCCTCTTCTGCAACAATAAGAACCCATTCTCTGAACCGTTGAATCCATGTTTGTGTGGGTTTGGACCAATCTCAAAAACCTTCTCCATTGCATGGTTCCTTAGTCCAAATATTCATTTTTAGGGTTAAATGAAAACGTCGCGCTATAACTGAAGTTTTGTCGTACTTAACTATGCCCTTTGATGATGTTTACCTTGGATAAGTGATTTTTTTTATGGAACGATTAATAATTGTGAACTGGTTCACATGGGTTCTCCTTCTTCATGTATAGAGAATTTTAGCGCAACACAAAGATAAGAAACACATTTACATATGTTATACAGACATACATAAGTTTTGCTAGAACTCTAGTATCCAAAAGAAGCTCCAGAATAATAAACATTAGTTGTAGTTTTCTATGAAAAATCCCCTGCCAGAGGCACTGTGGTCTCCTTCCACTCTCCATGGGTTGAATATAATGTGTGAGAAAACAATAAAGAAAAGAAATTCTAAGAGATATTCTATTAAAGAAGCTTATTTTCTTGGTTTCTCCATGGTATATATGTTTTAAAATATGATATAACCATAGATACGCTTTACTTGTTCTATATTTATCGTTTCTCTTTATCCAATTTCCACTCTTTGGTTGGATCCTAGAGTTGGAGCCATGATGTTTACGCTGGTGAATGAAAGTCTAGATATATGGTCTCTACACAATTAGCCATATTGAAAAAAAAGATTCCCCAATATGAATTTCTTCTTGGCCAACAAAGCATGTTCACAGTAGCATTACTAACTGCGTGCTTCCCCAATTCAGGGTAGCTCGCTTACTTTACCCGTTAGATTCTAGAATAAAACTAAGTACCTTACTGATGGATCTCCCACAGACTCATGTTGTGGTGTTTGTAGAGAGGATCTTCAACATCCAAGTGTTCCTAATTTCCAAATTCATAAATTCGTAGCTAGATTACCAAGATAAATACCAAAACATCTATATTGTGTATTTCTATTTTTTAAGAAAAAAGGATGATGAAGTGGTGGTATACAAAATGACTACAATAAAGCATATCCAGCTACATGCAAATTCCCCAAATAAGAATAGTTATTTTACATATCCTAAAACCTTCCTTGTTCCTAACCAAAGAAGATCCCTACATATAAATCCATCAAAGCCTTAAAAGCCTCTCTAGTTACACTATGTACAGATTGCCTAAAGGAGAAGGGTCAAGCAAAATCATGAGGCCATCAATGCCAAAAGACTCACTTATTGTATCTTGTCTACTAGAGGGATCTCCTGAGTCCAAACAAAATCCCTTAGAAAAGTTTGGGAAACAACATAATATGTTGCATGGAATAATACCCCAAAGAGATTTTACAAAAATGGCCATCATGGAAATCAATTAGAGTTTACGAAAATGGTAAATAGGAAACATTTACCACTATAACCCACCTAAGTTGGCATGAATATGGCCTTACATCGAAACACCAGCAGTAGCATTTAGGTCTTGAAATTTCTAATAGAGTTTCAGGTGTCATTTTCTCCAAATCTTATTGTCTCAATGAATTGAAGATATTGTTTCTGTTGGATTCTGCAATACCCTCACCACACTTTTTCTCATGGAATTCATACCGCATTTTCTTGTAGAGGTGCATTGATGCTATAACATCCTCACAAGGGTCATGATGACCATTTGGTATATGGTACTTGTGCCAATCATAATATAAATCACAATCACTACTAAGATCAATTATCAAATAAATCACAAGGAAAGAACTATAAAATCCCAGGTTTCATATTGATTAGTATAGCTAATTTTGGAATTGTGTCCTATAATATGGAGCTTAAACTTGTGACCAGTGATGATAATTGCTAGCCATTGATCAAAAGAGAAAGGAAACTTAATCTAAACACATCAATAGATGAAACTCCCTGAAGACGTATTCAACATGACATATATGTCCTTAAAATTTTCACTCCAAACTCCTGTTTCAAATAATAGAACTCGCAGGAATATCCAAAGAAAAACTTAAAAGAATTTCCCTAAGGTATGGAATAGTTCTAGATTTGTAGAAGGAAAACACAGTAGCCTAATAATGTTTTACTGAGATAATTGAGAGAGTGACTTGTCTTTCCAGTTTTGCGCAATGGTGGATACTTGGAGGTGTCCCTGAAGATAATTTTATGAAATTATACATTACAATTATATCACAAATAAAAACGGGGCAAGGTAATGCTCTAGATTATGTTGTTAAAGGGCCAAGAAATATAAAAAAATGGAAAACAAAGAATACCTAGTGAGATTACTAGGGTATTCAAGCATTAAGAATTTCAAATCATGGTATAGGCCATGTCCTACTAGAAGCTTCGCTTTGCCCCTTATCAGGCGTACTCGTGAGACTATTTCACCATTATACAAAATTTGTGTGACTCTCTCTGCTACTTCCTTCACTGGGATTGCATCTGCAAGATGCTCTGCTTTTATGCCAGTTATGTCAAACCTGTAAAAAAAAATGACACTTCACAACTTACCAAGTCTAGAATATATAATTTCCAAGCTGATGTTATACAAGATATTCACTCAATATATCACATGAGACTTGTTATGAGTAGATTGTCCATTATCCATAAGTGATTGAAATGCGTATGGTTTACATCATTTACTTCCTCACCTGGAATGCAAACCTCTAGGATTAGCTCATAAACTTCGAAATCATACATACAAAATGAAGAATCTGATAAATGGAGTTAAGTGCTCACTGAGGAGTCACGCCTAGAAAATACAGATTCAAAATAAACTATGTTTTGAGAAATACAAAATAAAACTCAAATGTGAATTCTGGAAATCACTTTCAATATATATTTCAAACAATAAAGAAAACACAAATACTTATGTTAACAAAACAGTAAAATAGAGTACTGCTCTATTTTCAACACACAGGAAATTTCAGACTAGTCTTCTCTTCTCTGTTACAGTGCACACAAATTATCACTAAAAAACTCTCTAAACAACATTACTAAATAGGAAATACAATTCTCTATAAATAGAGTTTGATATGCTTCAATCCAGCGAATGCAGTGGAAACATGGAGATTGAGAGAATATATGTGGTGATTCACAACCAACAAATGGCAGAAAATGGTTTCTAAGAAGATGCATAATTTATTTGCTCTAGTTTTCATAGGAATTGCCGAAAAATCAAGCATTAGATCCTTCAATCTCCCCCTTAATGTCAAGTTTGAGGATTTCCAACTGTGATTTGAGTATCTCCAAATGATCCTTTGGAAGAGCTTTAGTAAAAATGTCTGCAAGCTGATCTTCAGATTTACAAAATTCAAAAAAGAGAAATTATTGTTGGACAAGCTATCTAATGAAGTGATGGAGAATGTCAATGTGTTTGCTCCTGCTGTGGAAAACTAGATTCTTTGTCATGGATATAGTACTTTGATTATCGCAGTAAACTTTGATGAGTTTACATACTTCCATTCACAAGTCTTCAACCAACCTTGACAACCAAATGGCTTGTGTGCTTGTGGATGATGCAACAAGATATTGTGCTTCTGTTGTAGATAGTGCAACAATGGGTTGCTTTTTGCTGCTCCAAGAAACAAGGTTTTCTCCAAAGAGAAAAGCATATCCAAAGGCACTCTTTCGATCATCTAAGTTTCCTGCCCAATTTGCATCTATGTATGCTACAACATTTGAATCATTAGCAGAGGTATAAAACAGTCCATAAAATTTAGTACCACTTACATATCTAAGAATCCTTTTGGCTGCTCACCAATGGGACTCGTGAGGTTGATGCATGAATCTAGCAACTAGACTAACAACAAACATAATGTCTGGTCTAGTGGATGTCAGATACATAAGGCTGCCAATCAGAGATCTATAAAGGGTAGCATCACAAAGTGGACTTTCATCATCTTTCATTAGTTTACTCCCAACTACAAGGGTGCTCACAGTTTTTGAATTTTTCATGTTAAACCTCTTCAACATGTATTAAATATATTTAGCTTAACAAATAGATATACCTTCAGTTGATTGTTGAATTTGCAACCCCAAGAAATATTGCATTTCTCCCAAATCAGACATTTCAAATTATGATTTCATTGCCTCTTTAAATTCCTCCATAAGTGAAAACGAGGTTTTAATGAAGATTAAATCGTCTACATATAGACAAAGGATGATAAAATCAGACCCAACAACCTTTTTGTAGACATCATTCTCAAAAGAACATTTAACAAAACCATTATCATGAAGATAGTCATCAATTCTAGAGTATCAAGATCTAGGGGCTTGCTTAAGATCATAAAGAGCCTTCTTAAGCCTATACACCTTATCTTCTTTACCGTCAATAATGAAACCTTTAGGTTTATCAACATAAACTTCTTCCTTCAAATATCCATTTAAGAAGGCAGATTTGACATCCATTTGATAAACAATTAGCTTTAACTGAGATGCAATGGAAAGATATGTTCTTAATGTTTCCATTATTGCTACAGGAGAAAAAGTCTCATCAAAATAAATTTCTTCTTGTTGCACATATCCTTGTGCAACCAAGCGTGCTTTATGTTTTGAAATGCTTCCATCCATATTAAATTTAAGTTTGTAAATCCACTTTACACCAATAGTGGATTTTCCATGAGGAAGATCAACTAACACCCATGTGTCATGTTTTGTATTTGTGCAATCTCATCTTCCATAGCTTGCATCCATAACTCATTAGAACAAACTTCATTTAAACTGAAAGGTTCAACATGTGCAGAAGAAAGAAGTGCAAAACTATAATCAACATACCTAGAGGTCTCATAGATTTATTTTAAACTTCTTGTTTTTCTACGAGGACTGAATGGAGATATTGCTTGACTTTCAACAAGAGTTCTTATTGTTTGAGAAGATGTAGATGCCCTCAATGGAGAACTCTGTGAAGGTAAGCCCATATGTCTTGTTGTAGAGGGCTGCAAAGACTCAACATTATTATAAAAAATTAAGCCTTCAATATGTGGATTCATCACTTTAACTTCTCCTTCATTTTTAAAATAAGTTTTCCCTTCATCAAAGATCACATCTCTACTAACATGAAGCTTATTGGTAAGTGGATCATGACATCTATAAGCCTTACTTTCTTTTGAATATTTTAAGCCTTACTTCTTCCTTTGTTGACTAGAAATATAAACAAAGCATGTAGACCCAAATATTTTAAAATGAGAAACATTAGGCTTTCTATAAAACCAAGCTTCATAAGGAGTAGAATCTTGTACCATCTTTATAGAACTTCTATTGAGAATATATATGGCTGAATGGACTGCATCTGCCCAATACATGTTTGTCAAACACATTTCTCTCAACATACATCTGGCCATTTCTACTACTGTTCTGTTTTTTCTCTCTGCTACTCCATTTTGTTGAGGAGTGTAAGCAGTGGTTAACTCCTTCTTAATGCCATGTGAGCTGCAAAATTCTTTAAATTCATTGGAGGTGAAATCTCCACCTCGATCAGTTCTCAATACTTTCAAATAATATCCTGATTCCTTCTTAGCACAAACTTTAAACTTTTAAAAACAACTAAAAGCTTAAGATTTTTTACTTATGAAATAAAACCAAGACATTCTTGAATAATCGTCTACAAATAGTGGAAAATACTTGTTGTTTCCAAGTGACAAGGTTTGCATAGGGCCACAAATATCTGAATGTACTAAAGCCAATGGATCATATGATCTAAACTGATAATGAGGAAAACTTGCTCTTTGTTGCTTCCCTATGGCACAACCTTCACATATCTTATTATAGGACTATATGGAAGAATGAAAACCTCTTACTAAATTCTTCTTTTGCATAAGGGATAGAGATCCAAAATTAAGGTGTCCAAACCTTTTGTGCCAAAGCCAAGAATCATCGACTAGGGCCTTCAAACAAACTACATTTGATTCCATTCTTAACAAAAACATCCTATTTTCAGTCATAGGAACTTCAACGATAAGGGCATTCTTGTAAAAAATCTTACAGCACTTTCCTTCAAAAAAAGTCTTGTAATTGTTAGAATTTAGTTGCCCTATTCTAATCAAGTTGTGCGTTAAGTTTGGAACAAACAAGGTATCTTGAACATACATCATTTTTCCATTCTTAACTCGAATGGAAATAGTACCTTTCCCATTACATCTCCTTCATTATCATTGCCAAAACTAACTGTGGCTTTCACATTCTCATCTAGCTTCACAAACAGTTTTTTATTTCCAGTCATATGATTTGAACAACCACTATCCAAATACCATGTAAAATCATCACAATCTTCAACTTTGTTACTTGTGAGAAATAAAGTTTGAGAGTTTCCAACTTCTTCCTTGCTGAAATTTGAATGAGAGGTATCTCTTTTCTTTTGAAAGCAATGACTTTCAAGGTGACCATCTTTATTACAATAGGTGCAGTGAAAATTACCTCTGTCAGAACTGCTGCTTCTTCCTCTACCTCTGCCACCTCTACCTCTGACTCTTCCACGACAAGAAAAATCATTTCTAACAGTGGATGACTATTTCTTCTTATCATCTACTTGTTAAAAATGCCATTAAAAGTTAGTATTCTTTATTATCATCATAGAAACTATAATAATGAGTCAATACTTATACTTTCTAAGTAGCATATAATATTAATTTCAAAAAAAAAATAATACTATCTTCATATAAATTTAATTTCATAATTATGATAAAAATATAATAATAAATTTAATTTCATAAACATGTAAAAAATACAATAAAAAATTGTTAGAAATTTAACTTAATAACTATAAAAAATAATATACAATAAAAAAAATTTAAATTTATATATAACAACTCTTAATTATATAAAAAATCAAATTTATACAATTAATTCTAATTACTTTAAAAAAATTAAATCATAAAATAGAAATAACACAATTTTATATTTCGTGTCTACTCTAGGATATCCAAAATATTTATGTGTCTTTAAAGTAAAAAATTTGTAATATCCCCTCATAACATTTAAAAATAATTTCATTTAAAGTTTTACTCATATAATAGAAATTAATAATTTATAGAAGTTTATTTCTTTTGTAAAAATATGGATACTGAAGTTAATGAGTCATACAGTTAGTTGAAAGAAACTTGAATATAGAGAAATAAATAAATCCTCAATCATCTTTAGGAAGACAAGTGACGGGTAATAGAGAGTTAGTTAGTATCTATTAAAAATCTTAGGCAAGGAAGAAAATGATGCATGCATAAGAGAGTAATCAAGAAAAAGTAGAGCTGTGAGAGATCAATGGTTGTAGGCTCTAAGAAATTTATGAGAAATAACGCAAATATTTCAAAGAACATCTGAGAGATGTTAGGCTCTGAGATAGAAATCTCACTGAGCACATTAAGGTGCTAGGTTCTAAGATAATTAACTCTCTTTGTTTTAACTCATGGCAACTTGAAGTTGTAGGAAGTGAGACATAAATTTAGGATTTTGGGCAAGGGGGTGGAACTCTTGAAGACTACAAAGTTTCGAGGGATCCTAAGGCTGGTTGATGCGTTGCTCTTAACTTTCGATTTCTAGATTGGAGTTAGATATGTTTTCTAGTAAACTAAAACCAAAATTTCATTTATTCTTTTACAGAGAATCTTATTTAAAACATTGAAATGATCAAAACAATTAAAAAATGTGATTGATTAACATTTCTCTAAAAATAGGATTAGATAATGAATGGAAGAGTAAATGGAAAAATATATCAGTAATTAAATATCCAGTGATGAATAAGAGCGTATTTATTAATTGAAAAACTAAACCCTAGGCAAACATATGTATTAGTTTTACACAGAAATTGACAGTTGAATAAGAGTGTATTTCTTAACTGAAAAACTAAACCCTAGTAAAACATATGTATTAATTTTACATAGAAATTGATAGCTCAATAAGAGCGTATTTCTTAACTGAAAAACTAAACCTTAGGCAAACAAATGTATTATTTTTACCGTGAAATTGAGAGCTGATTAAGAGTGTATTTCTTAACTGAAAAACTAACCCTAGGCAAACAAATGTATTGCATTTATACAGAAACTAATTGCCGAGGACAACTTTACCTAATTTATGTTAAAAAAATATACATCTTTTGACATAATACAAGTAGGGTCATTTTACTAAACAAAATATTGTTACAACAGTTAACCGTGCAAGCCGAAGCTATAACGATGCAGAAGAACATACTCAAGAATATTTAAATTGTAATATCCCTTGAATTAATAACTTATTATTAATTCCGCATGAAAAATACTTTAACTATTATTTTATTATTTTTGACAAAAAAGTAAAAAATAAAACATTTTTATTTAATAAAATATGTTGAAGGAGGACAAACGTGGATATAGTTGTTAGAGAGTGCTTTCTTACCCGCAAGAGGAAAATACATGTGGTAGAAGCCACTGAGTGAGAAATCAATATGTAGTAGGCATCATCCCCAAAAATTAGGTTAGAACTCCTAGTTGAGTGCTAAAGAGTAGGAGGCTCATAAATGACCAATTCCTAGGAAAAATACTATATATTAGTATGTCCATAAGTAGCAGGAGGCTAGCATTGGACGAGGATTAAATTTGAGAATGCAAGAGATGGCGCATTGAAAGATTTTTTTTCTTGAGGTTCAACGAATAGGCTCGAGGGTTCTGGAGCAAGTANATATCTGAGATTGTTGTTAGTAGGAAAGATGCATCCAATCCATGCTCTTAGGCATTTAGCTGCATTGACATAATATCTGCATAAATTTCATGCTTAATATGTATTTGTTAAATATTGCACTCTGGGAATTGAGTTTTTATCTAGATATGCTTATATTGTTAAATTCATTCTATCCATTTTTCCTATGCTACCGAATTTGTAAATTATCTCTATTTAGTTATCAAAACTATATTTATGCAGTCAAAGTACAAACTTTAGTATTTCTCTTATCTAGAAATTCTTTAGTTTAAGAATTCGTTTATGAACAAATCGAATATGTTAAGATGGATATATTACAATCATAATAACAATTTGTTGGATCTAAGTAGTTATTCTTTAAATATCAAATTCTAACAGAACGAACCTAAGGTATAGTTTTTTCCTAGAAAACAGATCTATATGGATTGAAGAACCATTTCCATTTATATATAAAGATCAACCAAGAACATGCATGCTTAATTATCTTAACTTATCAAAGTATCATAACAATCCTAAGATATAATTTCATCTAGAGTGGAATATCCATAGTGTTTATCCCAGCAATTATGCAAACCAACAAGTACAATACTGCTATCATAAGTATTCATCTACAAAAATAATCAATTTAACTCCTATACAGATCCCTTAATCAACTTAGCAAGAATATAGATATATGATTTTCCAATCATGTACAAGGAAATTAAGGCCAAAAGAAGGTTATAATCATTTCGATGACCATTAGGTCTATCCAAGTACAGTAAACAGAATCCCAATCGAATCCGATTCAAATTGCAGGTTTAACTACTAAAGATACAGTTTCATGTTAAACTACACTACAGAGATAGTAGGATCGAATCTCTTTTAGGTAATTAAGTCAATTTAAAGTCCTATGATAAAACAAATAGTAGAAATTCACTGAACATATCTTCTCCCCATATACCGACATTAAATCATTCGTTGATGGAACCCGAGTCTTTTAAATACTGTACACATTTACATCACAAGTAATCATAGACCCTATGGGTTGTATCAAATAATGACACAAACACCGTAATTATAGGGCAGTAAGTCCACATCGTGGCTACTCTAATTTATATAGAGGCAAAGCCTCGATAAATTATGCATTTATAACCAATGTGTTCATCACACAATCCCAACACTCACAACTANCTCTATATATATATATATATATATATATATAGAGAGAGAGAGAGAGAGAGAGAGAGAGAGAGAGAGAGAGAGAGAGATATTACAAAATGATTAATGGAAATTATACAGCTGAATACTGGCACCCCTTTTTCTTTTAACAGCACACATTTATATATATTTAAAGAGTGGCTGCAAGCCCATGGAAAATAGCCGCTACCACAATACAAAATAGGCTATTCATGTTTTTAAACAGTTATAGACCCTACGGGGCATAATAAATCTTACAAACATTAAGGACATGTATAAGATGTTCGTAATCCCATTTAATGGCTACCATCGATTTACACAAAGATTAAATCCAAATTACATACAGGAATCATAACCACGCCATTACCAACAAACAGAAAATGTTTATTATTATTAAATACTATCTCCATGACCATAATACCATCAAAGATGGTTGCCGTTGATTTGAAAACAAACAATAAACAAGATTAAACTTAAAGGCAAAACTGTAAAAAAGATCTCACAAACCCTGGGGTCGGGTCTTTTCATTCTTTCAATCGCTTACACAAGGGTCTCAAGAACAACAACTACATCTACTTTTATGGTAGAGGTAGAATGGTTGTAAGGCCTCTTCATTGCAAGTTAAACCCTAAGGGTTTCCAGTCACAACATCTCATTTCATTTTAGGAAACTTATCTTGTTTGCAATAGTGGCCACCACTCTCGTTTCCATGCTCATACACAACTTTACTTGTGTACAACATACAAGGGTATTAAACTGCATGTTATGACCAAATTGTTCGGGTACACAGGGTACTCCCAAAAGACCGAACACCTTCAGCAACCGCCTCACACAAATAGATCACAGATCAACACACCGATGTTTGTCACGTGGTTAAAACCCTCGAGAGGGAAACAGTCCACGGCCCCAGCCAAATAGCTACTTTGAGCAATTTATTAGGCAAAAGAAATAAAGTTACATGAGCTTCTCATAATTGATCAACTAGCCAAGGACCCTCTATGCTCTTTAAATAGAGATCATAGACCAATCGAGTGTTAAGCCACGGATCAATGGTAGGTATGATCTAAGAGAAGTTGAACCGTCAGATCACTCTATGTATAGAACATATCGTGACCGTCGAATTAGAATATTTACAAATGCATACTAAAGAAACACACTTTTACCTAACGAATATATTTGTTAGGTTAAAAAACGAGCATCATTAAATAACAATATGCGAGAAAATAAACATTGCAAGAAACATTCAAGATAGACACACAATATACCCTGGAAACCCCATGCAGGGAAAACCAGCACCAATGAAGATCTTCATTACATGGCCAAAACCGGCCATCCAGGCCAAGCAAGCTAGTCACCGCTCACCTCCATGCC